>VZSZ01009379.1:31188-215893 GCA_013398815.1 Ibidorhyncha struthersii | reverse complement strand
GAAGTCCTACAACTTTAGCACATATCACAGATCTTACCTACCTCAATAAAGGTGTAAGAATATTACACTGATAATGTATATAAGGGGCTGACTACTGATTATAATTACTACTATAAATTTTTAGTCTCATCTGAAATACAGAAGCTATGTCACATTTCAGTCATCCATCTAATTATTAGTGAAGAAACTTTGGTTCACCAGTGTGTTTGCTGAGTTGAAAAAAATATCAAATAGCTACTAATGTTGCTTGGAGAAAACAACTTATTCTAATAGATAATACAAATTTCAGGATAATAAACAGTTTGTCCCAAATAGCAAGCAAATTCTTCCAGTGTTCAAGAAATGAAGATCAGAAACCTGCAAATCAAAGTGAAATTAAAAAGTGCTTTTACTAGTGATTAAGTTTTTCTTTTTTGTTTATTTTGTTCTTATTAATACGTAAACCCCACCAAATATTCAGAATTAATACATCCTACTGGATCACCTTTGTTATTTTTTTAAGGATTTTAAAGCTAGTGCATGGAAAAAGCATGATGTAAATCATCACAGATCCTCTGATATCAACGGAGAAGCACATTTGTGTTATCCAAAGATGTGTCTCATGCTGCACATTCAAATAAATGCATATGACAGTGCAGTCAATGAAATACCTGAACTGAAGAATTTATTCAGACAGGCTTAAAAAGGAACACAGCTAACAGAACCTGAAAACTGAAAATTACAATGTTTTGAGCAAAGGGACCTGGAAAGCTTAGGAATGCAGAAGAAAATTATAGAATTAAATTAATTTAGGAAAGGCGTAGGTGGGTGCAACTAAGACAAAATAGTCTGTAGGACTGGAAGGCTGTGAAGATCAACAACCTTCAAAAAACATTGCATCAAAAGAAATACTATAGAAAAAGATCTAGAGCTGCTGTTGAATAAGGAGCACTAATTAATGAACTTTGAATACAATAAACCCACAAAAATAGCCCATGAATTCTGTGTTCCCCACTCAAAAGCACCGCACCATGGTACGGAGATTAGGAAGTCTTTCCAATGAATGCAGTTTAATAGTAATTAAGATGGTTGGCAGTTTTTCCTTTCTTTCTGTAACCCTCTGTGGCTCTGATGGAAAATGATTTGGTGCACCACGTTTTGTACCAGAAAGATATCGACAAGCTGGAAGCTGTATACAGAACAGCAACAAAAAAAACATCAGGGACAGAGAATAGAGTGCATGAGAGAATACTAAAATAGCTGAATCTTATGGTTTGAAGAACTCACAACTATTTATTGTCGTTTAGAAAATTATTCTATCACCCGATGACCCCGCCCCACCCAGGAAGGGGAATCGGGAAAAACAAGGAAACCTGAGGGTTGAAATATAAACAGCTTTAATAGAATAAGACTAAATAGTTAACATTGATCATACTAAAGAACCAATATCTATCCTGATACCAATATAAAATATACAAGGATTATACTCAGCCAATTATATTGGTAGGAAGCTGTGAACTCCCAGCAGTGAACAGCAAATGTCGGACACTGCGAGTGCTATGGCTTCGGAAGGAAGGGAATGCCTCAGGGGTCCAGCACCAGAGCAAGAAGTTCTCAGGATCGCAGACATCAAGGGAGAGAGAGACTCCTCTGCAAACTTTCTAATTTATATTGAATATGACATTCATGGTATGAAATGATCCTGTTGGCCAGCTTGGGTCAAGTGCCCGGGTCTCGCTTTTCCTCATCCCTGCGCCTGGCGAGCTCCAGAACATGAGACCTTGAAACCCCCATACCATAGCTGGCTATAAAGTAAATAATTTCACAAATTCAGACACTAGAATCTTCTAAAAATGTAGTTTTCCCAAGCATTAGAAGAGACCTTACTGAAAAGTAAAATTACCGAAAGAGGAATGAATCCTGTGTCACTCAAACCAGGACACTGAATATATTCAGTTTGATTTCAAACATCTGGAAGGCATTAGCACCGAGGCTGGAAGGTATTTCACATAACATATAGATGCACAACTGAGAGACCTAGATGAAATTACAAAAGGGACAAATTATACTGAAAATCCAGTATATTTCCTAGTCAATAGCTGTATCAGAGCAGGAATAAATCCCTAATGAACTGGTAAAAGCCCGTTGCTCTGGATATTTGTTGCCAAAAATTGTGCAGCCGTTGCAGAGGTAGCAGATGATGAGGTCTTTCTCCCACTATAACTTGTCCAGATTCTCTGGTATACTTGAGAATAAAACAAACTCCCAACGGTTTAAACAGTGCTTGAAGAGCCATCAGACTCGCCTTAGCATGCCAGCATTTTGAGGGCAAACTTAACGCAGTTGCCACAGGAAGCTTAGTCATGAGGCCCCTCATTTGTAATATACAGCTCTCCCTAATATGCTGCAGCAGATAAAGCAGCTGGTTAAAGCCTGTGGGTTTTCTGGGTGTATCTGAAAGTTTCCATAGTAACGAATGTGCAGCTTCAGAAGAAAGGATGCCTCAAACTCAAAGCTGATGTTTCCGAGTTTTTTAATATGATAATAAATTTTTATGATTCTATATTTTCATTATTCTGCATTTCTGACCATCTCCGGCATCATACGGAGAACGGAGATCAAGATAAGCTCAATAACCAATGATAAGTACTGTGTACATAAAAACACAAGAGAGTTTCAAGTCCCTACATCTAATTGCTCATAACTGGAAGGGGAGGGAAACCATAGCACCCGTGGTGATTTCTAGCACGTTGAGGTAGCGAAGCAGGGCTTCCTCAGGAAAATCCAGGCTTACAAAACGCTGCAGTTCTGGTGATGGAGACTCAGGCGGGAGGACAGGTGGTGGTGATGGGCATCTGGTGATGTGACAGACACATGCTCAGCCTGGGCTTCGTGGCCACAGGGAGCCCATGCAGTCGGTTGCTGATGGAGGACGTGCCCTTCCCCTGGCCACAGCACAGCACCGCCAGGCCTCTGAAAGCATCAGCCCTGATGGGAGGGAGAGGGAAGCCTGAGGGTTGGGCGGAGAAGCCAAAATAGGAAGCTTCATGTTCAGCAGGTCGGAAAAGCTCTGCTGCTTTTTAAAGCCTTTCTTATCTGTGCAGCTGCCACAAGTGTTTGAAGTCCCATTGACTGGTTGGAGTCCCACCAGAGGTGTTTCTCAGGAGCTCATGTGGATGAGGATTTTTTTTTCTAAACTGAAAAAAAAATCCCAAGCGTTGTCATGCAAAAAGCAGGATGTTCAGCCTTCCCTGTGCTCAGGAGTTTTACAGCTGGTGCTTATGCTTTTTGAATATAATCTGTTGCTGCATTCGCCTTTGCCTCCTAATGGTACGCCTGTGTTGGACTCCCATTTCATCATCAGTCTTTCCAGACAGACAATTGGCGGTCTGTGCCCTGGGAATGTGAAGCACTTGTTCCAGATCAGAAAAGAAGGGCATATTGTTGTCAGACTGGAAGCTAATAACAAAATGTTTGTTCTGCTCCTGACGCTGGCTTTGTAAAGCTTGCCTTTCAGGGTGGCAAATCTGGTTGATGCACAGCCCCTGTAAAACCGTCACTACTGCTCCAAGTATAGGATGCGTTGTGTGTATTTCTTTTGATCTGCAAATCAGAGGGGCAGATTTGATTGAATTAACATCACTGCTACCTGTCCACAAATAGCATAGACTGTCAGAGGCATATACAGAGCTAGAATGAGAGTCATCTTTGTCGCAGATGAGAGGAGCTGAACAGCATCTCTGGCTGTAGAGAGACGGCACTGCTCAAAATGCTGTGTCAGTGGATCACAGGCAGCTTTCCACCTAGTCACTGCACAACCTTCCCTGGGGCAGGGAGCGGGACTGTTTCACAGCTGCAGTTTATCTATCCATTTAGCTGGAAATGAGCATAAATCTGTCCTGGAAGAAATGAGGCGAAGCTTTTCTGTTTCTGCAACAGCTAGCATGTTTTCTCCACTGGATTTGTGTTTGCTCACAGAGGTCAGTATTTGCACTTCACGTTTCTGAAAAGCTGAATTTTGCTATTGTTCACTGAATGGAGACTATGCAGAATCTGAACATCTTTCAGAAACTGTAACAGGAAAAATTTCTCTCCTACTGTTTAGAGATACTTTAGGGTGACTGTTTATTCCTAGGCCAGATTTTGCTGGTTTTATTTACATGCGACTGTTCATGGTTTCCCTGTTCTGCGAATCCTACCAAACCAGTGTTTTCTGTGTTCCCTCTGCTGGCTCTGCAGCAGCAGTTCGCTAACAAGCACAGTTAGCAAGAGCTGTGCACAGCAAAGGTGTCTTGCCATGAGACAGCCACTAGATTGTTGTTTAAAGCACGCAGGATAATGTCATCTCCATGCAAAACTGTAAAAAAGAAAAAAATGGCTAAATGGAAAAAGAAGATAAAATTAGTACAAAAAAGGATGTATTTGCAAATTTGTAGGCATTTACAAAGAAAATTGAAGGTTTTTTAAAAAAAAGTAAAAGCTGCAAAAAAATTGTTCAGTGTCCTCTTCACCACATCTGGACAATCAGATTAAGGCATTGTGTGAAACAGAGGACATAAGCAAATTTCCCATCTTTAATGGCATGCACCACATTTGTCCCATCATTAGACATGATAAACCAATGAGAAAGAGAAAGCAAGGGGTAAAACCACTCTTTGTCATGCAGCTTCTCTTACACATTCACTGCAGTGTGGGATTTTTCAAAGCTGCACATGTGCCGACGGACACTGGCTGGTGGGCGAGAACTCTGGCTGCCTCTTCCTGAAGATTGAAAAGAAAAAGACACCCAGTGAGTGGTTATACACATGTGCACACATGGTGGCTATACCACTCAATAGGGTGCCTGTCCCTCACCTACACCTACGGGTCGCTGTGGGCTTTCCCGTTTTTTCTCCTCTTGCTCATTGAGCCAGTCACCTCGACTTGCACACAGGTTTCTCCTTGGCTCCAGTTTTGTTTAAAATAGGTTCTCATGCTGTTTGTCCCTGCTTCCTCTGCTGAGCCCGGATGCACTTTACATGCCAGATGGCAAGGGCTGCTGTGCATTTAGCTGTCAGTGTCTCTTCTCCCCTGGTATTCTCAAGGCAGGGTGAAATGATGAAAAAGGAGCATCTGCCTTTTGCATCTCAGTTACAAAAGCATCACCAAAAGGTTTTGTTGGTGGAGTTTTTAATATATACTCAGCTCCTGCTTTTCCCTGTCTCTCTTGTTCCCATAATCTGCTTTCCTAAATGTTTCCTTTTCTTCAGTTTTTAGCTCTAGCTGAATAGTCACTAGCTTTCACTATGTGTGATTTCACTGTATGTGCTTCTTGTTTCTCACGGAAACTTTGGCCTTATTGAGGTAAACACAAAACGAAGAGTATACTAGATGCTCTATCTGCAATTGTAATTCCAAAAGGGATTGCATATTTCAGTTTTGGCCATTAATATAAGACAATTTCCACTTCATTTTTCTCCTCTTCCTTACCCTATCAAGTGGATGCGAACTCTCATTTCAATAAAAATATACATACACACACGCGCGTGCTTTGACAAAAATCTCAGATAGTTTTGCACATGGAATGTATCAATGAATTTCTGCAAAAAAAAGTTGTCATTGTATTGCAAATAAAATGCAAATCAAAATTCAGCATTTCTCCCCACCAAACAAACAATCATAGAGCATGCTTGCCAGACTTCTGTTTACCTCAAAACAACAGATTCATGGATGGTATGTGCATGTACTACGTATGCAGTACAGCTGCTAATGAGCCAAACAAGCCATTCTTCTCATCACATAGTAAAGCACAGGAGCACAGCGTGATGTACACAGAATACATGCATACCCATTTTGGAGAGGTAGATGCCTTGAGATGACTTCTGAACTATTATGAATAAAACACAAATAAGACATACTGCTGAGCAATTTTGTAAACCTGCTCACTTTGAAGTCTCTAGAATAATTCAATTCCTTACCAGGTGTAATGAGACCTCTCAGATTTGACAGTTTAAAGGTGATCATAATTAGGAACTTAGCTACCATGCTCTTTCCTACACCCTATTAAAGATACAAAGATTATAAAGCTTCTGATTAAACAGAATAACCAGCATTTCTACAGACCTCCAGTTTTCTTCATCTGTTGACAGAACACGAGCTTTCTGCTTTCTTTGTTTGCTTTGTTAAAACTCAGAAATTAGTAGTTTATTCAGTCACAGGAGCTAATTTTACAAAACAAGCAGCAACATGCAGTTGATTATCTGAGAGGAAAATCCAGTTCTAAATGCATTTCACACATGCGCAGTGCTGTACGCACAGCCACGGAGAGCCCCGATCAGCAACACTGGACAAGGTGGAAGACACTTGTTTCAGAGCACTGCTTGGGACCCGGGTCTTTCTGAGTCAACAGGTCTTACAAGCTATCATCCCTCAGCTACTGCAGTAGGCTGCCACCGCTTCTGGCTCGCTTAGTTGCATCTCTTGTTTTCCCCCTGCATATTTTTTCCTATTCAGATATAACCCCAGAGTGAGTTCAGGGCATTTTGTTCTCCAGACTTTGGGTATCTGTAGGTCTTGTTACAAAATCATCCTATGTAGAAGGAAGAAAGAAGTCTGCTTCCTCAGGCAGTCCAAAATGCTTCCCAACATGTTCAAAATACAGTGAACTCTTTTCTTACTGTGGCTGTAGTTGTGCTCTTCAGCCAAAACCAAATGCAGCTATTACAGGTAGTAGAGCATGCAACGCCCAAATGCCTCGCCAGGTTTGTGTTCTGTGGGAGGCAGCAGTTAAATTGCTGCCAAGCTCCATCAAAGCAGCGGTCTGCCTTTTGGTCAAGGTCAAGGGGGAACCTTATATGGTGATGTACAGCATGTGCACTACAGAAACCAGCTCTAAATCTCAAGGTTCATGCTTCAGTAGAATTTGGATTCATAGAGAAATTTGGATTTATGGTGTTATGAGAAATGTAGTGTGTGTGTTGATTATACTTCAGTGAATTATTTTGCAATTATCAAATCATTGTCAACTACATAAATAATAATAAATGCTTTTGAAGCATTCAATTTGAAGTATCCTTGTAGGCTTGCTTTGTCTTACTAGTAGTGTGTGCTAATACTGCAGAGCCCTGATTCAGGATTGGTGCCCAGATCTCTGTACCTCTCTTTTTTCCTTCTATATTTAATTATGACATTGTACCCTCAGTTCTTCCCCCCAGCCTTGCAGGCAGTGAAGGAACTTCACATATAGTTCTCTGGTTACCAAAAAATTCCATAGCCTGCCTCTTTACAACATGAGGATTAATGGGTCATTTTTGGGGCAGTCTTCTCAAGGGTAATTCCTGCTGAGTTAAGGATTGTTATTTGTATCCTGAGCCCAGAGGCAGGATGGATCTTCTGTGCATTTGAACGAGGAGTTGGCATACCATCATGAAAGTGTCTGAACTGCTTTCTAATGAATCCCCGGGTGCAGTAACAGGGAGTCTGGCAGAGGAAGCGGGGTGGCAGTGCAGAGGGTTCCTGAAGGAAGTGGATTAATTGCTTTACTTTATGTTCTTTGAAGCAGAAAAATGCTTCTAGCCAGTTGTTCAGCACTCAGGGTAGGTAACAGGCATGTTGAAATCTGCAGCAAGGCATATAAAGGATCTGAGGCAAGAGTCACTCTTGCCACTATTTTTTCTCTTAAGTGTAAATGAATCATCCCACGAGGCAAACAGCTGTGTCAGGATTGTAGGAAAGTGTAAATTGCTATCTGTAATGTTTTATATCTGAACAGCTATGAAACTAGAAACATTCACCTTCTGCTCTGGAATTACTCTCTCTGCTCATCCAGACTCCCCAAACAGGCACAAATTGAATGAGTCTGTCTGGTGTCCAAGATAACTGAAGCGCAGGACACCGTTTTACCTATTACCTGAAGCCACAGTCAGAGATCCTCCACACTAGACGCTATCCAAGCTGTAAGAAAAGCTTTCACATTCCCCACGGTCAAAAACATACAGAAAAGCACAGCCCCAGATTTTATATAGTCTAATCTGAAAAAATTGACCATCAGTAACATTAGGAAGAAAGCAAGGTGGGGAGGAAATTCGAGAGAATTGATGATGGCATGATGCTACTACTTGCAATGATAGCCCTGAATCATCCCCTAGTTGTTAAGACCTTGCGTGTAACCTCTAGCTTCAATGCAGGGAAGGAGAAGCCTTGTGCCGTGTGCCCTGTGGCGCACTGCCGTCACATCCTAGCATAGTTCCTGCTCCAGCATTCAGACTGACTGCCCTCTGCACTCCCAAGGGACAGCTCAGCAACACCACAAGCTTTCTAGCCTGCTTTTCACCTCCTCAACCAGTCTGCAAGGTGACTGGGGAGATGAACGCACTTTGTATGTAGAACCAGGTCAGTGAAGTGCTCAACTAAACACTCACCCCAAATCCTTTTGCCTCTAAATCTAGCATCTTCCTAGGCAGAAGCATGTTCATCTTCTGATATTTGTGTCCCTGAAAGGTCAGGTTTTGTGTATGGTTGTCATGGCTGGATCAAGAGATAGCTACAGAAATAGAAGCGAGGCCATGTCCTTTTCCTGTAGGAAGAGGAGCTGAATTTTTGATACCTTTCATACAAGCCAGGATCTGACAGAAGATTTCTGCAATATATTTCATTAAGCCAATAGAATAAGTTGGGAAGAGGAACAGGTTTTTAGTATAAATTCATTTTTAAAACACAAGTCCTGAATTCCAAGCTAAGTGATGGCTGGAAATAATTGCTCTGAGTTTTAACTTAATTATGCTAATCAATGGCACAGTGGCAGTTTTTGGAGAAAAAGAAATCATTAAGAGCTGTGGAGCAAAGAGCACTGCAAGTAGGAGGGAGGTTATAGGGTCATTGACCCTTGCCAGGCTGAGTGAGATGTCAGATAATTATCACCCGTGGAGGACTGAAGAGCAGAAGGGATTTCACAGCACACCCTCTCTGTTGAGGTGTGAGCATCTGCCGAAAAGGACAGAAGGGTCACTGTCACCAAAGAGAACGTAGTCCCAGTAGAATGCCCAGAAAGGCCCGGCGCTGAGCTGCCCGGTGGAGACCAGCTGTGCGCCCAGGGGAGCTCCTGCCCTCCCTGGCTGCCCCCTCCTGCTGCTCCACCCGCCCCTCCGTGCCAGCACAACCCTCGGTGCAATTGCTCAATCAACTGGCAGGGAATGACAGGGACAACTAATCTGGGTCACAGCTAAGCCAAAAAGAGAAAGGGAAAAAAAATAATATTATCAGTTCCCCTCTCCAGTTCACAGTGTGGCTGTCCAGGCTCTTGTCCCTGCGTAGTTGAAGGGACAGCATGGGGTAAAGGAAGGCTTTGGGTGTCATTTCTGGCTTAGGGCAGCTTAAAGCATTTGTGGATTTGCAGGCTATGATAGCCCAAAGTAGCCGCAGGCAAATCTCTTGGCTGTCCGGGGTGGTGGCAGGAGAGATTTTTGAGATAACTTATATAACCCTAATGATTAAGAAATGTGTATAACCATACATTTCAGAGGATATGTGAAAGTAAAGGAGGAAGGGCTGCTCACTGATGGGGGAGCACAAAGCTGCCTGGGGCCACACTTTGTCCCCCATGGGAGCCTGTACTGTCCAGACACGTGAGGTCCCGCTGCCCACACACGCAAGCCCCTGCTGCACACCCATGTGAGCTCCCACAACAGCCCCGTGAGCCCACGCTGCACACAAGCGAGCTGAGGACCCATGCGTGTGGAGCTGCTGGGTTGCCCCTGCATGCTGGTGGCATTAACCTGGCCAGCGGCAACGCGGGTTAGCGCCGGCTGGCCCAGCCCTCGCAGCCCACGGCTCGGCTCGGTGGGTTAACGCCACCCACATGCTTAATCTGCTTGCTGGGCATTTTTTGCAGTTGTCGATGCTGCTGCGGCTATGCTTTCAAGCGTAGCCCCTTGTCAGTCCTTGTTGGTCTGCTCAAGGTAGATAATCCCTCCGTGGGGGTTTACACAGACTCTGGGATTTGCTTTTTTTTGTTTGGTTGGTTGTTTTGGTGGCCCCTGCATGCTGATGGCTGCATGGTTAGTTGGCTGGTTTGGGGGCTTTGGGATGCAAAAAAATGAGTAACATGGAGTATGTCCCAATTTCCAGACAATCCTTGATCTGGGAATGCAAGCCAGCCAAAACAGTCTGAACTGAACCATCTGAAATGATCTAGCTTGTGCCATGAAATGGCCAGAAGAGAACATAAAAAAATATTTTCCATGGAAGTAGAGGGCAAGAATAACAAGAGCTTTAAGTAAGAAAGAAACAAAAGCAGACACTCCTGACTTTAACACACTAAAGAATAAAGAAAGATTAATAGTGCTGGGTAAAGACAAGGAGGTTATACTAGCTAGAAGGTGGCTTGCAGATGGGCATTTAAACTGAGCCTGATTCTCTGGGGGTACCTGGGACTGATCAGCCTGAAACTGCAAACACCAGCAAACCACCTACTAGTGAGGAGCTGCTAGAATCACATCAGGGGGCACTTGTTTTGCTGGAGTTTAAGATCAGCTTTGACATCTCCGTCTGTGGTGCTGCAACACAGCTGAGCTAATCTAATGATTTGCTGCTGAAGGGGACAACTCTCGCCCCTGTTCCCCAAACCAGGGGCAGCAGCGACACCTTCACTGGTGCTGACATTATCTAAACTTGAGATTTGGCTCAAGGACAATCCAGCAGACAATAGTTCTCTTTTTTTTCTTTTTTTTATTTTTTCTCTCTGTAAGGTTAATTTTACAGGGTGGAAGAAAACCACATTCTGCACACTACAAAAGAACCACAGAGCAGAGAAGGGGAAACAGTTTAAGAAGAGATAACTGAAGCACTAAGCTAGAAATGGTAAATTGTTTATAATGCAGTAATAAGAATCTTGGAGCTTTTAGTTTTCAAGTGGGCTTTAAAGTGACAAACTGTGTGATTACTTCTAGCCTGCACAATTGTTTGCTGTTTACAGTGATAATGCCTTTTAACCTATGCTTGTCAGGTGTGGGAGGCTGAATGCCAGAGCACATATATGCTCTGACTTCTTTAGCTGACTTGTTATTTCAAAATTAAATAGTCTTTAACAACTTTAATGTGGAGGCAGATGTTCTATTGATACAATATACCTTCCTTTTCAACCCACACTTAAAGTGGTTTCTTAGAGTCCCTTGGCATAGCGGAGAACGTAATCTGTGTTGTTGGACAGGATTATTAGTGACTCTGACAGTGGATGTCTTCTGTGTGGACATTAAATCTGTCATAAAGTCTGTTCTGCAGGCTTCCAGACCTGGCTCTGGAAACCTCAAAGAAAGACCTGGTGATTTTGCCCTTTCAGAGTCTTTGGCACACAGAGCTGGTAACTGGGAGAAGAGAGGAGAACATGGTCAGATCTCTGCTCTGGCTGCAAATGGTACTCCATGAATTTGGGACAGATGGAAAACTGTATCAGAAGGTAGGCAAAAAAAACCAAACATCAAACCACACTAGCTAAAAAAAAATGAAGCAAAGCAGGAGGCAAAGATGGAGATTTTGAAATTACTCACTCTTCCATTTACAAACTCTTAAGTCACCATGGACAAAAAATAAAGAGAAGAAAGTAAGTTGTTCCATTACAAACTTCTGTGGGACAGGCATTTAGCAGAAACTACATCCAGATTTTGGACCAAGCAGTGCACCAGAAAGTAGCCTCCGCTTTGCCACACATCGTATCCAGCACCAGTCTCTGCATCTTCTGTGTTCTACGAAAGTAATGTGAAGAATGGAAAAATTGGGATGGCATTAAATGTTGTAGGAAGTAGTACAGGTGTTTGTAAATGAGTGTGTCTGAATTTTGGGGTATTTTAAGAGAAATGGGCTTCTGCAGGTGCCTGGCTACTGCACTGTGTCCTGTCCCTGTGATAACTGGAACTCAGCTGCTGCTGCTCCTAAGGCACAAATGTTTGCAGGGTGTGATCTCGCAAAGGCTGGTGCAATTGGCAGTGGTTCATGTTGTTGGGGCATATGTAAGCTGAAACTGCTTGGCTTTTGTTCTCAAAGATTAGTAAAAGTCCCATTGTCAAAAACACTCCCAGCTCTGGGAGCACAAATAGTGGGGGGCCAAAGTGGGGGAGCTAACCTGAGCTACTGCTGGTGAGAAACTTTTTCAAAACCTGCCTTAGGATAGGAAGAGCCATGAGAGCATCCCCAGTTTACAGCGACCATATAAGTCAGGATAGTCTGGTCTTTGTGCCTTGGCGTCATCCTGACAAATTTGCTTTGCAACACATTACTAATCAACTGACTGCGCAATGTGCAGGCCTCTTCCCACAGCAAACAAAATGTATGTGCTACCATCATCCACCAAGGGTGTTGAAGATATTTCTCTAATGAAACATAGAGCAATACAGGACTGAGACTAACTATATAATCAGGATAAAACCCTGCTCAGGCTATTTAGTTTCTAACAGGGTGGAAAACCGTACATGCCTACAGTCCCTTAACAGAGATGGACCATCTTCTCTCTCTGGGGGTGTGATTTGCCTATGAATTACAGTCTTGCTAAAAATCAGGTGCTCTGTCAGCACGTGTTTGCAGCATCTGCAGTATGGCTTGCAGCGTTTTGCTATGTGGGGCACCCCTGAGCAAAGGAGAATGCTCATTGCAGGCAGGGGTGAGCTCAGTGTACAAGCCAGAACGCGAGAGGCCTTTCACATCAGTGAGAGAGGTGACATCCAAGAGTCCTCTCCTCTTCTTGGGCTCTCACGTGCTTGCGTGTCCCTAAGCATGAGAAAGGATTAAATTGATTAGCAGTAGTTCTGCATTTCACATTAGGAACTGAATTGCAGGGGTGAATCAAGAATATATTTCAGACTACATCTTAATTTGAGGAAAAAAACATACCTCTGTATTAACTGTATATAGATGTGTATAGTGCTTGTGCTGTTTTATATCTTTATCCTTATCTAGAGAATATCAGAGATTCACATTATATACTTCAGTACCCACATTTTTGTTCACCTCTAAATTAGCTCAAAGGTGTATGAAATCACAAGGTGGCTCAGAGATCCCCGCAGAATAAACACTTAGAGAATATCTTGTGTGTTTATTCCAGCAAGTATTTGTACATGAATTATCATGTGTTCATGAAATGTCACAGCTCTGTTTGCTTCTGCTGAGGGGAGGTGAATAACTGAGGAAGAGGGCTGAAACATCACACCTTTGAGGATAGGAAGGAGGTAAAATGCATTCTTGACTTAAAAAATCTTAAAGTAGCCTCTCAGAGATTTGTATTTTAGTTCTTTATTCCATTTCCATTTTAAAATGCTGATTAAAATAAATAAATGGCTGTTACGCATTTTAAAATGATATTTCAGAACACTCCCCTCCCTAAACATGGGTTGATGGGTTTTTTTCCCATAAATATGTGATTATGAGAGTTGGAGTCTTACTTCTATATGTGATATAGGGAAATATCCAGGCTTTTAGGTGCTTATCTGGATGCAACCTTCAACACCTATTTATTTATCTGACACTCTTAAAAATAAGAAGTTTTCTTCCTTATTTTTCTCACAGCGATAATTCTAAGATAACGTAAGATTATGGTACTACGCAGATAAACATCACTTGCTTATACCTACATGTGAACACAAATGTTTGTATCACTCACTGTTGAGTTGGTGTATTTTTGTAGCGTCCTAACTGGATTGCTATGACTAGATTTCAGAACAAAAATGCAATAAATAATATATACAATGCAAAAATACAAGGAAATGTAATAAGTGACCCAGTCAAGCAAGAAATTAAATTACAAGTGGTGTCCTTATTCCTGTGTTTTATGCCAAGAAAGATACTAGCCTTTCCCAGAATTACTGTAGTACTGTGTTTGCTTCCCTTCAGTCAAGAAGCAGAGGTTGTGACACGTAAGTGTAAAGCTCCCCTCTGATGTAGTTTTGTATCTATGCATCATTGTGTTTAAGTATTGAGATTCATTACGCAAAGCTGCCTGGTGCTACAGCAGTGCCCGTAAGTAAAACAACATTTTGTGATTTGGCATCTTGAGAGCAGCAAAACAAGAGAAGAAGCTGTAAAGCGAAGTTCTCTGAGAATCCTTTGGTAAGAACCAGGCTGCACTCAGAGATCGTTCCTTGGGTTTATGTCCTGTCAAAATCCCCTGGGAGAACAGAGTTGTGAATATCCATGAAAAGAAAGTGGCAAAACTGCCCTGGACTGGGAACTTCTGAGAAAGGGAGGAAATTACATAGAACCTCACACAACAGCCCTTTCACCTAAAGGGACCACCAGAATAAAATGTGGCTTTGACTGGTGACAAAGAAACAGAAGTCTGGATGGGAGCCCAGGTGCAGGTGCTGTGCCCTGTAAACTAATTCAATATAACCCGGGTTTTGTCTGAGGGTTATAGGATATATATGAGGGATATATATGGCATATATATGAGGGATAAGGATATGAAACAGTCTGTCCCACTGCTCTTCCTGGAAGACCACTGCAGAACCTCATTGCTTTTCTTATTTATTTCTCTTAAATGTAGTCTCAGGCAGCCTCCATTTGGTCACAGAAGGAAACCCAGAGGAATGAGCCTAAACTGCTGGACCTCTTGGCATGTACTTGATGAAAATCATCCCAATTATGTTGGATATCTGTCCCTGCCCCTTCTCCTCAGCTTGCCATGTAAATGCATGTGCTGGGACTCCCTTTAGCTGGGAGTAATTTTCAAGGAAAACTTAAAGTGCTTTATGTAGCCTTGCCCCTATTTCTCATTAGGACAACAAAGAAAATTCTTTATCTCCAGACTGGTTATATTGCACATATATACACAGGTACGCAATTTGGTATATAATTTGGTATATGCATTTGCCACCCCTGGTTTATAGATAAACATGATTTTTAATACTCATTTAAATAACTAGAAAGAATGTAAGTGTGGAAGTGACATCTCAGAGTTATTTATCACCTATTCTGAGCTTTTTTCGTGCATGGACAGAAGTACAACATACCTATTAAAGCAAATGCAAATTCAAGGCTACAGAGGACAAGATTAGATTTAATTATATAGCTCAAATGTAATGCAAGCCTGCAGCAGGGCTAGAATAAATTGCTATTGGATTATTAAGTTTCGGGCTCCCTTATTTTGTGTTTCTTTCCAATTCTTTAACATCAATTGTAAGAGTCCCTTTGGAAACATGTATCTGTCTTCTGGGAGTTTTAAATATTCACTTAAATCAATATACTGACAAGGACTGAACAGCTTGACTGAGTTTGTTGAATTTTTGTATTTGAAATTCACATCACATACATGAAAGAACTGGGTAAGAGCTGTTACCTGTCACAGTGCTGTGTGTCCACAAAGCCATTAATGGTTTAAACCCAGTAAATAGCCCAGTGAAGCCAGCAAATGTACCAGCTGCTGAGAGAGAGACGTTTGGCATTAAAACCTTCAACTATCCCTGTGAGCATACAAGATACTTTCCCCAAAATGCACTGCAACCTCAGAAAAGGGTGAAAGACTACACTGCATACAGAAGCTAAGCAAACACCAGGGAGGGCTGCGACAGCGAGATGAGTTGCGTCAGACCGGAGTGCTACATGCCTTCCCCGTGGCAGCTGTGGCACCAGGGAACCACTCCAGAGCTGCCACATCTCCATCCGCACTGTGAAGGAAGCAGACTCCTCTATGATATGCTCTGGGTGGGATACGAGAGAGACGCAAGTGCCCTGTGGTTGTGGAACCCCATGCCTTGACAGGGAGCCGGGAGCCACACAACCATGGACCAGCACTGCGCCTTGCACCCCATGGTGCCACGGCTCTAAAGAGTCAGCACCAAAACCGGGGCCTGGACATCAACATTTTATTGCTAGGTTACTGAAGAGATCGCACATACGATTTGTATGTAACATTTGTACAATGGTACAGTCCTGTACCATTTTTCCCACTATCTTTTTTTTTTTTTCTTTTTAATCTTTGTATTATTTCCCACTTGTAGGAGCTTACAACCTCTCTGCTGTTTCAAAACTCTCCTATAATATGCCTTCCCACTCAGGGGTAAGCCTCAGCAGGATGGCTGTGCAGGCCCAGCAGGTTTAAGGACCTACTTGAAAGTGCCTTTGAATTTAGTATTTTCCAAGGTCTGTAACGGTAAAAATAAAGAGCTGTCTTATTGTGTATGCAAGACACAGGACATGAGAACTTTACCCACTGTATCAGTTTGCCACATTGCAAAGCAAGCTAGCCTACCATTCCCCATTAGAATCAGCAATCGTCACTATACTAGTTTGGCAATGCTGTAAGAAAATAAAACTCCACCAGACAGTAACCTCTAAAACAACATTTTAAAGATAATTCTTATATTCTGCAGGCTAGGTGACACAATTTAGGACCAAAGGAAATACTTAAATATCTCGTAGACTTCTCAGGTTGGGCTCATGTCCTGAAGTGTAGGAGTTTAACAGTATATTCTCTTTTATAGGAGAAGGTACAATGGTGACCAGTTATTATTAATCCTCCTTACACTTTCCACTAAATTTTCTTATTTCAGATATTTTGATACATTTCAGCAAGACAGAATGAAATAGTCCCTGTGAGGCTGTGCCAGGTTGAGATGGGTTTTGTTTGATTTCACACACTTTCATCCTGCAGAGGTCAGGACAAAAGCCATGGTTTTACTTACATTAAAAGTGTTTTCATGTTTTTTTTTCACACTTCCCTTCCAACTTGCTTCCATAACCCCCTACTTAAAGATAGCATATTGCCTGCATGGAGTAGTAACACGAGAGCGGGAAGAAGGAATACTCCTGAGCATCTCTTCCTATGACAAGGCACTCAGGTTGGATCAAGTGAGAGGCTGTAAAAGATCTGCATTTGTATGGCTGCAACTGAACATGCTGAACATTTACTCTGTTTCTGGAAGCTCCAACTCTTGCCATGCTGCACTGTGCATTTGCCTCCTCCCACCATCACGAAAAAACAGTGAAACAAAATGTCCTGCCTTCTGGACATGCTTATGCTAAGATTCCCCTCACTGTGTGTCTGTGGGAGGCTTTGAAAATGCAGGAGCTGAGGAGTCCAAAAGCCTTTGTGGACCGTGAGTCGCCAAGTGAAATGAGTCCCAGAAAAACATGGTGCATCAGCACAGCTTGCTCAAGATGAAATGGCAACTCAGCAAGTCAGTTTAAAGAGAAAGAGTAACTTATGAATACCTGGAGATAATTTTATAACTGGCAAGACAGAAAAGCAGATGTTTCCCTAAGCCCTGGTAAGGGAACAGACACACCTTACTCAAGGTAACTGAGAAACCTGATTCCCAGTTAAAAAACTGTATGTAAGGCCACCCAGTACAGAGGGAGAGAGGACAAAGAACAGGAACAGGCTCCTGTCAAAGAAGCAGGGAGAATGTACTAGGGGATACTGGGTTGCCCGAAATTTTTTACTGGAATAAAATTAAGCCATTTTGAGAGATCCTTGGCCCAGGTGACTGCCTGGGCACTGCTTAGTTTGGATGTCTGTGAGAGCAGCCTAGAGGCCTGGACTGCCAAAACGTGTTAAAAAGCTAAATAAAAAGTACATGTTTAGAAATACTTAAAAGCAACCATTCATTTCTGAGGGCAGACAGCTGGAGGAAAAATAATTGAATGTAAATATATTAAAATTACAAGGGGGGAAGCAGGTGGCTTACACGTTAATGTGGAATCCTGGCCACTCAGTGAGTATTGCTAGTTGGCCTTCCTATCAACTCAGATTTTGCTACACAACGTATGTTGATGACTAAATCCTTACTTATACTGATTCAAAATGAAATAAAATGCTTTCCAGACCTGGGGTCTGAACCATAAATTTAAAATCATTTATATGTAAAGACAGCAGCAGCTAAGCACCGCTGCCAAGCCTGGAGCTAATTACCCAGTGATGCACAATGAACTTTTTCCCTATGGTCCCCTCTGCAACACTGATCCTTCCCATACCACTGCAGCCATCAAGAAGCATGGGAGAAGAGGTAAGCCTTGCTGTGTGGCTCAAACTCTATTTGAAGTGCGTATGTGGACTACAGAAAAGCAGCACAACAGACCAGCAGGCTACAGGCCTGGCTTCAGCCTCCTGCACATTGAGTAAGGTCCATTTGAGGCAGCGGCTGGAGAAGGTGTTTCCTGAACCCTCCTCAAGATCAGCATCTTCTATATCACTGTTTATTTTTTCTGCACAAAATACAGAAAGGAGAATTGCTGCCTCAGGGAAGCAATCGTACAGGCACTGCACAGGAGTGCTACTCTTCAAGCTGATTGACCCTCGTAGACCAAAGTAACATTTGTGGTCAAGAACAAGGCTTATGATCACAGCAAGATCCATATCCGAAAGTTACAATCTCACAGCTGGGGGGGTGGGGGGGAAGGTTAAAAATGCTCTCCTAAAAAATGCTGCTATGCCATCATCCTGTAACAGGCAGAATCTCATAATGTCATCAAGCAGTAAAGTGTAACAATAAATGCCCCCACAAAGCTTCAATAAAAGCAGCAGATATCACTCTCTCTCTTTCTCTCCTGATGGAGCTGTTCCATTTTTTATACATATTTAAATATTCATTTGACAAGAGGGAGAGACTGACAGTAGCTTAGTACTGAAGACACTCGCAAGGGATCCCTCAGACCCAGATTCAAGCTCTCTCTCATAATAATATAAAGTATTTCTCTGCGGTTTGCATCGGGATTTTTTTTTCTGTTCCAGGACATATTGCTGGTCAAGAACAGAGAGAAAGGAGGAGACTTGCCCTGAGACAGTGCATAGTCCAGTTATAGGGTCTTTACTTGGGAACTGGAGATGCTCTTAACCTAAGTGAGTGCCTTAAATAATGGCTGTTGGGGTAAAGTTACCTCACACTTTCCCAATGCCTTTGTCCCTCCATGGGGAAAAAAAAAGAAAGTCCCCCTGGCCCAGAGAGGATCCCTACCATGAACGCCCAATTCTATGAAATATTTTGAAAGGCCAGAATTTTCTGATGGAAAACATATTCCACTGGAAAGTTCCCAACAAGGTCTGTTTAAAACAGTGTTGGCTGTAGTGACTCATGATTTAATTCAGCCAAGTAAGAGAGAGTTCAAACCCTCATGACTGCACATGGTATCCTTAGAGTGCCACACATCAGCAAAGGCAGTGTGCTTTGTTATTTAAGTGAAGACCAGTGTTCCTAAACAATTTGTTGCAATTCAAACTCTGTTGGGAACGCAGCTGGGACAGACATTTTTCAAGGGGAGTTTCTGACCTCTGTATCAGCACCTGATGTAGCTGAAGGTTTTGATCCTGCATTAATAGACTTCCCTGGTTAATTCTTTTGCTCTGCTTTAGGGAGGAGAAAGGAAGAGTGGCTTGGCTTGCTCTAGTCCCCAAGCTATGCTAGTTAAACTAATGGCACAACATTGCAGTGAGTGTTTATCAAGGCTTATATAAGTTCGACTTGCCCTTGTAAATGTAAACTAGTTTCCATTTTTAAAACTAGCTCAATTTAACTATATTTGCACACCGACTTATTTTAGATGGATACCACTTTTCTGTTTAGGAATTAGAATTCACTGGATTAGCAGAGGAGAGGTTTGACACAGACAGGAAAAGAGATGAAAAGTAGAAAAAGAAAAACAAGCTAGGAAAAGAGAAGAGATAACAAGAAAATGAATGGAAAGTTGTAAGACAGCTGGAAAGAAATCTTTTGAGTGAAGCACCGCTGGCCACTTACAGACAGAAAAATGTGGCCATAGGGAGCGACGATTACAGAGTCAAGGAGCAGATCAACATGCTCAGGGGTCTGAATTACTGAAAAACTAGCAAATAAATCCCAGATTTTGATAGGAAATGAAAAAAACTTTGAAAATCGGCCTGGAGGCCATTCCTGTGGGCATTAAGCATGTTCCAGTAGTTTCAGGTCCTGTTTCAGGAAGGACCTGACTACTCATTTGAATTATCTAGGTGCTTCAAAGGGTCCAGCAAATTCTACTTTTTCTTTCTTGATTTCCTCAGTGACTCACACTTCTTTATCTGTGTCAGTGCAATGTCCTCACAAGCTTTGCAATGGACTCTGCTAGGAGCTAAAATACCCTCCAAACCCCTGAAATGACTTTTTGTGCCATCTTGTGACTTTATTTCCAAAGCTGTGTGTTTGTATACTACACTGCTTTCAGTTCTTCATGCTCACGTAGAGAGAGGTATGCTGTCCTTCTCCATCAGCAAGCCTAGCATGACTCCGCATCTGTCCTGGTATAGGTGAAGAACACAGCAGTAAATGCACAAGAGGTTTAGGTCAGAGGTTGGGATTCTGCTGTGTAAAAGATCTGAAGGCTTGACCTGAGACAAAAAAGCATATTAACTAGGTGTTGAGCTTTTAGTTTAGAAGAGCACCTTAAAGCTCTGTAGGGCTTTTTTGCTACATGCTGCTCACAAAGGCTCAACAGAGAGGTCAAGAAAATCTTACTAAAATTAAGCAACAAACAAATTGCTAAAAAGATCGGGTAATCCCTGCTGTTTTTTAAAAGTGACAATGCTGAGGGGGAAGCTTGGTTTTTGAAAAGGATGAAATATTTTCTCATATCATGAGCTGTATTTACATATATTGCATTTGGATCTTTTAAAGTACAGTTTTCTTGGTGAAAGTAGAACAGTAAGCCCAACAAAGAAATAGTTACTAAGTCTCTTATGATCTAAAATACTCAATCATCCTTTTGTTTGTCAGACATCATCTTAAAGATACTAACAGCATTAACCAGACACTACGCTGCAGAAACGGCACACTAGTTTCTTACAGGCATGTAATACCCCATCCAACTTCCACAGAGTCAGCGGAAGGTAGATCAGGCTCCATCTTTTTATTTGTATGAAATTCACACTCTTGAGCTACAGATATTTTTGGCCATCTCCCTGCACAGGTGGCTCCCAGTACTGCCTGCCATTCCCAGCTCGCTCTGTCTAGCTGAGGAGTCAGCATTCTTATCATGGCCTCCATGGTACACTGAGCTGTATATTTGGGTTACATATGTCTCCATTCCTTCCTCTTCCGGCCCCCTGTCTGGCAACAAAATAAAAAGTATTGAAGTAGCATAAAGGCAAAATTGATCACAGCATGTGTTTGCTGTGGTATTACCTCCATCCTTATCCCTTCCATCTCCAGGACATAAGAAAACAGTTCTTATGCAAACTGAATTGAAACAAACTCAAGTGGCTCAGAGAAGCCTACAGATCCCAAAGAGCTGGAAACTAAATTAATTTTAATTCTATCGGGAAGCTCAGAAATGTAGACTTCACTGGTCCTTTATTATTTTGATTTTTTGTTTCTGATTGGGACAAAAATAATCTAAGCTAATGTCTAGCCCTATGGTGCTTCTTTAAAGATTAAAAAGCAATAAGATAATAAAGAATGCAAATGTTCAGACAGCTGCTCACAGGGAGATGCTGTTTGAAGTAACAGTTCCCTCTCCCTCTCTGTTGCAGCTGGGTTCCTTTTCATTATTAGCAAGGAAAATAACAGGTTCAACAGATGTGGGTGCAAGCTCATTTTCACCATCAGTTGACTTCTGCAACTTTCACACCATCGCTGGGTTTGAGAACATGGGCAAGTTTACACTAATGATGATTAAGAGTATTGCTATAATTCTGAATATTAAATAGAGCATAGGGATAGTATGAAGGGTGTTTTTTGATCACAATCACGAGGACTGCCACAAATCACTACCTTAAAAACTACTGTTCAATCCCCAGCTTTCACACACGCATCCCGGTGGCCTTAGACAAGTACATGTGATTTACAACCACTCAGACATAGATTTCTCATCCCCTTTCCCAAAAGGCTACGATAACACCTCAGTCTGAACATAATGCAGAGCGACTGCACGTAGGGGCATGAGATCTCCATCACATGCACAGAGAGATGGGAGAAGCTGCAAATGGAGCTCGGTTACTCTGCCACTGCCTGACCTGCCCCAGAGGTAGAGGGAGTTGTGTACAGGGCTGCCTTTAGGGCAGGGGAGAATAAGCAGCAACATGTCAATATCCATCTGAGGCTTAGATCTAAAAGATCGTTTCCACCTTTTCTGCTACATGTGAGATGAAAAACTGTTACATACCTTACTATTCAGCAGACTATGATCAACCAAGAGAGGATGGCAAAGAGAGGGACATGTACAGATAGATGTGTACCTGCAGTCAATCACTTACTTTGGATTTCCGGCCCCTGGCTTCTTTCTCCGGAATATGTTGAGGAAAGTGTTGGACTTGCAAGGTGCCTTGCCGTCCCCGACATGCATACGCACCACATCTGAGGTGGTGAAGGCACTGCGGACGTTCCTCTCAGGCTTTGCTATGATGATGTACATCTTAGGAGTGAACATGCAGCCCAGCGCCACTGTCACGCTCAGGCTCACTGCAAAACAGGTGGTGATAATCTTGTAGTTGCTCCCGAAATAGATAGGCACAAAGGCCAGCCAGATGATACAAGTGGTGTACATGGTGAATGCAATGTACTTGGCCTCATTGAAATTGGCAGGCACATTGCGAGTCTTGAAGGCATAGTACGTGCAGCTCATGATGAGAAGTCCATTGTAGCCCACAGGAGCCACGACGCCTAGGTTGCTGGTGTTGCAGATAAGGTAAACTTCCTTAATGCTGGGGTAGGAGAGGATGGGCATCGGGGGCTCCAGGATTATTAGCGTGATTACCAGTGTCAGCTGCACACTGATCAAAATGGAGGCAATGACTACCTGGGCCCATGCGCTCATGAAACGTGGCTTGCGGGTACAGATCTTCTTTTTGCTGCCTGCCAGGATGCGTGCAATGCGGTTGGTTTTGGTCACAAGGGCAGAATAGCACATGGCAGAGGAGAGACCCACCAGAAGGCGCTGGAGGTAGCAGGATGTCGTGGTGGGTTTAGCTATAAGGGTGAAAGGGCAGACGTAACCCAGAAAGATGCCAGCAAGGATAATGTAGCAGAGCTCCCGGCTGGAGGATTTGACAACAGGGGTGTCCCTGTAGAGCACAAAGATAAGGGTGACAAACATGGTGACCAGGATCCCCAGGCAGGAAAAGACCACAGCCACAATAGACTCTATATTGCTCCACTGGAGGTACTTTACAGGGATGGGTTCACAGCCTGCAGTGTACAGAAAAGAAACAGTGTGTTAGAAAGGTAGCTGCATGAAGATAGAACTCTTTTTTTCTGACTCTCAATATAATCCAAACATTAGCTTATACCTACGTGCCAGATATTATTAAAACCATTTTACAAAGGAGTGAACTGCAGCATGGAAAAGTTTGCATGAAATATGTTCAAAAAAAAGCCATCAGTTTGGGGTGTCCCAAATATTTACTTATGAAGCTACAAAGGGAAATGAGATTTGGAAATTTTTTCATTATTTTTCTTGAGATACCTGCTGGGAAGCCCAGCATATCAAAGGCAGAACTGGGAACAGAACCCAGACAAGCTCAGCACCATCCCTTCGTTTCAACAGGGAAAGGATTGTTATAACAGAATATCAGAATGTGTAGCTTTTTGACCTCCTCAGACTAACTTATTTTAATCTTTATCAAAATCACTATAATTTCACCCAATACATTTTTTGTGAGGGTGATTTTATATAAAGTATAAATTTATTAGAGAACTATGGGCAGAAAAATGGTAATAAATCCAAAGTTGTAATGGAACTACACCATAGATACTGTATCTTCTTAGTGTATTTCTGCTTTTTTTTCTCTTAAAATCACTTTATTCTCATTTTGTCAAACACTCTGCACATTGTTTTTCCACTAAATAACATAATTTAATTCTTATGGAAAAGTCAAACCCAGAAAACATGCATGCCTTCAAAAAATAACTGGAAAGGCTCTCCTTTATGACTGGTACAGATGTGCAAACATAGTAAAATGGTACTTAACTGCTCTCTTCCACACTCAAGTTAAAGGATTCTCTGGCTACCTTCCTCACTGTGCTGAAGACGTAATAACATTACAGAGAAAATAAAATCCTCTGTGTTAATAGGATGTTACAGTTGTGAGGCTGAGTTATTAAAAACCTTCATTCTGGCATGTCCTAATTTCTGTTATTAACTTAGTAGCGCCAAAATGCTTTTAACATATTTCTGTATCACAAGGTAAGTATCCATGGCCTTTTCTACTTGTTTCTGTCCTCCTCCCGTTTCCCTTGGACCCAGGTTACCTTTTGTGCCCTTCCCCCACCTCCCAGGTATCTTTCCTCCCAGTCCCTCCCAGTCCCCATCTCAGTTCCCCTTCCAGTTCAGGTTTTTCCTAGCCAGTCACCTCTCCACCCAGATGTCTCCCTTTACGAACACTGCTGGTCCTGCTTTTCACATCCTGGACCAGCTGCTCATCACCTCTGCCTGTCTGGGTTGTTGGAGGCAGCTCAGAAAAGCACAGAAAAGGTGGTGGTGTTAGCAAACTTGTAAAAGAGGCATTTTTTTTTTCCTCTCAGTTTTGCTTCTAAATCTTAGCAAGGGGTCTGATATTGTGATGAGCAAAAGTCATGCTCAGCCACTTCTTCCTCAGTATAGAGTACATCTGCAGAAACCAGCCTCTGTGAACTAAAAGCTTCTGAGGCCCACAGTTTTGCTCAATTTATAGGCATCTTCCACAGGGTGACACAAAATTACCAACTCTACCAAAATGTAAAGTTCTTCCTTCCAAATATAGATGTAAGCAGAGGTATAGATCAGGGTTGAACAGTTTTACTGTAACCCCATTTTGAGAAACAGAAGAAGAAAAAATGGTTTTTGTTGAAATTAAAAAAATCAGCCCGAGGCAAAGTCCTGACATGGAAAATTCTGCTCGAACTTTTAATGTCTGCCAATGTCACATGAACTGAAAGAATGTCTTATAATTCTGTACTCACTATCTCTAAGTACCGGGCTGACTTAACTACAGCTAAGGTTGTCTACTTAACTACAGGTAATGATATTACAGGTACCTGTAACATCAAAAACAATAGAAAATATAGTATGTGCAACTGGAGTTCTTATTTTATAAAGAAAAGGAATTCTGTTTTGCTCAAAGCGGTCTCTTCGAGACTCATACAGGTGAGGAAACCTGTTCTTCCAACAAGCATTTTTATGGTGAAATATGAAGGGGAAGTTTTTATTAGAAGCGGGAACCTCTGGCCATTGTCCACAGCAGCCCTGAGTGGAAGACCATTCTTTAATTTAATAAAAGACTAAGAATCAGAAGCTCCTGCTTGTTGATTAATACATGCAAAGCGCTTCTTAAACAGGAAGCCAATCTGGTTGCTGGAAGGGTTAAGTTTCAATGTGAGCTTTAAGCCTAGCAACATCAAGCCATACTCATATTATTCCATCTTAAATGATATTTTCAGAGCCTTAGCCCTGATTCAGCATGGTAGTTAAGCCTATTGATTGCTTTAAGCTTATCCTGTGTAAGGCCTTAGAAATCTGTTTTGTTAAATCAGTGTAATTCCTGTGCACCAGCAAGCCCCAAGAGCCACATATGCTACAAACATTGCAAAAAGGTGCCCGTACTGCTTATATCAGCAAACAGTTGTTGGTTGTCAGCACCTGTGAAGGTGGGTCATTTCCCAGCTACGAGAAAGCGGGCTAGGGAAGCTTGTTGAGACTGGGGGAGGATAACCAGGGAATGGTGGATTTACAGTTTTTTTAAAAAAAAAACACCACAAAAAGTCCCCCAAAAAATCCACAGCAACTAACCCAAACCTCAAAAAATCAGAGACTTAGTGGCAAAAGCTTCACAGTGGAAAGTTTCTAGTAAAAAGCTGTTTGGTAGCTTTCATGTAGTATTTTCCCTGCACATTAATCATGAATCTTTTCCTAGAGCAGAGGGCTANTTTTCTGAGGTCATTGACACATCCCAGGTAACTGATGGCCCCAAACCTTTGTGATTCATTTCGTAATAACTCTATAAAACTTCCTGTCCTGTCTTGTTTTATTGCTTACTTAAGAAGATTTATGTAAGCTGGGTTTACTAGCTTGACATTCATTCTTTTTATATTAGATTCTTATACTATAAAAGATATCTCTTCTTCTTGGCACCCGGCCTTCAGATACTGGTTTTAGTGACAATTTATCAGGTCAGGTTTTTATCATCTGTGGTGAGAAAACCTTTTTACCTGCTGACTCCAATTCACTGAACACATATTTAGGGGAAGCAATTTAAAAAAAAATTTGTACATTTAAAAATAAAATTAAAATGTCAGGAAAGGATTGCTGAGCAACAGAGACTGATTTCAAATGGAGAGAATGAGTACCTTGAAAAGAATGTCTTAGGAAACGGGTTAGTATGTGCTTCATGTTTCTTAAAGAGACTAAGGATTTTAAAACCTCCATCTGTAATGGAAAATGGTACTAAAACTGCATACATGTTTAGCATTTAAGATTTAAAGCAAAGGGAAAAACAATCTGAAATGTGAGATGTTAATGTCTGTGTCTAGATGCTATGGTGACTGGCGGGGTATGAATACAACGCACAAAAGCAAGCTATAAAAACACATTTGATGGGAGAAATCCTGGCAAGAAAAGAAAATTCCAAATTAAATGGTACCAATGGTGACTCCTGCAAAGTTCGAGAGACAGTTTATCTGGCTTAGTGTCCCTTTTCTAAGTTAGGATGGCATCATTGTATCCTTCACAACTTTGTACTTTGTACTGCAATTCAAGTAAATGAGTTGCAGGGGTTAAAAAAGAAGTTTTTTCCTCAATAAGACAGAATGAAGAAGCTGTGCAGGAGCAGACTGCCATTTTGATGTTCTCTAGGAAATCATTCGATGGCTATGCTGTCATTTGGCTGATGCTACTGTGATTTTAGAACAGCAGCAGTCCAGTCTCCTTGCTGAGAAGAAACACAAATCAGCAGGTCATCTACTGATTTCATTAAAAGTTAATAGATTGCAACATACCCCTGAGATTTTTTCCAGCACTGATGCTTTCCTCAACTCCTTTCAGCAGTGCCTGTCATTTTGACATGCCCCCTTTTGAGCTATTTTGGGCAGCTGGTAGCACTGAACCATATTCACTCAAGTGCAGATTGAGCTCTCACTATGTTCTTGTTCTGCCTTATTGATTAAAAAGAAGTCCCAGTTTTCTTCCCTGAACAGTAGATACAAACAATTCTGTGAACCTCCAAAACTAACAGAACATAGTTGTCTATGGATATCTGCTTTAAAATTAGCAGACACTAGTGTCCTAGGAGGTAGGAGTTGAATATAAGCTTTTCCAATGGTGAGGACATTTATGAAGGGTGCTGTGGATTTTCTGGTGTCCAGTAATATGAAAGTTTTTGCCACAACTGGGGCCCTTACAGAAGCTATTTTTCAAGAACTCCTCTTCCTACAACCCACTTACATGAAACTTGAAGGAACTGAATGATCACCGAGACTTCTGTATCCTGACAAATCTGAAGTAGGTTCAGTTGCACACCAGAGGAGGGATGGGGCTGGGGTGAGACATGTGGGATATAGACAGATACATGCACATCTGGGACATGACCATAGCTTATTTTCCATAGAAAACCAAGACAGACAATAAGTCAAGTTTCCCAGTTTATTGTGATTAATGTATTTTTAGCTGGAGAAGTGGCCAGCTTTTCCTCTCAAAATAAATCCCCTGAAATCTCACTTGGCTTCAGTGACTAGCTTAACAGTATCTCTTGGAACTATTTAATGAAGGTTTGAATACTTCATCTATGTGTTAAATGCTGCAGCAACATCTAGTTGCCAGCCAGTCATATTAAAGGACAAAGATGTAATAAGTTGCAAATTTGATCTTCAGCTAGGTAGTCAGGTTGTTTCTCTGACTAGGAATGATGCCCTGCCGGATACTGGCAGCCAAGTTTTGCAGGTGTGGCATGGGGCAGAGGTATGAGTGGTCTTTTACAGTGACACAAAGCAAACCCCAAGGTCAAGGTGGTGCTTCTCAGTGCATTACATCTGTTTTCTTGGAGTAATGGTTACTGCAAAGCCCAGAGCAGGTGTGGAGGTTGACCTTGGTAGGTACAAAATAACAGAAAGATGCCATAGCGTACAACTCATCTAAAGCATACACACAGGGGAGACCAATTCTAGCTGTTTTCCTTTCTTCTGACAGCCTTTCCTAGGATTTTGTTGACATTCCTTTTGCTAGCGGGTGCAGTGAGAATGATCTTTATACCAAAGGAAAGTCTGAAATGGCCTGAAATCCCAGATAAAATATTACTAATTGTACGGCAGAACAATCAGAAAGAGTATCAAGTCAATCTGACAATGATGCACTGAGATCTTGTGCTAATCACTGCTAAAATTGCAGCAAGTGCTGCTAAGTTCATCAGTAGTCTTAACAGCTTTATCAATGCTTATGCTAACTGAAGGGGAGGAACAGACAGACCATGTCATTTCTTCTTGGTAGAAATTTCATCTTTATTGTCACTGCTGTTGAACTAAGCCAAAAGGTATAGCACTTTTTACTCACCCTAAACTGCACTGGGCTGTGTGTTTAAGTATGTATCTTTAATACCTCTGCATGCTGTCACCTTACTCTCCACCACACACCGTTCTCCTTGTGCCCTATAAAATGGCAATGCCTTTGGAGGGACATGTCCTTACCTGTTAGGTCAGCATTCGGCCACCAGCCAAGCTCACAGGCTTTACATGTGAATTCATCCTGAACAAATTCGTTCTCCTTGCAAGCAGTGCAAATCCAGCAGCAACTCACTTCTCCTTTCCTGATCACCTGTAGTGCAAAATACATCCTCAGCTATGTTCCTCTACAAGACAACACAGAAGCCCTCCCACCAAAGAGATACCACCTGCACTGTTTAAAATATGACACAATTCCTGTGTATGGCACATTTCAAACAACCAGAAGACATGAATCCTGATTCTGTATCTACCCCTGCATATTAAAATTTGTGCTTGCGAGTTCAAGGATAATCTCTGGGGACAATTCTATTTTGTTTTGGAGGGAGCAGTTCTGAATTAAAAGTACAAAATCATTTTCCTCTTGGTACAGAGGCATGGTGAGTGTTATATTTTCAATCAAACTTGAGAAGAGGCTTAATTTCAGAGATGGTTCAGGTCAGGACAAGTAGCTCAGCCCACGCTTAATATCTATTGCATAGTAAAAAGCAGCAAACAAAGTCGAAGGTTAGAACAAGAACAAAGAGTGATTCATGCATATACACATATATACACACAAGCACATGCACACACACATAAATTCCAATTTACATGGAAGTCTCTTTGGGGCTCATTACACTAGTGTACATAGAAATTCAAACAAGAACAAATTAAAAAATATACTGCCAAAAGGATGTAATGGGTCCTAGTAGAAAATAGAACCAATATGCGGTGACCAAGAGCATGCTTCAGAACAGCTCTTTTGGAGACAAATGTCCCTGGAAGTTTTATCTTTCTCTGCTGTGAAGGCTGCTAAGTGTAATGATCCAATATTGAAAAGATGGTTTCCTCGTCTTGACTCCTAGTTTCATTACACTGCGGCTGAAAGGAAGATTAAGAATATCTCCAGCTCATGGGGCTTCAACAAAGACTCTGGCTCTGTGCCAGAAAGGAGGAATCCAGCCTTCTCTCCAGGAGCTTCCTATCCATCTATATGCAGAGCTGAGTGCAGTAGTGAAATACAAAATGTTTGTTTTATTGAATGCTGGCTTTGTGGGCTTTTTTTGTTGACATTTCCTCCTGCAGTCTATGGAGAGAGTCCAATAGACTTCAATGGGAGCCGAAGCTGGCATTTTGTATGCATGGTGTTTACATATACACACATATACAAACTGCACAATCTCAAAAACAGAGAAAAGATGTTTTGGAGTGTAGTAAATACTGATAATGTTTCCCCTCCAAGATCATTTGAGTATGTCACTACGCCTTTGCCAAATCATCAATCACTTATTGCTTAGAGTAGCAATATAGAATTACAAAGCTGCGAACGTGCTTATTAAACGAAATTAGAAAGGAAGGTCTGCTCTAAGGTGATTTTCCTGAATGGGCTTCTTGCCATTTTAAACTTACTGCATCCATACCATTTTGACAGTGGTGGAACATGTCTTTATGTCATCCAGACATGGCAGGTGGCAAATTATTTGTAGCTTAATACAAGTGCTACTGTTTAGTAAACACAGTGATTTCATTTGTGTTTCCATACCTACTGTTGTGAACATGAATACAAACAGCCTCCCCCCCCCTCCCCCATTTTTTTTGCAGGTGTTATTGCTGGAACAAAATACTGGATTCCCATGGATCACGTTATTTTCAGGATCATCCCCCACGTGAATCACAGACACCGAATATTGTAGGCAATGCCTAAATGAAAACCTTGTTCTTATTTGCATAAGGTGAAATTCAAATCCTGCCACACTAGAAGATTCTGCATCACTACAAAGGGGAATTTTAGAAAACGTGCCTGTATATGGGATTGTAAGAGCAAGATGTTAATCTAGGAGTCTTTCTACACTTACGGCTTTCCTGAAGAAAAGGAATACCTATCCCTTGGCTTGAAGGAAGCTTGCCTGGGTTTAGGGAAAAAATATTGACTGAATATTCACATTTCTATAGCAGAAAGTAAGTGTCTGGGGCACACCTTAATCTGGCCCTTCAAGCAAGGCTCGCTGCACACTGATCGGACCATTCCACTCTTATTCATCTGAATCCTGTAGTCATCAATGTTGAGCACGCCCTCATGCCAGGTCCCAATGAGGACGTAGTCATAGCGGTTGGGCTCTATGTACTGCAGGTTCATGATGTCATACCTGCAAGGGAAATAAGAGAAAGCCAGTCACTGTCAAAAAGGACAGCAGCACAAAGGATAAAAATTGACCTTGCCCTTCTCCTTTTGCCTCCATAAATATACGTGTCATCCCTCAACACCAGGGACTAGAGTTTCATGGAAGTACCAAATACTGTAGGATTTGCAGCAGAATCATGGGAAATGACAGCTCTGATTGCCACACAATTACCAGTTGCCTGCCCTGCTTATATAAAACTGTGGATAAAAAGTTCTGTGTCCAGGAAGAACGGCACGTCAAAGACAGCAAGCTCTGCTAAGGATGCATATGTAGGCACTGTCAGGATGGTGTGTTTCCAGCCATTTTCTGAAATGTCTTTGATATTTGCTTGGTGCCTACATACAAGTTGATTGCGGTATGGCCCCTGCTGGGAGCGCTAAAGTAATCAGTAGAAAGGCTCAGACTAACTGAACTAATATGCCATAAGTTAACTGCAAGCACTAGTTCAGCTATTTATATTACCCAGCCCAGTGGAACTGTCAGGAAAAGTTAGCAGCTGAGGCACAAAATTTACTTCCTCGCCCTAGGAAAGTAGGAAAGAACCTCCCAAGGCTAATGTAAAGGAAGCATAAAACACTACTACAATAAACATTCAGCTTCCCTGCCTCCATCATTGTCTTCCATGTGCTGGACCTGATGTGTGGACATCCCTTGCTGCTAATTATTCTGTTCCTTCTTTGAACAACAGAATGTGGCTTCTGCAAAGCAGTGATTAACTGTGATTATTTCTTAATAAGAAATAAGCAAAAATGGGAGAATAAATATTGGTGAGTGCACAGAGAGGAGACCAACAAGAGAGGCTGGACCTACAGCTTGGCCTCTTAAGATTTGAAGGGGGAGAGCTTTGTTTAAAAAAGGACAAGAGAAAGAAGACTGAGAACTAGAAATCAGCACTGGAGCTGAAAATCATGAAGCTTCTTCTGTTTCCCAAGCCTGGTTTTGCTCTACTGGATTGTATTTGTCTCTGGGGAAAAAATCTTTTTTTATATAATGAGTGTTGCTAACCTGTGTGTACTTCAGGAACGAAAGGTAAGCAAAGTATGACACATAAATAAAACCAGGGTGCTTGGTTGTGGGCAAAGACAGAGACATATCCATTTCTTTCTTTTCCCTTCTGAGGTTCAAACATGCAAAATTTCAGCTCTCCCTGCACTTTGCAGAGGAAAGAGGTACTAGAATCACTCTCTAGATGTCTGTTTTTCTTAATTGACTCTTTAGGATCTCTCTAGTTAAAGATGATTTAGAGAAGTGCATATTTACAGCTGTATTTAGACCTCAGTCTTGCAAATATGCATGCTCAGATAATGTCAATTCCACTGCAGAGCTCCACCGAATTACATGGGAAAAAGGACTCTTGCCACTGAGTTCAATGGAGCTCCAAGCAGAAGGCGGCTGCATTGCCTGGCAATCAGCTAATTGACAGGTTGCTTAGAAAAGGGGTGAACTGCAAATTCACTAGGAAACAACTCCTTCTCATATCCCAGTTCTTGCTTTGCAAGAAGATGAAAAAAAGGAATGCTGTTTTCAGGACTGAGAAGAATCAGGATAGCAAGAACCAGTAAGAGCCAGGCACTTTATAATGTAGACTCAACAGGAGTAAAATCGAGCAGGAATGTATATGTCTCTTCCTAGCAAGGAGAACCTACTTGGATTTTAGTGTGACCTTGTGTTAGACTGATACAAAATCAGTTACTCTGTGCTGGAAAATGAATTCAGGAAGGGGAATAAAAAATTACTAAAACCTCACATTCCCTTAATGGAATTTTTGAACCTGCACAGATTGTTTTCCTTCTTGCAAAAATATATTACAAGGCACAGAGTGGCATTAATGCAATATCAATCAAGAGTTGGCAATTTCAGGGATATGATTTTAGGTTGAAAGCCATTCTTATGTTTTCTTATAATACTGTTCCCTTTTCTATCACTTATCTGTCAAAGAAGAAAGTATGCAGACTAAAAGCTCTTACACAGTCTTGCATATGACAAGCTGTAGTACAATGTTTGCAGCTTTGATATGCAGCTTGAATTTTAAGTGGAGAAATGTGGTCTAACAAACACACTTGGTATATGAAGATGTGCAGAAGTTCTTTATCCTTTTCTTCTTCTCCTTAACGAAAAAATTCTGCTTTAAGTAAGATGAGTTCAGTGCTGGAGTTCCTCCCCACATGCCCTCACTCACACATGTAAAGCTTTAACAGTTTGGGGCTGTGTCCAAGCTAAAAATGTTTATTCTAAAAGATGAGAGTTGTGAAGCTCTAAGAAAGTGAGGACCATGATGGCAGCCGGATTTCACACACATATGCCAGCACTTACAGGAGCCGTGAAAATATTCTGCACATAAGACAGTGTATCTTTCTTTTACTATAAGGGCAAGCTCTTTCATATTGGAAAATGATGTGACCAAATAAGTCAGTTTATTTGTGAGGTGAGCCAGACCATGAGCCAGCTGGTCACAGGCACATTCTTACTCTGGTTAGTCTGAATGGCTGAAGTTACCTTTCTCCATAGTACCAGATTGGCAGGAAGTTTTGCTACCCTGGAAGGCAGAATGGAAAACAGCAATGGTGAACAACGCTGGGATGTAACTGGCCAAAACAATCACCCATGGAGCCAAACTCCAAAACAACCATGTATATTTTGAGACACATTCCTTTACATGCTATATAAGTTTGAAGTATTTGCATTATGCATTTGATAATTTACTCAAAGCATTGGAGTGGGCAGAGTTGCCATATCTGAAGCCAGAACAGCTACCGGAAATTTTGAACTAGATAGAGTTATATGGGGCTACATCTGAGTCTAGTTAGGGTAAAACGAGCAGCAGCTTTTATATTAGCTTGTGAACCCCTGCATTACTCCACACATCAGAGGTCCAGCGTAAGGGCTGAAAGTTTTCCTGACAGTTGTCACTTAGCGTTTTACAGTCAGAGGCCTATGCAAACTTTCCAAGAAAGGTAACTTTTTTCATACCTGCCGTAAGCTAAAATTAGGCAGTTACCCTGGAACAGACAAGAGCTCAAAATGGACTTGTCTCCTGCCTCTTGCATAGCCCAGAGAAGGACGTGATGTTGACTACTGCATCCCTCACAACTTCTCCAGCCATTTCTGGGAATTTCAGTGATATGATTACTACTGAGAAAGAAAATGGGAGGTACTCAATGAAAGTAAAAAGTTCAGCAATTTTACCAGCATGTTCTTAATGACAGTATAGCAAGCACATAAAGCTGTTGATTTTCCAGAGCTACATCCACGTCATTTTTCCCGGAGGCAGTGCAGTCAGTTAAGTGACTACATTTGTGCCCTTCTGGCAGAGCTCTACTTCACATTTCTGCATAAAAGCTCTTCAAACAAAAGATTCTGCACAGAAGAAATAAACCTTGGAAAAAGTGCTTCATTTTCTAATCTCATTTGATAAAATTTTGAAACCATGAATTGAGCCTGAGATAGAAAAAGACATATCTAAACAAATATTTAAGCTTTGAGAAAGCTGTAAAGTGTTCAAAACAGGAAATTATATGAGTGTCAGGCAAACATAACTACAGGCATCTCTACCTGCTCTACCCGTGATGATTGTAAGTACAAACTTGTGAGAGTCAAAGAACCTCACAGATTTTGAAAATAAAGTATGAGGAAGGTTCCTGCCTTCTAACAAAGTATATTGAATATTCCATCTTGCGAAGTTGGTTTGTTCACATGATATGGTAACATAATATCAAAAAACTTTTTATGTATTTGTGTAACATCCTTGCACTGGCATAGAAAAGCTAAAAAAACTAGGAAATTTCAGATCTGGCTCTCTGTATTTAGATCTAGCTCACCTGTATTTAGGCGTATGTGGTGTTTATCTCTTCATTTTGCTGAGGTACAAAAGCTCTTTTGAGTATTGATACAGTGGTATAGTACGTTCAGTCATCCACAAAGAGCTTTTCCATGTGGAGCTGTGGAAACACTGGGGCTAATCTGGAGCTAAATGCAATTCTGCATGGGCACAAACTACTGCAGGAATACAAAGGTCTAATTGTATAGATCACATTTGATATACACATCACCATTCTCTGATACGGTATTGCCCATGTCATCAATGCCACAGACTGATACAAGCATTATAGCATGAATAACAAAAAGGTTAATTGAACTTTCTTGCCCAAACTCACTAACTCCAGCTGTGAAAATATAAATGAGGAACAACAAAAAAAAAAAACTACCTAAAATAACCCAAAATTCTAAATAAGCCAGGGAATCAGGAGAAATGAACCTTGCTATAGACTGAAATGATCGATGTCATAAATTATGTCATCCTGACCTACTCAGAGAAATATCCTAATTCTATGCTTTGTACTAATGAGAGTTGAGGAAATACTCTTAGTTGACAAGACAATTAATAAGATTTGGGCTAAAATTGGAAGATTACACCTAAACACCAAACCAAATAACTAACAGGCAGACAATGCAGCATATGCAAAGATGGAGATGGAGGTAAAGTGTGTGATAAATTTAAAGTTACACTAAGCAGTTATTTCTCTGTATTATGTAAATTGTATGTACAAAGATTTGATTTATGCATTTGTGTCAATAAGTATGTGTTTGACTGTAAGGGAATTGCTTGCCTCTACTTTCTAAGTTTGACCTAGCTCATCTATATCTTTGACTAAAAAATTTTTAAAGTATACAGAGCTTAACGGGAAGACAAACTGACCAGCTTTTTCTTACTATTTAAATGTAACAAGCTGTTTAAATGTATATACTGTTTAAATATAACAAGCAACGCAAATAGCAAATGGTAAAAAAGTTGGTCAGTTTTTCTAATAAAGGCTAGTAATAGAAATAGGAGTTGCTTTAAGGCCACTGTGTCTTACAAAATCTCTTTGAAAGCATATGCCAAACTGCAAACTCTTGTTTATTCCAGAGCACTCTCTTTGTGCAGTATTGGCACTCAGATGCATTTATGCAATAAGCCCAAAGATGGAGTGAGAGAGTCTTTTATAACACTTTAATAAGTCAGTAGGAAAACTAACTTCATGGAAGTAACCCCTGAGTAAGTTTCAGTTAATAATGGATTGTGTATTTCAGCAGCTGAATTAAACTTACTTATAAAAAAAAAAAAATCAAAAATAAACACGTCTGGGAGGTGTGTCACTTAAAATAGTTGGATAGAGCTCGCAGAACTAAATGAAGAGGAAAAGATTTCTTTCAGCTGGCTCCTGCAAGAGAAAAAATATGTGATGTCCAAGTCCACAAAGTTGCTGTCTCACCCGTTGCTCAGGTACATACTGTGTCTGCTCGGGAGGGGTAGACAGTGGCAGCTACCACAGCTAGAATTTACCAAATGAGTGAAGAACAGTACCTTCTGGCAAAAAAAGAAATCTATCTTTAAACTCTGGGACAGCTGAGCTTACTTGGAATTAAACAAGTTAAAGAGAACACACAGCAATTCACCAAGCAGAACTAAATAGTCTCTGGCAAGGATACAGTGCTACATCCCAGGGGCATTTGGGGCAGCAGAGATCAAGCTGGAAAAGGATGCATTCTACAGCCCTACCTTCAAAACCTTAGCAAGCAGGTGCTTCATTAATTTACAAGCACTTGTATTAGGCTTTATACCTATTAAAATCCTGGTGCTGAGCCCCAGTGGTAGCTCAGACACCAAAAGGCTGTGAGATACAAGATTTGTGCTCTCCCAAAATACTAGAAATGTTACAGGCTGTACTGTAGTTCCTGTCTCAATTTGAGCTGTAACTATCAATATACCATGTGTTACCAGTGTTACTCCTGGCTATTGGTAAGACTAATCCAGATAACTCCATTAATGTCTCACAGTATGCGTGCTTTATGGTTCAGTAAAACAGCCAAAGAAATCTCCGTCACCAAACCCAGCAACATTCCCCCTTCCCAACATCTGGTTTAAGTAGCTGAGACGAAATATCTCTTTACCTTCCAGGGGCATCTCCCTTTTCATCAAACCAAACTTCTTCTCCAGAAATACCGATGAATGAGGATTTGAGGAGGAACTCCAAGAGCTTGCTGCCATCAATTGGCTTCATAGCATCACACAGCCCAACATGTCCAGGGCAAAGGGAATGATGCATGTTTTGGAGCCCATGAGCCATAGCATATATAGCATTGATGACAAATCCCATTTTACTGTCCTGCACATAGTTTTCTTCCAGGCTTTCATTGCCTAAAATAGTAAGAAAAAAATGTTGTTATAAGCAAAGATGAAATAACATGAACATATGAAAAAGCAGTGAGAGATAAAAAAGTTTTCTTGTTTCTGTTATAAAGCTTTAGAAGCATAAATGAAGTGCCAGCCAGGGTTTTTAATTAAATAATAATAAAAAAACTAAACCTTTTTATTTTCAGAAATCTTTAATTTATTGAAAGTGAAATGCCTCATGAGAAAGCACCACTTTAATCAAGTTGTCAGCTTCAATTTGTTCTTTGTGAAATTTTTGCTTGTCATTCCCCAATGTTATTTATGCTAGAAGGGTTAAACAGCCCAACATCAGAGCAATGCATTTCAGCTAGAACAATTTTTTAAAGCAATTTGCTTGTAAATTTGACTTTTTGCCAGCTTGAAGACTTTTATTTTTTTGAAATCTCATGGTTTTGAGGGCCAAGATAGCAATGTCCCTTTCAGTGTTAATAAGCAAACAATCTAAATCCGTAGCACTTCTCAAGTTATCAGAACTAAACATTTTAGCTAAAAGTAGTAGTAGGTATGCCAATTTGGGATGGCTACAGAAAGGCAAATGAAGTTCATAACACTAAAGGACTTTTTATGTAACTGCAGCTTAGAAGGTCCTGTATGAGCAGACATTGACGTCTCTGTCCATTGAGCAGAAACAATGTGGCACTGAAGGTTTACCCCACACGTAGGTTTTAGTTCTGATCTGCTGATGTGCAGGCACTGCCAGAGGGTACATTTGTGGCTGCATTTCACATCGGATCCTGCTGGGTCCTGGACCATTCCCTCGCTTCCTGTCACGAGCTGCTGAACGCTGTCAGCGTCGACCCTGAGTCATGGTGGACCTGTGCTGCAGGAGTCCTGAGGGAGGTGGAAGCAAGAATCCTCCCTGTTTTGTTTCCTTCCCCCTGAGTCATTTTATCACAGTACGCTCCAAACTGCAAGATGCTTTTATCTGTAGACCTCCCACGTTACTCGGTGTTTAACAGGCATTTGCAATCCAGTCTCTGTTACTTTGTCTAAGTAACACCTTGTCTACACTAGGCAAGTAGGATGTGTGAGAGACTAGGTGTTAACTGACACTTCTGAAATCCAGGTTGGAGAATTTTGTCATTTTAATATGAAGAAAAGAGGAAAATCTACAAGTTCAATGAAACTTTTGGGTTAAAATATAGCTCCTTCCCCTAATGGAGATATGATATGGCTTTCAAATCAAATCATGAAGACCATCCTTACATTTACCCTTGGAAAAGGCTCTGATTGGGTAGGTTTTCTCAGCTCGTTTGCCCTACAACTCAGAAATGTCAGCTGGGGATTTATTAGGATAGCAGAGATCCCAAAGGCAGGTATTTCTAGGTTTCTTTCTCTGGGTTTTCCTTGCACAGGACATTCATGGCAACAGGGTAAGAAAGTCTTGCTTCAGTAACTGTTTTCTAGAAGAGCTGAACATAGCAAACAGTTGTGATGGTGAATTAAAAAAGCTTTGTGAAAATAGCATAATCTGACTGAATGAGTTCACGTGCTCCTCTCACTGCCAGCACCACCAAGCAAGGAGCAGCTGGAGAAATATTTCCCAGAGGCAATGTATCTGCCACTTTCTTTGCAGGAGAAAGTTCATAGCTTCGCATGAAACCAGTGCCACTCAGATCCGTGTTCAGAAACACAGGAAGAATAGAAATCTTATATGTAAGCTGACAGAATATTTACCCAGGGAAGCAGAGAGTATGCCACTACATGTACCCTCACTTAGGTACTGCACATAGTATGTACAGCATGGTCTAGACATCTCTTGCCTGTGTTAATGTGCGGTCTATATATGGCATCTCTGGGTGTGTGTTATCAGCTGGTTAGTCCCTTAAGATTAACACACTGTGAATTTATCACTGATTCTGCTTTCTTGTAGATAGAAAATGAATGTGTTCTCCATCCCTATGTGAAAGAGAGGTGGAAAGCCCCTGAGCTCAGCACAGCAGTCGTCTCTTTCTTGTGTATCTTCTAGGCAGCAAGTCACGGAAGACACCACAAACTGACTGATAGGGCACAGCAGTCACTATCAACTGTTTTCTATCTAAGAGTTGATCTCAGATACCTCCTTAATTTCTCAATTAGTTAAAAAAAAAAGGGAACGTAAACATCAGTGACACTTGCAGGAGATAACGATAGCATCCATATGCATTTCCTGAGGCAAGCATACGTATGGCTGCTGGAGGCAGAAAACTTTCCCTCAAGAATGTATGAACTCAGCAAAGCATGCATTTGGTTTCTAATATTTCAATATAATATGCATAGCTCCAAAGAGAATAAATTTTTGATGGTGGGAGAATTTGCTTTTGACTAATTAGGAGTGAACGCCTAGCTTATGTTAGGCTCCAAGCATACAGTCCCACACTGCAGAGGTAACTGCCTTAATGTCACCTATAGAAATAATTATACTGTAGTGGAAAGCAACATGTGAAGCATCGTATTGTAATGAATTGTCTCCAGATCAGTAATATAAACATCCCTATGTGTAAATAAGATATTTTCCAGTAAATCCAGTGTGAGGAGTCATGCTGTACCTAAACTTAACTTCCTGCAGTCAAAATCCATTTTATCTCATTATAAGTTATTGATATACTTATGAGTTCGAGCTTGTAAAAATTCACTTATGACAATCAGTAAGAAATGTGTGGGTTTTTTAAAACAAACAAAATCATGTAATTATGTTCAGCCAGAGACAAAACACAGGCAATCAATGTTCAATCAAGTTTTCATAGGACAGCTTTTTAATAAATGCAAGAACTATATTATGTTTATTATGGGGCTTCTCTGTAAAGTTGTATTTTTCCTCAGTAGGTCTTTGAAACACAACAAAGGGCAAAGCAGAACTCTGGACTGTGAAACATCTATTTTTCCTTCCTCTGTCATCTTTTGGAAGAAATAACCATTGTTCCACAAAAGCTAATTTGAACACTAAGGTTTATTAATATTAAAAATAGAAAAGTATTTTGTTAGCTTTCTTTTTTATTATTATTATTTTAGGGACCTTAGCTTTCACTAAGCAAAGAAAAATTGTAAGCCATGTGTTTAATTGAAGTCACTCAAATTAGGCCATTACTTTTTTGAATGACCTTGAAGAATTCAGTTGTCCTAAATTTCGTACTTACTTATTTTTGTATTGGATGCAACATAAATCTTCCTTTAATAATTTCATTTTAACAGGTCCTCAATAGTTTGGCTAATTTTTTCTCATTACAGTTTTGGTTTTAGTCTTTTTTTCTGTCATTCAATCTTAAAGATGAAAAAGGAGGAGGGTATATACACAGATATACTACTAAAAAACAAACAAACAAACAAACACACACAAAAAAAAAAAACAGACACCACACTCTGGCTGCACACAACTGAAAAATTCTCCCAACACTGCTAAAAGTAATACCTAAGTAGAGGGCAAAAGGAGACAGGACAGACCAAAATTTCATGAAACTCACTGTGAGTCTTTCCTTTTACCATAATGTGCCTCAAATCTAATATTAGCTCCAGCTACATACTTAGAAGAACCTGAATGTAAAGCAATAATGAATTTAGTCTAGTGCCTTTGCTGTGAAGTCAGTGTCGTGCTAACAGTGTTCTTGAGAGCAGAGTGGGTACACATGAGAATCCCACCTGACAAACTGAAATTAAGAAAAACTATACTAGCAGAATTGTGGCTAGAAATAAGTTCACTTTCATGTATAAAGCAAATACAGGAAAAGCCTGTGTTAATATCCTGTTCAGAAGGGACAGAGGAGGAAAGAGGGGCGGAGGCATTGCCCTCTACATCAAGAAATGGACAGAGTGTGAAGAGCTGTTTCTGAAGAACAGCCATGAGGAGGTTGACAGCCTATGGGGAAGAATTAGAGACCAAGGCAACAAAGGGAACCTTGTGGTTGGTGTCTAACTACAGGCTGCCCAATCAAGGGGAGCCTATTGATGAAACCTTCTTACTCCAGCTACAGCAGGCATCGTGCTCACAGGCTCTCATCCTGCTGGCGGACTTCAACCACCCTGACATCTGCTGGAAAAGTGGCACAGTAAGCTGTAGGCAATCCAGGAGACTCCTGGAATGCATTGAGGATAACTTCTTAAGCCGGGTAATAGCCAGCCCTACCAGAGGGGATGTGTTACTGAACCTGTTGGTCACCAACACAAGTGAGCTAATCGGTGACATCAAGGTTGGAGGCAGCCTGGGCTGCAGTGATCACGCATTGGTGGAGTTCATAGTCCTGACGGATATGGATCAGGCGAAGAGTAAAGTCAGGACCTTGAATTTTAGGAAAGCAAACTTCCAGCTCTTCAAGGAGTTAGTTAATATGACTCCCTGGGAAACTGCCCTCAGGGACAAGGGAGCAGATCTCCCTTGTCTGAAAGCTGGCAGATCTTTAAGGATGCTTTCCACAAAGTGCAAGAGCTCTTGATCCCCAGGTGTAAGAAATCAGGAAAGGAAGGCAAGAAACCGGCATGGCTGAGTTGAGACTCACTGGTCAAACCAAAGGGCAAGAAAGAGAGGCACAGGCAGTGGAAGCAGGGACAGGTATCCTGGGAAGAGTACAGGGATGCTGCCCAGTTGTGCAGGGATGGGGTTAGTAAGGCCAAGGTGCAGCTGGAGCTGAACTTGGCAAGGGATGCAACAAACAATAAGGGTTTCTACAGGTATGTATGTCATTCAGAAAAGGAAGGTCAAAGAAAGCATAGCCCTGCTGATGAGCAAGATTGGCAAGCTGATAACAATGGACAAGGAGAAGGCTGAGGTACTCAACAGCTTTTTCGCCTAAGTCTTCACTGGCAACCTCTCTCCTCACACCTCTCAAGTGGATGGACTGCAAGGCAGGGAGTGGGGGTGCAAAGTTGTTCCCGCTGTAAGAGAGGATCAGGTGTGTGACCACCTGAAGAACCTGAACATACAGAAATCTATGGGACCTGACAAGATGCATTCCAGAGTCCTGAGGGAATTGGCTGATGTAGTTGCCAAGCCATTCTCCATGATATTTAAAAAGTCATGGCAGTCAGGTGAAGTCCCCGCTGAGTGGAGAAAGGGAAACATTGCACCCATTTTAAAAAGGGTAGAAAGGAGGACCCTGAGAACTACCAACCTGTCAGCCTCACCCCTGTGCCTGGGAATATCATGGAACAGATCTTCCTAGAAGCTATGCTAAGGTACATGGAGGACAGGGAAGTGATTTGAGACAGCCAGCATAGCTTCACCAAGGGGAAGTCTTGCCTCACCAACCTAGTGGCCTTCTATGATGGAGCGACTACATCAGTGGACAAGGGAAGAGCTATGGATGTTGTCGATCTGGCCTTCTGTAAGGCCTTTGACACAGTCCCCCATAACATCCTTCTCCCTAAATTGGAGAGAAGTGGATTTGATGGGTAGACTGCTCGGTGGATGAGGAATTGGTTGGATGGTTGCATCCAGAGGGTAGTGGTCAATGGTTTAATGTCCAGATGGAGATCGGTGACAAGTGGTGTCCCTCAGGGGTCCGTAGTGGGACAAGTACTGTTCAATATCTTTATCAATGACATAGACAGTGTGACCGAGTGCACCCTTAAGAAGTCTGAGGATGACACCAAGCCGAGTGGTGTGGCTGACACACCTGAGGGATGGGATTGGTATCCAGAGGGACCTGGACAAGGCCAGGTGCAAGGTCCTGCATGTGGGTTGGGGCAACCCCCAGTATCATTACAAGCTGGGGATTGAAGGGATTGAGAGCAGCCCTGCCAAGATGGACTTCAGGGTACTGGTGGATGGAAAGATGGACATGAGCTGGCAATGTGCACTCACAGCCCAGAAGACCAACAACATTCTGGGCTGCATCAAAAGAAGGGTGATCAGCAGGTCAAGAGAGGTTATTCTGCCTCTCTACTCTGCTCTGGTGAGACCCCACCTGGAGTTCTGTGTCCATCTCTGGAGCCCTCAGCACAGGAAGGACATGGACCTGTTGGAGCAGGTCCAGAGGAGGCCTACAAAAATGATCAGAGGGATGAAACACTTCTCCTATGAGAACAGACTGCGAGAGTTGGGGTTGTTCAGCTAGGAGAAGGCTCCAGAGAGACCTTATTGTGGCCTCTCAGTGCTTGAAGGGGGCTTATAAGAAAGACAGGGACAAACGTTTTAGCAGGACCTGTTGTGACAGGACAAGGGGTAATGGTTTGAAACTAAAAGAGGGTATACTTAGGCTAGATATAAGGAAGAAATTTTTTAGAATGAGGGTGGTGAAGCACTGGAAAAGGTTGCCCAGAGAGGTGGTAGATGCCCCGTCCCTGGAAACATTCAAGATCAGGTTGGACAGGGTTCTGAGCAATCTGATCTAGTTGAAGTGTTCCAGCTCATTGCAAGTGGGTTGGACTAGATGACCTTTAAAGGACCCTTCCAACCCAAACTATTCTATGATTCTATGATATTCAATAAGAAATTAAGCACAAAGTATTACTCATTTACAGACCTCAGAAAGGCAAGGGCAGGAAGGAATTTGGGATAGAAACAAATGAAAAAACATTTTGGTTGGGGAATCTGATCAATACCTAGCCAGTTGGTAAATTTTGAACAAACATATCCATTTGACAAAGAACACAGTCTGTTCACAGATGACTCTTGATTAGAATAAAAAGCCAAAATCTGTTGAATAAAATTGTTATAAACTATAATGTTTCATCTAGGATAGGCAGATACTTTTATGGTTTGTTACTAACTGTCTGCTGCTGAATATTCAAGGTCACATAAAAAGATATTTTGTTATCTTGGTCCAGTTAGCAACTATTATGAGAGCTATCATGTTTTCTGGTGGTCCTGACAGAGGTCTGAAAGTCTTAGAAACTGTATATACTGCTTTCTTTATTTGTAGTGGTCCTTCCCAAGATTGATATGCTTCGTGGGTAGGCCATGTGAGATTTTAGCTTTGTTGCTAGTTACAACATGGTGATGGTTACATTCAATAGGGGTGCTCATTTAAGAAAAAAAAAAAGTATTCCGGAAGCACAACTGGGGCTAAATTTCACAGGGAAGATGAAATAAATTTCCCATACTTGGGTGGCATGTGTAACAACTTGGCACAAAGCCATGCCAAAGAGTAAAGAGGGGTCCCCCACGAAATGCCAGGTGGCAGAGCAGGGGTTATTCCATGAACTGGTACCAGGCTTGCAGCAAATGTCTATATGCATTGGAAAAATTTTGGAGGTAGATTTCTTATGCTCTCCTTCAATCCCAACATGCGTCGCCTTAACCGCAGGGTGGTCAAACACTGGAACGGGCTTACTAGAGAGGTGGTTTCTGCCCCAAGCCTGTCAGTGTTTAAGAGGCATTTGGACAATGTCCTTAACATGCTTTAGCTTTTGGTCAGTCCTGAAACGGTCAAGTAGTTGGACTAGATGGTCATTCTATGTCCCTTCTAACTGAACTGAACTAAGGAAAAAACAAAACAAAAGAATCCCCAATGACTCCAAGCAAATGTGCCTATCTGGCTCTGTACAAGTTTCTGTAAATTGTGCTAGTGACATAGCATGTCCTTGGAAAACAATGGAAGTCACATATCTTGCACATATCTAACATGAGACAGTTAGTGAAGATCTGACAAACTTTGACGACAACAAATTTGTGTCATAGGATCCTGCAAGGAACAGGGCAGAAGGCCAACATGCTGAACTGATCAGTCATTTCAAATCTGAGTCCCTACAGGTTATTTTGCTAATGATTATTCTGGCAACTAAATGACGCATGAAAGGTGATGAACAGACTTAGCGTACTGTGATTTCAGTGGAATTTTAGGATATTTGGCTTCTTAGAAAATATAGAGCTCTTTTATTTGGATGCTTAACTACCTAATTATGGTTTTATCTTTGGACACAGAGGAAAGAAAATGCAATCAATTCTTCATTTCTGTTTTGTCACCAATTCCTTGAAATATTTTTTTTAATTTTATTTAGTAATAGATAATCCTCTGAATAACCATGCCAAACTAAGATTCTGTGAAATAATTTTTGCAAAAGGTTTCATTTGTTTAAACTGATTTGTGGTTATTGGTTCAGATATTTTACAAATATTGCCAGTTCACTCTCTCTTACGTTCTATTTATAACACCTCTTTTATTACCTAACAACAAAGATAACAACAAAATTATTAACAAATTTCACTTTAAGGCACTGCAAAATGAATCACACAGATTATAATGTCTCTAAACGTAATTAGTATAACAATGGTGTGTTCAAAACCTGTGCACTAACTGGATTTTTCTCTTCATTTCACTTTCTTAATAACAAATACATTCTGTTCATTAATGTTGTATGGCTGAATGAAATCCTCACCTCTTGATGGTATAAAGAAGACTTTTGTTCACCCCACTGCGCTCATTATATTCAAATATAAGTCACAGGCAACCAGTCAGATTAGTAAAAGTCAGTTATTCTATCCAAAAACATCCAAACACCCATCTCTTTCGGCCCACCATCAAATATACAGCTACAAGAATTTCTGAGGTTGTGTTTTCAGAAGTAACCGCCTGTTTTCCAGGCAATTCCAGCTGTAGCTGACTGCCTATGAGGGAAAGGCTAGGAAATGTTACCTGGTAAGCAGAACAAGCAATTATGGATCAGGGCTGCAGGCTTCACTTGTCGTGGGCTGTCTCGATGACCTTGCTGCCTCTATGTGCAAGCTAATGAGCCTGCAAACAATTTGTGGAAAAATGAATTTTTGTGTGCATTTTACCAAGCCAAAAGAGGGCCAGAAAAAAAAAGAGGCTTCAGTTCAATCTCAATTAAAAAGTGATTTGCAATTTTCATGAGACAGAATGATAGGCTGAAAAATTTGTCACAGACCATAATGAATGTGTCATTCAACCTACAACAAATAAGCCCATCATGGTAAATTATTGTTTCTTATATGGCTTCTGCTCCCAGGAAACCAGTTATTACACTGTTTTCAAACAAAAGTGGACCATGTATGTAATGGTTACCCCTTCACTTGCTACTTTGATATCTGCATCTTTGCAGCAGAGAGGTAAGTTCAAAAGGCAGCTAAACACACTGAAAGAGATGAAAGATAGGACATATAGGGAGGATGGTGGAAGAGCTATCAAAAAGACACAAGATAAAACAGGTAACTCAGTTCCCATTGTTTGTGAACTATTTGCCTGAGTAGATGAAGCTCCACTATTTGTCAGGTAAGGGTGAGGAAGGATGTATTATTTAAGAAAAGGGATCTTTCCTTAACTGCCCCCTCAGCATCACATCACCAGTCTATAGAAAATAATGCAGCACTCCCTATAGAATTGCAAGTTGCTCTGCCCTTTGGCAAGAAGAGAGGAAGCAGAGCTTTCACTGAGGCAGCTAAAAGGAGGGAATATCTTACAATATGTGGGTTCTACACCAGATTTGACACGCTGATAAACATTTGACATCTTACAGTACTCATGAAGCAATAAATGGAGTTCACAGGGTTGCAGACTTCATTTTCAGGATGTCATTAAATCAGAAAGGTTTTGCTTCCATTCTTCAAATGTTTTTTTATTTCCCTGAGCAAAGAGATTCAATTCATGCAATTATATTTGATGTATTTTTCCCTGAAAAGCTAGGATACAATTACAGTTACCAGTTGAGATACCCTGTTATTTTCTTTCTGAGCACAGGGAAATCTATGGGTGTCCTAGATACTACTGCTTTGTTACATTTGGTGAATGTTGCTTTTTAATTGGGATTAGTGTACTTCTATTCTTGTATAAAACTACAGAGAGAAGTGAAAGCAATTCAAAAGCTGGGCATTCAGCAGAAACTCCTCAAAAATTTGCACTAGAATTCTCTATCTAAGTGCCATGGTTTCAGCTGGGATGGAGTTAACTTTCTTGTTAGCAGCTGGTGTAATGCTATGTTTTGGATTTGGGATGAGAAATACTGTTGATAGTGCACTGATGATTTTGGTTGTTGCTAAGCACTCAAGGCCTTTTCTGCTCCTCACACCGCCTCGCCAGTAAGTAGACTGGGAGTGCACTAAAATTTGGGAGGAGACACAGCTGGAATAGCTGACCCCAGCTGGCCAAAGGGCTATTCCATACCACGTGACATCATGTTCAGCATATAAAGCTGGGGGGAGAAGAAGGAAGGGAGGGACATTCGGAGTGATGGCATTTGTCTTCCCAAGTAACAGTTACATGTGATGGAGCCCTGCTCTCCTGGAGATAGCTGAACACCTGCCTGCCTATGGGAAGTGGTGAATGAATTCCTTGTTTTGCTTTGCTTTTGCACGTGGCTTTTGCTTTACCTATGAAACTGTCTTTATCCCAACGCATAAATTTTCTTGCTTCTGATTCTCTTCCCCATCCCAGCCAGGGGAAGTGAGCAAGTGGCTGCATGGCCCTAGTTGTCTGCTGGGACTAAACCATGACAGTGAGGCATTAACAGGATGCTGATTGCAGCAATATTTGTATGCAATGAGTTATTTATTTTCACTAGCAAAGTTGGTCAAATAACTAATGAACCTTCTTCTCCTGGAATAAAGCTGATATTGAATTTAAAAGGGTTTGGGTATTTTTAACTTACTTTTACCAATATATCTTTCACAGATGTCAACTCAATGGCTAATGGAAACCAAAACATGAATTCAGCCACCAAGGCACAGGTTCTCCTTCATTTCAGATCTAAACTTTAGAAGATTAGTGCCCTTTTTGGATATACTATACACCACAAGTGTCTCCAGTTTCCTTGTCTGTTTTTGTCAGGACAAGACATTACTCTTCAGTGTTCGAAAAGAAGTGTCTTCCTTTTGTCTCTCCCTCTGTGTCAGAAGCAGTGGGGAAAGATTTTAATTAAATTTACTTTCTTGGTTCTCCATATCATGTTATGTAAGCACGTTAGGGCTTTAAGAGCTTAGTGTCAAAGACTCCAGAATAAGGCTGGCATACACAAATACAACAGTGCCACAGCGAAGCTGAAATACTGTGAGGAGAAATGACTGCACAAGCTGCTGACTCACTCATTAATCAGATGCAGGGAGACTCTCAGAGTCACTGGGCACTGGGCAGGAGAAAGGGGACTGAGCAGTGCTGCCAGCTCTATGCCAAGTCTGAACTTGCAGGTCCAGCCCATCCAGTGTGCGACTTGGGAGCAAAACAAAAGGAAAGCGATCTCTAACTGCTCCTGTATTTCCCAGTCTGCAAACCTTGCTTAGCAGGCAGAAGAGGCTGCAGCTCGCCTCCCCACCCTGCCCTTTCTGCCTCTCCCCGTGGACGTTCAGACGCTCACACAACTATACGACTCCAGGAAAGGCGCATTTAAGATGTAAACACCAAGTGACAATGCACATAACTCATGCTTGCACTGTGGGAGATGACAAAGCTGTGTTCAAATGGGCCTGTGCCCAAGAGAGCAAAGAGAGCTTTTCTCATACGTCTCCTTTCTAGTGACCCAAAGGAGAGAAGCAGGGGATGAGAAGACAGTCTTTTCCCAAAGGCTGGCTGCAGCTTCAGGTGAATGCGAAAACTGGGCATGCCTCATGTCTGTACGTGACAGTGCTGGGGCAAGCAGGTGGAGCATGTCTGGGTGAGATAATATACACTCACAAACACTCCCGGCTGATGTGCAGTGCTGCAGCCCCTCTCTGCCTTTGGAAGAGGCTAGAGGGAAGCTGGAGGCTTTTGCAGCAGCTGGCAGCGTGGCTTTGCCAGCACTGTGTCACAGCAGCAGGAGGCAGGTGAGCGCAAAAAAGTCCTGTGTTGGAAAAATAGTTCCTTTTCGCCTTCTCCAGAAATCTCCATTGCCTGCTCTGTTTCTCGTGTTGGCTAGCAGTAAAAGAAAGAACTCAAAGGGAAATACAAGGCACCACCTATGGGCCAAGCTAACAGCACAGCTGTCTCCGTGCCAGCCACCTCAGGAGAGGGCTGCCTCTTCCTTCACTAGGCTGCCCCTGGCAAGGTGTAGCTCTGTGTCATCACAGGTTTGCATTCTACATAGATTGTTCCCACGCATTTCTAATTTCTATCAGTAAGAGTTGAAAGAAACTGGTCACAGACTTGAAAAGTTGCAAGAATACGTGTCCACAGGAATTACTCATAGCAACAGGAAAATGAGCAGGAAACTGGATAACAAGCAGAGAACTTTCTTTACAAGTTAATGCATATGGCACATGCTGTTAAATGCAGGTCTGGAGAGTTCCACTTATAGCAGATGGCTTGGCAGAAGCTCATTAACCTAATAAAACTTCTATAGGGGATGACATTATGGCCTGAAGACTCTCTGTTTCTTCCCACTTGGCTAAAACTCTTTATAAAGAATTTTAGCTAAGAAAAAACTAGGGTTTATAGCCCTATGAAGATGATTTGTTGAGATTCTTTCTCCTCTAAACAAGCCCGCGAGCTGGTGTTTGAAACCTCTTCTGTACATATCCACTGCCATAAGCTGTTAAAGGCTTGGCAGGAAATTTTAGCTTTGCTTCCCTTTGTTCCTAGCTTTTAGTGGAATGATCATGATGAAATAGCTCTGCAGTGAAGACTGTTTTTTAATGAAACATAGAAACTAAAGAATATACAGAGTATAGCTCAGTGCAGGGTAAAAAAAAACAGCCCCTTTCAAAAAAAAAAAAAGATCCACACCTGTGATATTTGTATGTGATCTTGCAATGCAATCAGCTTGAGAAATACGATTCATAGAACATCCAACAGTGAAGTAACATTATCAAAAATTGACAAGAAGGTTAAGTTTTAAGGTTATTAATTACCTCATTTTGGTTATCATCTTAATTCCTGTCATTTTGAATTAATAGACTGGAAAACAACAGAGGAAAATAACTGTTCCTATTTGAGAGAAATCAGTTTCTGTGTCTTGGACTCCTAGGCAAGCACAGTTCAGTATCAATTCAAATGGTTTGAAAGGAAACATGACTTTGTATTTATTTGCCATCTTTTTCATGTCTGCATTCATGCACCAAACTGTGACTATACTTACAACTGCCATAATGCACATAAAATTATGAACTTTCATTATTATGTACATTTTAATTAAGTTGTTTGGAATTTATTCCATCAAGAAGAGAGTAAGCTGTAAAGATATTTAACCTACTTGATGATCAGAAAAAAAACCAATATTGGGCTCTTCTAGCTTATGAAAATCCATCCCCAAATAAAATACTGTGATCAACTATTGGAAGATTCATAGAACTGATCAGGAATCTGGCACGGAACAACAGCAGTTTATTAGTGCCTACGGTCAAATACCCAATGAATGGTCGTATTCAAGACTTTAAACTAGAGATCAATAAAACTCTGCTTGTGATTCTGAACTTGGGGAATCCATCAAGTCAGAAGCGGTTTAGGCTTAAAAAAATTAATTCCGATAGTTAGGACATAACATTAAATGACATGTTCATTCTAGAAACAGAAAACATAGAAGATAATCTGAAGTGATTCCAGTGCCTTTCTTAGAGACAGAGAGTAATTATTATGAGAGCTTGACAAATAATTGTTATGATTAATTTTTTTCTTAAAAGCAGGACTGTGTAAAACCTGCCTGCAAAATGACCACAATGTTATATTATTTATTTGAAATTATTAACTTCTGCAGCAAGACATCATTTCTCAGCTCCTATTTTAATTAGAATTTAGTATTTCATCTTATAAACAGGAATAAAGTATGTCAGCTGAATTTTTTGTTGTTCCTTTATTGAATGGTTTTTACATGTAATCAGCGAAGATGCTAATTTCACATCCCGATATAGTAATTGAAAGCCATCTTATTATTTCATTAGCTGACTAAATTTTAATGCTGACAAAGGTATTTGAATGGTCAAGCTCAACCTTTATGTTTAAAGGACATAGGCAATAGCAGAGTTATTCTAATGGAAGATTCAAAGACAGGGTGAATGGAAAGGAGGGCTTTTGCCCTCTCTGATTATGGTCAGAGGTTGTACTCTTATCTGGCATCACAATCCAGTCCCAAGTTATTCTTTGAGTGTGATTCTTTCCTTTTTTAAAAAATTACTTTCCATTCTTTTCTTCTGTCCCCTTTCTTAGGAACATGACAATGGGGAATTCAATTTGTTACTCTTACTGTGTGTGCTACAGCCTCTTCTGTCACTCCCAGTCCAACAATAAACTATCTCTGAGCCTCTCTCAGACTGCAGGCTCCCACAAGTGTCCATGCTCCCACAAGTGCCCATGCTCCCAAAGCCGCAGGCACCATTTTAATGTGATTATTATCGCAGAGACCTTGGATGTGCCTGCTTCTCTTGATTTTTTTTGAAGTCTTCCTCCAGTGCCATGCTGGATCCTGACCCAGTCTCTCTAAGGACAGGATTCTACAGAGCCCATTTTCTACATGACCTGAACACCTATGGAGAAACGATTATAAAGAAAAAGAACCCAACCTTCAGCCTTCCCTTCTCCCTCAGGTAACTATGTAACCTTGCTGCCTTATTTGCATGCTCCATTAAAGACATATTTAGAACTACTGTTCTTAACAGATCTATTATTTGGAACAAGTCTAGCAGATAATGAATTGCAGTTGCTGCTACTCTTGTATGAGACAGGAATGAATGCACTTAAAATCAAATTAATTTACAAATTTAAAGAAATATTTGCAGATTTTTATGCTATTTGGCTAGCTTTAATAATGCTTTTTACTCTTAATTAAAAAAAAAAAAAAAGAAGTTGAGTCAGACACCCTTACAGATATCCTATTACAACACACAATGATGGAAAAATGAAAAGCACAGGAAATAGGACTGATTAAATTTCAAGTGTCATGCTTTTCATGTGAAGCCTGAGACTTTATCTGAAAGAAAGAGACAGAATTCAGTAATTGTGGTGCCGCTTTCAGAACATTAACCACTGCAGATACTTAAATTAGGAACCTGAATACATATTCAGGCACCTAATTAATTGACTTGATTAATACCTGAACTTCTCTAGCTGCTGTTGACTTCCATGGGAATTATGGGAGATCAGTACCCTTAAAAATCAGGCCAATTTATCTAGGTCTCAAAGCATGCAATTCAGGAGCCTAATTTTGGGCATCTTCATTGGAAAATGCTGGTTCAGAGTTGAAAATAAGCAACCTTCATATTAAACATAGAATGTATTACCACTGAATGCAGCAAAGAAGTTAACAGAAATCTAGTCTCAGTATGTTAAATATTCAGCACCAGTACAACACCCAACATTATTAGTAAGGGTCTTTAGATCAGAGTGGAAAAATATGATGAAAATAATAAAATACACATATTCATTAACCTATCCTCTGGAGATCTGTGCTTCTGCCTGGCATTGAGTTAACAAATGGAACAAACCACATAAACTCTTCTTCTTCCTTTGATCTGGACCTGTAAACATCCAAGTACTAGCTCATGGTTCTCAGTGCATGGGCATGAAATCCTGAGGACTTCAAAGGTGTGAGTCAATATCTCGTGTTAACATCAGAACAAGCAGACCCTCATGGTAGAGTACCAGCCCCTGGCTGGCAGGCATAGACTAGCTGGCCTAACCCATCTTTTCCTATTTTAAATTCCGGTGGTTCTATATGAGTCTGAAGAACAGTCAGGAAAGATATCTAATATTTATCGTGCTTTAAAACAATATCGATTTAAGATGGGTTTCAGAGTTCTTGCATGACAGTGTACCACCCATCAGCCAGTACTATTGGTTTTCTTTTTCTTCTATTATTATTCTAAAAGAACAAACCACTTCTTCCTCACTCTGTTCTTAATGTTAAGGCGGTATTAAGAACACCAACAATAGCTGCCTGAGTATCAATGAATATGAACACCAATGTGTCTCACTTCTGTAGGAATATAGCTCGCTCGAAATTTCTCCTTTGCCAGATTTACTGCTGGTTTTGTGTTTTGGTTTTGTTTGGGATTTTTTTATTTTTTAATTTTTTTAAAATAGACCATATCCTCACACAAGAAACCTTCTGTTTAAAGGACTAGCCCCCTGGAACCACATGGTTGCATGCCAATGGGGTGGATTTCACATGTGCAACATGGGTTATAGCTGCGTGCCCAGACTGCACAGCAGCCCTGCAGCCACCCAGTTGCTCTCAGAGACCCCTCCAGCTTGCTGGGATCAAAGGCAGCTGCTGCAGCTGTGCTGGAGCCAAGGAGCAAAGTGGCCTCAGACACCTTAACTAGTGCCGAGATGGACCACGTTATAATTTAAGAGAGCACACCCACAGTTTTTGTTTTAATTTAAGTGTAGTTTTCAAATGATTGTTAGGAGGATCCAAATGTTCCCTTGCAACTTTTGGAATACGCAATACATTAATCACAAATGCACAGCTCACAAAGATCCATTTTATTTTCCCCTTAACTGGACATATGCCCAGAGCTATGTTCAAGTACAGTATCACAGAAAAGATTAAATTTAAAGTGAAGCTAAGATTAGAAGCTTCTGAATGACGTCTGCATGAGGACAATGCATCGCTGATTAGCAGCAAACTAGAGCTAAGCAAATCAGAAGATAAAATAAGTGGCCCTAATCTTTATTCAGATAATAAATTCAACAGAAAAACAGAAAGCAGGATTCTTTCAGATCTGAAAAAAAATCAAAAGCATTCATTTTAGCACATGTCTTTTTTTCCTGGGTGTAGCCAGATACGATAATGCAGAAAAAAGGGTTTATCCAGCCCAGCCAAACCCAAACTACTGAAGTACTGAAATACTTACACAAACAGCCCTGATTTTCCAACTCTACAGAGTTGAGCCTGAATCCAGAGCTAAATTAAACGTTCAAACTTGCAGCTTCCTCTAAAGCTGCTTTCTGTTATATGAATCTCAAAAATCTGAGCTGAAGGACATCTTTGGAAATCATCTTGTCTCGCACCTTGCTGTGCTGCAGTGGTCCTCTCTGGCTCAGCCAGCAGCCCAGCCTAGTTGCAGTAGCTGCTTTCATTATTTTTCCCTAGGTCCCTCCACACTAGCAGACTTCTGTGTTCCCACAGGCCTCCCAGTATGAGTGGGAAAACAAAAGTTTGCCAGAATAGGCAACCCTACTCTTTGGAGCACACACCTTCCATCAGATTATTCTCTCTATGGATACCAGTACAGCTTATTCTGAGTAGGAAGGTTTGTGGCTTGTACGGTTCAAGTTTTACTACTCACTCATAATTTATTGTTCTTTACATCACTGCTTGCCCAAGATCTATTAAGAGGAACCCGTTTAAGAACTTTATTGCCTGTTTTTCAGCAAATATCCATAAGCGCAAAGGGTATCTCTGGGCTGCAGCTAGACATGTGTGAGTGTGCGGGTTTGCGCCTACACATTAGCTCCTACTGTATCTCCTTTGCACTTGTATTTATGGGGAAATGATGCCAGTAATGACAACCTGTAAAATTGCAAGAGGAGTTTGAAAACTTTCCACCTCCAGGAAAATGAGAAAAGGGAAGATATAATCTAATAAAAGACCAGGAGCACTCGCAGAAGGCAGTTGGCCTTGTTTTCAGATCAGTTACCTGTGTTATTTCATCTGTTTTACTCGCTGATTTGGTTAAGTGCTTATATCTAGGCTAATTGTTCTGATGTGTGACCTGCACAAACAATTGATTTCTAGGAACAAATCAATTAATTTTGTGTGTTTTTGTCCTCAGCACACCCCTGATACAAATTCAAAGCCTCTGCGACAGCCTGATCAGTCAGGAGTGCCCCCACCACTCTCCAGGCAGAGGAGACTGAAGCACCGAGGAGGCTCAAGAGAGCATGATTCATGTGTCCTGTTCCTTTGCAGCACCATCGGTGTACTCATGTAATGGAGAAGGCTGAATGTCACAAGCCTACCTGAGGATTGTTTTAATCCTGGAAGTGGAAACTTTGACCGTTAAAACCCACGATGGAAAATGCAGGTGTAAATATTAGATTCGGAAAACTTTTGGCATATACTGCTGTAATATGTATATGTTCTGCAAACTGTCTTCTATGCTGTTCACAAAGGCATACGTATACTGCTTCTTTCCTTTATTTGATGACGATCTCACTTTTTCATGGATTACTCCCCCCCAAAGATATATTTATTCTTATTGTATTTTGATTGACAGCCTGGTTTAAAAGTATTTTTTGAAATATAAAATATTAGATAAATGTAGCTGCTTTCTTCCAAACACAGAAATAAGAGGCTAGAAGCAAATGAACAAAAACCTGGCAATAGATAATGTCTTCTCCAAATAATTCATATGACTTATCACAGATAAGCATATTATTAACATTGCTCTTCTTTAAGGCTTAGAAGCTGTCTGCAACCATGTCTGGGAAATAAAATGAGACTACAGCTCTCCTGTCTCATCTGCTGTAAAAAAGTCTTGACTAAAAAGTGTAGCAACTAGAGTTGCTTGGGTATAATGGGCATAATGACAAGTTGCCCCTGGTAGGCTTCATTCTAGGTGCCCATGAAATTGAGATCAGTTTTGATCACTACAGTGGGATGAATCCTAGGATCTCTGGCCTCATACTGAGGGCAAAGAGAGCGACACAGGAGCCAGCTCCTTTACCACAGGGATCCAAGTATAAAATGGGAATCTAAAGCAGGGGTTAGGGAGGGCGAGTCACAGGATACATAAGGTACAATACATCTTGAAGGAGTCATGGCATGTCAATAGCTTGATTCCTTCTTCAAAAGCTTATGAATGTGTTTCCTATATACTGCACAGATGATTTACAAAGACTGACTGACCTGGCAGAGTGTGCACTCAGGCTATTGTCTTTTAAGTAAATTTTCTGATGTATTGTACTGAAAGCAGCTCCTACTGTAGGTGCTTCTGCTGATGCAAAGTCTCATGGGACAGGTGCTCCACGGGCCAGCCTTGCAGATGTTGAGATTAAATAAATGTTCTCAGAAAAGCACCTACGAGCACCTCTGACACAGCAGAATGAGCCCTAATAATATCTCCTGGATCTAATTTGTCCGACTCGTAACATAACTTGAAACACTCTGAAAACCACTTAGATCAACTCTTACTGGAAATGTATTCACCCTTTCAGCCAAGTGTAGAAAAAAACAAGTACACGTCCTGGAGTGCTTTGTCCACTGATAGGAGAAAATGAGGGTGCCATGTTATCTCATATAAATTCATGAAAACTAAGATGGGTCTTGAGAAAATAAACCTTGGTTAAGACAAGCTCTGAACTACATTACTGGTGGACTGGATGTAGTCTGAAAGATGCATTAGACAAGTACAAAACTCTCTGAGGACAGGAACAGGTCAGCCATCAGTCTTCTATCTTCCTATCTGGTGCAATAAGTGCAATTAAGGAGAAATTTACAGACAAATACAGGAAAACAAACACAGAATCATTGAATCATCTAGGTTGGAAGGGATCTTTAAGATCATTGAGTCCAACCATCAACCTAACACTGCAAAAAAACACCACTAAACCATGTCCCTAAGCACCACATCTACATGTCTTTTAAATACCTCCAGGGATGGCAATTCCACCACTTCCCTGGGCAGCCTGTTCCAATGTTTGATAACCCTTTTGGTGAAGAAATTTTTCCTAATATCCAATCTAAATCTCCCCTGGTGTAACTTGAGGCCATTTCCTCTTGTCCTGTCACCTGTTACTTGGGAGAAGAGATCAACCCCCACCTCACTGAAACCTTTCAGGTAGTTGTAGAAAGTCATAAGGTCTCCCCTCAGCCTCCTTTTCTCCAGGTTAAACAACCCCAGCTCCCTCAGCCACTCCTCAGGCACGAGTAGAGACTCTGTAGATCTTGTAAAACGATGTTATTATCCTACGTCAGAAAAAAACCCAACCCCGCTAAACCTATACGGACTCTGTCTATGGATGACATAAAATCAGTTACTTTTTAATGAGTGGTGATATGGGTGATAATGGTGGCAAATGCTTAGGGAGGCTTTTCAGAGAAATCTTAACTAGAGGCAAACATGCCAAGGTGGGTCCAGAAGCACTTGTGGAAATGATTGGATTTAGTATCTTGGGTATAATGTCCCACAGAAATAACTATAATACTTATGTACTTGAGCTGCTATGTTCATGTTACACTGCAATGCTTTTTGTGTGTGTTGTTATGTGGGTCTCTGACATCTAAAACACTTCTGCACCATATTCCACATTGTTTTCAGATTATTGTTATACCAAGCAAAGCGAATAATTTAAGGTCTTTACAGTGACAAAATAATCTATATTCCTTGCAATTTTTGCCTCAAGAAGTATGACTGCATTATTCATACCAAAGCATAAATGCCTTTTCTGGAATATCTAGTTTTTCTCACAAGCTCTTTTCTGCTGTCATTATTATGTTCTGCCCATGATTTGACATGCTATGAAGATTTATGGTGCACATCCAGAACTACTTTGGTGTGATGAAAGCTCATGTCCTCTTTCTGAGCAAGTCTGCTCACGCGGAAAGAAGATGGGAAAAGATACAACTTCTTAGGACCAAATTCGACACAAGAACATGGTGGCCGTATAGATCCTTGGCAGGAATGAAAGCAAGCAGCATCCTGGATTGTATTGACAGCATAGTCAGTGACTGTGGCATGTGATTACTTCCCCACTACCACCACCCTTTACTTTGCACTCATCAGGGTGCATCTAGAATACTGCATACAGTTTGTGAACCCCCGATACAGAAAGACACTGATAAACTGGAGCACATTCAGCAGAGCACCATCAGGATGATCCGGAGCTGCAGTCCATGCCCTTTGAGGACAGGCTGAAGGACTTCGGCATATTCAGCCCGGAGAAGAGATGGCTGCAGGGGAACCATACAACAGCCCCTCATACCCACGGGGTGGTTATCAAGAAAAGAGAGACAGGTTCTTCATAGTGAAGCATGGTGAGAGGATAAGAGACTATGGGCATAACTTGAAACAGGAGAGGTTCAGACTGGATATGAGGCAAAACTCTTTCACACTCAAGCAGTGGAACAGGTTGCTCAGGGATGCTATGTCACCTTCATGCTTGGAGGTTTCCATGGATCTGGTGAATAAAACCCTAAGCAACCTGGTCCAAGCACATATCTTACCCTAGTTTGAACAGGGAGTTGGACTACAGTCTTCCTGAGTTACCTTCTAGACTGAGTGATTCTGTGATTCTGTGACTCTGGCTACACTTAGGCTGGTTGTTTGTAGCTCTCTTGGACCAAGACAGGAATTAGCAGATAAAACAATCCTTATGGTGTGACCAAGGTATGAGTCAGCATCCTACAGGGAACTTGGACTGTGATCTCCTTTGGAACAAAAAAACCCTACATTTCTTGTTCTTGTCCACCACAAATATGTTCACTGACAAATAATCCTTATCCTCAAAGATCAATTGAATTGATGAATGAATCATGAATTGCCCACTTTGTTCCACTTGACTCTGCTGAAAAATGTCTGTGCTGATTGCCTGCCAATGTATTTTGTTGTCCCAGCAGATGAACTGCTGTGAGCATAATCTGATGTTTGCATCAGTTCCATAACCAATTTCATAACTGTCTCTTGTGGTGCAGAGGAGTACTCATCCCACCCAGTTTACATAAACTACAGTCGTCGTATTATCTGCCAGGAAGAAAATAAGGCATTCTGTAAAAGAGCAGTTAGACCTCCATACAAGTGTTTGCACTACACTGAATTCTACACCATTTCTGGGTGAGTGTGACTTGCATTTAATTCTGGCCTATGTGGGCTCACCAAGACCAAGAGAGAACTATTTGTCACTGTAGTGTTGTGGAGGAAAAACACTTCCATTCGGGCTATTTCTATCAGATCAGGGATAAGAAAATATCCTACAGAACTGCTGGAAGGGTATCTGAACTCTGTTGCCTGACATACAGAGTCTATCACCTAATCTTGCTGTAAGCCTACAATCTCTGTACGATCTCCAAAATGTGGAAAAGGTTGAGTTGTCTGATGAACTTAGACAAGTTGCGACATTGCTTGGGGCAGTGCCTGAGGTTGTGTGCTAAGGGAACTTAATGTCAGGTCCATCCTGAGTTAGGTAGCTCCTTAGTATCTCAGATTCAGAAAAAGCTTTTTTTCTGTTAACGTTGAAACGGTCTGCTCTGTTCTGACTTTTTATCTGAAGGGCATGAAGAATGGTGTGAAGTTCTGAACCTCACGATAAGTCAGGGGTCCGTGCAGATTTACAAGACATGCTGTATTTCCTAAAGAATGTAGCTACTACATGGAAAACACTGAAAGTACCTTCATGTCATGGACAGTTTAAGAACTCCTCTGTACTGGAATTGGTTTTGGTCACTTCAAGGAAACTACAGGAGAATGGTCATATATAAATATCTCTTCTCTACTGTGGTGGGTTAACCTTGGCTGGCTGGCAGGTGCCCACCAAGCCACTACCTCACTCCCCCTCCTCAGCAGAAAAGGGGAGAGAAAATAAAATTAAAAACTCATGGGTCAAAATAAAGGCAGTTAATAAAGAAAACCAAATGCCATGCACAGAAGCGAAGGAGAGAAAAAAGATTTATTATCTACCTCCAACAGCAGGTGATGTCCAGCCACTTCCTGAGAAGCAGGGCCTCAGTATATAGCGGTTGCTTCGGAAGACAAATGCCTTAATAATGAATGCCCCCCTCCCTCCTCCTTTCTCTTAGCTTGTGTTGCTGAGCATATCATCCTATGGCAGGGAAACTCTGGTCGATGTGGGTCAGCTGTCCTGGTGATGTCCCCTCCCAACCTCTTGCCCACTCCCAGCTTACTGGCCTTTGGGGGTGAGGGGGAGGGTGGTGGAGAGACTGCCTCAGTGCTGTGCAAGCACTGCTCAGCAGTGGCCGAAACACTGGTGTGTTATCAACACTTTTCTAGCTACAAATACAAAGCACAGCACTATGAGGGCTGCTGTGGGAAAAGTTAACTCCATCCCAGCCACATCCAATACGTATGAAAAAAAATTCTAGACTTGAATCCTATTGTGTTGAGGAAGAATATCTCCTATAGCAGAGAGAGAGAGAAGGAGGAAGAGAGGAGAGCGAGAGGCGTTCGCTTAAGAGAGGCATTTGGCTACAACATTAGCAAAGAATGAGTCAAAAATAGCTCCCACTCATCTGGCTACCACCCAAGTGGGAAAAGTAAGTTGTTTAACTTTTGCAAGAAGGGATGATCCAAAAGAGCAGTCACTGCAAAACTCTCAGTCATTGTCTTCTGTTCCCAAGAATTTGTGCTACTACCATGTAGTCCTAGTAGATCAGATAAGCTATTCTGAAAATGTGGCTGATTGTTAGGTGTCCCACAGACTCCACAGAGCAGAACACACTTGGACTTGTTACCTTCCAGTAGTGCTTAGACCAGATAGACTTTTTTTCCCCAAAAATACGCATGTACATTCAGAGCTCAGTGTAACATGAGCATCCCTGAAGGACAAAATCAGTCTCCTCAGGGACTGAATGAGGGAATTCAAGCAGTAATTCCTGTCATCAGAAAGGGGGGATTTCTAGGAAATGGCTTTCCCTTGCTTCATAGAGAGTCTGCAGTCCCAAGCAACTGCTGACTCAACAGTTACAGGGTGTGAGAAATTGCAAACGCAGCATCTGTAATTGCTTGAGGAGAAGTCCTTGCCTATCCATGAATGCTAAAAATTGAACTTCACATTCCAGTGGCAATTCTGAATGACTCACTCAGTAAAGTGATTGGGTTGTATATGAACAAATTATATTGGGCAGGCAGTAATTGAAGATATTCAAATACAAACTTTGTAATTAATCTCCTCTTCAAATGGATTGGTCCAAGGATTTTGAATCTTTAAATAAGTAATTGGAGAACAACACTGCCTTTTCTTTTTTTTTTTTTTTTTTCTGGTTGCTCCGAGGCAGCCCGCTGCTGGGTAAATACAAATACACTATGCTCACCTAAATATCACACATATTTTTGTCCTTGGGTTTCTTTCTCATTAGATAGTTTCCTGAGATGTTAACTTTCCAGACATGGAAGATGAACTGGAGCAGTCTACTGCCTTTGAATCAGTTTCTGTCTATGCGAAAGTATGGGTGGGTTTTGTTCTCAGTAAGGACTACCAGTGCACTTCCAGAATATAGAACAGATCACGACGCAGAGATAGTCACAATGCATGTTAATAATGTGCATGGAGTCCTGAGACCACTAGGGACCCAGCTTTTTCCATAATGCAGGACCCTATGTACCTTGTTATAGGAATATTGATGGAATACTGTGAGATAAGAGTGAAAGTTCTTAGATATGATGGAGCTAAGGTGCTTGGTACCAGTGTTGAATACTAATAATTTTTCTGTGGTGATGCAGTAGCATCAGCGGTACTTAAATCTGTAGTACCACAAAGAAGTCAGAACTTGGTCTACTGGCACTTTTATAATGGATTTCAAATATTAGTGCTTACTATTTACGGAGCAGAATGCATTTCCTCCTTCAAATTTGTGCATGGAGACCCTTTGTGAAGGAGGGAAGAGGCAATTCAGACTTATTTTTTTACAGAGAGATTGTGAAGAGTCCTATCTCCAAACCTGAGAAAGGTGAAGAAGGCAGTTTCTTGTCACTGTCATACTAGACCTCCTTGGAGAAAAGCTCCACCAGCAAGCTTTGAAGCTGTTAGTATTTGAAGTGACATTCTTAACCCTGCAGAAAGGTCAGACAAAGATATTTGTGCAGAAAGCTCTGGTGGTGCTAGACAGTCACCGGTCAGCTCTGTGCAGTTAAAGAAAAATAAATATGGTATTTTATTGGCCCCAGACTCACTGGGGACATGTAGGTCTCTTGATTCCGTAGGTATGACATTATTAGGCACAGATACCTTGTGGTGCTTCCTTTTGATGATTTGAGACATTCACAAACTTCTCAGTTGTGTGTGATAAGCCTGAAGGTTATCAATGGTTCACCACCAAATTTAAGAGCTGATTGCTTTTCAGCAAAGCCTAAAAATTATCACACATTTTGAGGCTTCATGCAAAAACTCACTGCTTTTTAGAGGAGAGATAGATGTTTGAGTGCCTGAATTGTGACTATTAACTGTCAGAGTCTAACAATGTAGACAAATGTTTTTGTGTTTCACTGGTATTACCAGAACGTAGCAGTTCCTGTCTCTGATACCCTGAGAACCAAGGCAGGCATGTAACGCTACCTCTGCAGCACCCTCCCCAATGTTCAGTGGTTTCAACCCTGGGATATCCTGAGCCAATTTGGGATGGGTTTGGTTTTGTTTTTTTTCCAATAAAACAGCACTTATGGGTTTTCTTCCACAAATTTGTTTAACTGCTTTTTGTCTCAATACAATTTTATAGCTTACAGCAACCAGTGTCTGAAAACTCATCTACAGATTCTGTGCAGAAGTACCCAGTCTTGGCCGTTTTGAACTCACCACCTGGCATTTGCTTTCGATGCAGCACGTGAAGAATTACTATGCTGCTTCAGACTAAAGTTTTTAGTTTCATAACCAAGCAGATGTTGGATAACAAACTACCTGTGTTTACAACAGCTTCTGAGACTTGCTCAGAAACAAGATCTTTTATAGAGTATCAGCATGAAATTTATTTATGTGAATGGAATGAACAAAACAATGCCATTTTAAGCTTCTTTTCTTAAGCAAGAAGTCTATGCATTTGCCCTGTGCATCCATCATCCAACCTCTCCTTAGTAATTTCTGCCCTTGTTGGCCTACGTTAACTCCTGGGCTGAAGTAGTCTCAAAACCAATTAAAAATATTTACCATAAATCAACATTTTGGTAGAGTCTAAAGTTAATGGAAAAAAAGTTGAGGAAAAAGTATCAGTATAACCTCAACACTTATTTAGCCTGTCTGGCTTGCCATTAGACCCTCAGCATCCAGATGGGCCAGCCTGTCTACCAGTCAGCACATCAGGCCAGTTTTGAGTCAGTGACAATATTTGGTGATATGTCTCAGCTGTTAACAAGAGAACTGGGGAGAAACAATAGATAATGTGGAAGGTGTTGTTAAGAAATGTTACTGACAGAGAAGGGAAGAACCAGAAATACTATGGGAATTCAGCTCAGGGAGCACATGAAGACCAACTAAGATTACTGCTACAGGATAAAGGGGGTGGAGATGTGAAGAACAGGACATAAAGCCAGACTTCATTAGTTTTGTTTCTAATGGAGTAACTTCCTTACTATCAGAATCTATCTTTTTGAGTAGAAATGAAACATTTACAAACTACAAACAAAATATTTGCAAAAATTAGTCAGCAAGTATTTTACAGAAAAGTGATCACCTCTCACTCAATTTACTAATAAATTTAATCTTACTGAAATATTTTAGTTTATTTTCTCAGATTCCACCATGGAAGAGAAAACCTGTCTATGCACAGATACACTTCTCTTACTATGAGGTAAAAGTTACTTCTATCTCTAGGACAGCATGGGTTTTATATGAGTGCTACAAATTGCAAACAAACTATCAATGTTTCAGGGGGTGAAGAAAAGAAAGGGTGAAGCAGAGCACTGGCCAGTTTTAAGACTCACCAATTTTCCTTAAGATTTGTTTCCTGCCATATTTTCTGTGAAATCCCTAACTATTCAGCTGATCAGAAAAGTTGGCTTTGAGAAAAAAAGTTTAAATTTGTTCCTATTTTTGTTAAAATGTAATGGTTACTCATTTTTTACAAGCCATATTACAAACTTGGATGCTCTTGTCAGCCTCAGCATAGCCCTAAAACATGAAAAGGGAACAAGTCACTCTATGACAGAGCAGAACTAAATTGAGAGGAGGCTGTGCAACCAGTGCCAGAGATACTCCTGCCAGAGTTGGGATTTATAACTGTACAATTTGGGGTTGGCATTTTTCACCAGTGATTTACACATTTAAAAACCAAACAAAACAAAACCCCAAAGACAAGTTTTTGCCAGAACACAGATTCAAACAGGAGAACAGTTGACAGGTTACCAGTGCAGTTCTTCTGGAAGTTGGGATTCTCTAGTGGGTGCCCCGGGATGCGGCACTGAAATCTGTGCTGCCAGAACTCAGGAAACCAGGGGTTGCGGGTGTTGGTGTCCAGACGCAGCTTCAGATAGTAGTCATCAAATGACAAGACCTCTGGAGACTGCAGTTTGATAGTGATGCCTCCATTTGCTTCAGGTTCATAACCTTCAATGACTTCATCTCTGTCTGCCCAACCGTCACTGAAAAGAGGCAAAAAAACATTTATTACACAAAGACAGGAAGCTTGTTTTGCAAAAGCAACCATCCAAAGGCAGGCCAGTGCCCTCCGAAGCAAGTGATTAAGGGGGAATCTAAAGGTAGGTCTAAAATTCAGGCAGAGAGGGAAAGAAGAAAGCACAGTGATGGAGAATTGTAATGAGCAGTCTGACTGATTTCATGCAGAGTCCTCATTAACTCATCTGGAATGATGAGCATTTATCCTTGTCCCTCTGGAAAGGGTTTTTGAGCATAGCTTGTGGTGTGATGTCTTTATAACTGAAGAGATTCTGCCTTATTTAGGCTGTCCTGTAAGGGGTGGAAACTGAAAGAACTAATATCGATGGAAAGGAAACTGAGCCAGGATCCTGGGTGTTCTGCAGAAGAGATCTCAGCATGCATGGATCTTACAACTAGAAGAGTAATTCAAATCAAACATAAAGTGAGAAATGCATTGTGTTGGAAGAGAATGGAGTAAGAATACTCGATAAAGTTGACGAAACTAAAAAGAAAACCACACGCTATTCTCGCACTGCATGGATTTGTGATAACAAGCTTTCCCCCCCCCCCGCACGTACCACCTCTTGTTCTTTNNTTTTTTGGCAAACAATGGGTTTCTATTTTACTTCTCTATTTATTCATGTAAGAGATACTCTTCAAAACCTGAAGATAAAACTCTTTCTTGACAACATTATTTCATGGAAAGTCTATTTTAACAGGTTTGAACAAAGTCCATTGGGATTAGTATCTGAGTTTAGTTCTTTTAACAAAAAGTCATTGATTTAGTGTCATTCTCCAGTTCTTATTAGGGTCCCCTAAGAACAGTGCTATTACGGCCTAATTTAAGTGCAAACAGAAGTAAGTTGGCCATTGCTTCATTTTAATATGCTGGGCATATCATGAGAAAAATAGATTTTTCTGGCACCTCAGATCTAGCTCTGTCCACCCAGAATCAAATCAGTGGCACTGCTGCAGTAAAAAGCAGACAGATGAAGCACTTCCAGCAGCTAGGAACTCAAGAGGAAAAATGTGATTGACCATTAAATCTCTGTTTCACCCAGAAAGGGCTTGTGTGCTGAACTCCAGACAGACTGAAAGAAGGTCCTTGTTAGGAGCCTCTTACACACAGCCTTGAGAAGAGCATTGGAGTGCAGACCACACCAGCGGAGGGCATTCATGAGACAGTCAGCATAGATGTGCCCAGAACTCCACAATGGAAAACAGACAAGATTTGAAGTAGCAAGCTCTATCACTGTCCTAGTCTAACAGGTGTAAAGTGACTACACATTGGGCATGTGTGAGTCTTTGGTCTCTAGACACCAGACTGAAAAGCTGCATGGTTTAGCTTACATTCACGTCAACTGCTGCATCTGTGCTGTAGGCACCAGGAAAAAAACAGCAGGTCTCCATGGAAATACAGGAAAGCCCATGTACTGAATGCTTTCCATATGGGACACATGACCCAAGCCTCTATTACAGGAAGTCATTTAAGACATGAGATACCTGACAGCCCACTGAGCGAGCGATCAATAGATTCCTTTCAACCTGGGCCCAGGGACCCCCCAAAGCTATACTCTAAGTTGGTGCTACATGGCACCTTTAAGCCAGGATTTCTTCTTTGTTTCCCCTTTTGCCAAAGCCTTGCAGTAGAACTGCCCAATATTTCTGAGCTTACAAACCACTGACCAATATCTTCATATAGCCAAGCACATGAGATACCTACACGTGTACGCATGTTGCATCTCACATGTGGTATAAGAGGGGAGAGCAGGGGGAGGCACAGGGTCAAAGGAGGGAGACAGCAATGGCTGAAGAGTCCTGCTGTGGAACGGAGGTGGGCATGATGCGGTATCCCAAAGTGACTCTCTCTGCCAGGCAGAACACAGCAGTCTCTGCTTGTCACTTCTTCCCACAGCCAGTGATGCGGGTACTCAGGTCCTGCCCTTGTACCAGTGTAGCCCGAATGATAACCACGTGGCACAGCCTTGGCCTGACAGCTGCGCTTGAATTGCCACAGGAGCACACAGAGTTCAAAAGCCACAATTTGCCCATCCCTGCTCCCTGCCCTACTAGGCTGCCTTGAGTTTTGGAGAGGGAAAGAAGCCACAGCTCATCCTTTCTGCAACCCCCACTCCTCACCTGTACCTGTGCTGAGGGCAACTAGTAAAATGTACTGTGCACCCTGACTGCCTCATGACTGATCACAGTCTAGATAACCCTACAAAGATAAAACCAGGAAAACAAACTTTTTGGATTTCATATAATTCAAGCCATAAACTAGCACCAGAGGGGAGAAAAAGACACAATATTTATTTCTTCTTATGTGGGGGAAAAACAAGCAAGAGGTCACTTTTACAGCACAAGTAATTGAGTCCTAATTGCATGATTACTTCATTATTTGTCACAATGTTTATGGCTTGCAAACTGTAGACTCAAGCAGAAATGTTAGTGAGTTGAAAAGATTAAGTAAATCAGGCCATTTTTTACAAGACTCTCTAGAAAGGAGGTAGTTTCTCTACTGCTTGGATTCCTACCAGCCAAACATTAGAGTGATTTATTTCCTCTCCCCTGTAAGTTTGGCTTGGAAAATTGCCACATTCACTCTGAAGGCAAAGCAGACCAATTCTGCAAAGGCAAGAGAAAGTGTATTTCAAGTTCTCTGAGGGTAGCTGATGGAAAATTTCCCCTAAATTGGAACACAGATTGTCACCTAATGTTTCTTTGTCTCTTTCTGGCCCCAAATGTTTTTTGTTCTATCCTCAACTTTCTCAAATTGTTAAATCTGTCTGATAAGTTTTGAGTGCAGCGAAATGTGGAGAAAAGGCACTGGAATCAGAGAAAAAAGTTCATACGTGTTGAAGTTCATACGGAAGCTTTGCTCTACTTTTCGTAAAGTCGAGGAAGCAAAAAGGAGTCCTTCTGGTCTCTTAGGGGACCCCTGCCATCCTGGTGGCTGCAGGCTGGTTGTGCTGAAAGGTGCCCTAAGGGGGCCACACAGCCCGTGGGAGGATTATCAGAGACCTAATATCTTGTTATAGTCTCTGCCTATATTCTTTTTCACTGTGTATTAAGAAAAAAAAAAAAAAGGAAAAGAAAAGAAAGGAAAAAAGGGTTGTCTGGAAACTGTGCATCTGTAGTGCTGTATGAATAAAGGGATGGTGTTCCAGAAGGCAATGTTAAAAAAATTGACATTTCTAATGCTGGGCAACAGCACAATACTGAAGACCAGATGACAGTGTGCATGTTAGTGACAGAATCAAAGGACCAATAGCTGATTCAACAGAAAAATGAAATCTCATTAAAAAAAGGCAGCGTATACTATTCTTTTGTTGTCAGAATCGAGTACTTCCCACCTACTTTCCTTATCCTGCTGAGTAGCAAGTAGCACCACACGTAGCACTTTTTGCGAAACCATCTTTCTGTGTGCCTTTACTGCAGATTTCACTCTCCATTCAATATCCCTCACCCAAACTGCCTTCTACTGTCCATTGTAGGTTTTGTGTGACTTTCTGGCCCTGAAACATGCCATGTATCTTGTGCAACAGTTGATCTGAAGCCCTGTGAGGGGGTTTAAAGTGTGAAGACAGAAACAGTGAGGGAGGCACAAGTGTGTGGGTGTCAAACCAGCAATCACTCTGCTCTTGGGAGAGAAAGAACCAACTGTTTTTGTTACAGTTTTGTGGTGTTTATCACAATCACAAAATGGTCACTGATATTCTGCAAGCTACTCTCCATCTAAGTCCCAGTCTGGTGGCTGACATTCATGATGCCAAATCCAAATTTCAGCATTCAGTCACAAATAAAAATCAAGCAGAAAGGGAAAAAAGCCCAGAGCTACCCCATCTAGCTTCAGAAGTCCTATTTCCCCTTATCACAGTCTGAGTTTGAAGAAGCAAAGCTATCTTTCTCTTAACCAGTTTACTATTCTGCTAATGTGTGACAACAGACATTTCTGAACTGTGGCTTCAGCATCTTAGCCTCACTGTACTTTCTGAACTGCAGTCACTTATATTCCTGTGACTGAAATACCAGGAGAAATGTAATGGATTTCCAATTTCCTCTCCTCTTCCAAACATGAACACTGTCAGCTGCTTTTCACAAGGGCTGATGAGACAACCAGCAATCAGGCTTTCTATTTTCATCTCCTCAGGACTTAACTCTTAAACTATGCAGCAGCGCTCTGCTCTGCTTCCCCGCACAGCACTCAGAGCATTGCTATTCCAGATGCTTTTTCCAAATAAGCAAATATGCAAAAAGAAAACACGCTGTTGTTTATGAAGACTACTTGCCCTGTGATTATGGTAGAAGGCAGCATCCTTTCACAGGCAAATAAAATGAAACACGTTTGTCAGTGGTGGACACGGACTGGCAATTTGATCCCGGCACCCTTATAAGGCTTGATCTGATGGACCAAAGCTGCAGAGGGCAACTGATTTAGACTCCTCTGTCTGCAGGGCTGCATCGTTGACAGCTTCGTCAACTCCCTTTGCATTAGCTAAGGTAATGTTTACTTAAGAAGTTTACCATCATGATAAAGCTTTTTTATGCTGTATTGGCCAAGTCATAAAGTATATAAAAGACATTAAAAGCAAAAAGCCCTTTATAACTGCTAAATGAATTATTTTTGCAATAATCCTTCTGCCTACGGCAGATATTCTTGTCATTATAAAACCAAATATATCAATCATATTAAAATAATTTCCTTTTTTTTTTTGGACAAGTTCTGTTTTTGTGCTAGTGGATATTTTTATCCACTTTGAAAACAGTGTTATATGTGGCTATACATATGTAAATTGGAAACATTAGTTTCAAACTTTCAACCTTCACAGAGATTCCCTGCAGATATCCCATGCATGTAGGGTAGCAGGGCCCCAGGTGACCATACGTGTCACACAAAAGGATCAGAGTTTATATTCTTGCTTTTCTCTCCACAAAACTAAAGCCATGTCAATACACTTTCTTTGTCACGTCAATATACATACCCACAGAGCATGTTTCTGAATGCCTTCTTACCATTGCTCTCAAGGCTGCCAGCTGGCCTGCTGTTACGTTAAACTTCTAATAGATTTAAATATGAGGACAGCACCACTCAAAGAATTCAACATTCAATACAGTGCCGTGCCATTTTGTTATATATGTCAATATCTTTATTTTTAAGGATAACTATTATATGTGAATTATATAAATAAAAGGCTGAACAATTTACTTGGCAAGTGCTTTTTGCAAAAACATCTTTCCGTGTGGTGGTCAGACACTGCTTAGTTAGAGAGTCAGACACTGCTTATTTAGAGGCATTTCAAAATGCTATAATCCCCTAAATAATGATAAGTGGAGTTTAAATAATTTGTTATTTGATTCTGATAAATGTTAGTGCTCTGGGTTTCCAGAGATGGTCAGACCTGGAAGCCTGCAAATTCATTTTTCTCTATTTATAGAAGTCTTTTCTGACAGTGTCCCACTGGAAAATCCAGCACGGATTCTCCTGCCTGAGTGCAGGAGTTGTACGACTGTGATGGCCTCCTGCCTGCTCCTCTGGCAGAGCGGACAGAAACTCAGAGCTCAGCGTAAGGCCAACCCAGAAAGTACCAGTGTGGCAGGTGGAATAATTTCATCGGCAGCTCCACCAAAAAAATCAGTGTTGCTACTTGATATGAGCACAGGTGGCAGAATCAGGCCCGGAGTAATTCACAAACAGTACTGCAGCTGGCTGCTTAGCTGTCCTCTTCTGGGAGTGGACTTTTAAAAAAGTTCTTTATTTCACCAGTCTGATGTACTGGAAAGAAAAAACACAATTAGCTTATTATAAAGGAGGATGGACTATTGCCCGGCAATAAGGAACTCTACTAAAGATATTCAGTGTCTGTGTAACATGCGCCTCAAACAGAAGATGCCACGTAAAGAAAATTGAAGCTGTCCAATATTCACAAGTCAGCAACTGGCAAAGTGACTTTCCTCCTTAGGCTTATGCATTATCAGTCAATCCCAGTGGTCACCAATGTCAGTAAGGTGCTGAACGTTATTGTTAATGAGCATTATTTCAAACATGAGAAAAAAAGGCTGGTTTTGCACTCATTCATTCTGCTAATTAATCAGTACTATGTACTTGCAGTGAAAGGTGCGAGAGCTTTCCTCAGCTGCCAAACCATGAATTCTTAAAAAACGTAGTTTTACTTTTATTTGCGTGACAAGTCCTGGCAATGTAGGAGACTAGTCCCATGGCTACAGACAACCCTGTATCTCACTGCTGGCAAGACCAGGCTGAAAGGCCGTATACTGTCATGCTATAACCTGAGGCTTGCTGAGCACTGGCTGACCTCCTTAAAACCAGAAGGATCAAATTCACTAAATCTTGTCAGCTGAAAGAAAAAAGGGGGTTTCTAGGCCAGTAGTTTTGCTCCTGCAGGCATAGATGGGGGTAGACAGGAGTCATCACCTTCCCAAGCTGCCCGTCTTTTGCAGCAGGCAGAACAAGGCACTGTGAGATTTGTACCCGTGCCCTTCCCCTACAAACTGTGCTGGGCTCAGATACCTTGAATTCCAGCTTTAGATTTCTCCAAGTTGTTGAACTTCATAGGCCAGTCCTGACTCAAATCAGCTGAAAGCATCATGGGAATAGCAGCTCTGCAAACTGGAAGCAGGAGGAGAAAACCACTAAAGCTCATTCTGGGAGGACAATGGAAAATAAGAGGGAGAGAGAAGATTGCTGCCTTGACAATCTCCCCCACACACAAGAGAAGGTACAAGAGGAGCATTTGGTGCCAGGCTGTGCAGTTACTGATTTAGACTCATAACTCACACAGCGCTACTATATGCCACTGTGGGTTGTAATCCTACTGTCGACTGAAGAGCGTTTCAAACCTGGTCAGGACTTGGGCTGAACATCTCTAGAGACCACCAGCATGACACAGAAAGAGACTGTTATGAATTGTCAGTTAAGCCTGCTCCCTTTGAGACAGCTACCTGTGCCCACCACGGTTTGAACACTAACGTCCTACAGGACATGGTATTTTCCGAAAGAAATTGAAAGATGAAGTTTAAAAATAATTCCCAAGGCTACTTGTGCAAGCGCTTTGTCGTATTTCTTAGTAAATTTTCTGTTCTTGCCAGGTTCTGTTTCACAACATTGCATACGCAATTTTTCACTTCCCATCCACGATTACTGAAGGCACACAGTCGCAGTAGCACATTAGTTCTTTTATTTTATGCAAGCACAAATTGTTGGTAAGGGCTTCCAATTTTTATTTAGTGAATCAGTGGATTTTTTTGAATGAATGATACTCTAAAGAACTTAAGTTGATAAATGATAGGTCATTATGTTTCAAATTATTATCATTCACTTTTGTGTGAATTTTCAGAGGTTTTGCACCATTCATTTAAAAAATGTAGATTATAACTTTGTGGACCATGACGGATTGTATTTTGCAAATATGTATTTGGGAAGGTTTTAATTATCGTATGTGGTGCATATATTTGCATGCAATTTACATAATGTAATTTAACTTCCTATCATGCAGGCATTATCTTGGGGAGTCTTTACTGTGAAGATGCTTGACATGGTTGGCATGTGCAGCTTTTTGTAAATGTAGTTGCTGCTTTTAGGCAGGAAAGGTTTTACCATTCTCAGGGGCGTGCAATGGTGCGTATCTTGGAAAATCAGCAAGCATACATATATTCTCTAAGGCAATAGCTGATTTTTCGAAAGGTGTACACATGCTCTCACCCCTGACTGTCAAGAGGATTGAATCCTTGCTCTGCATATTTGAAATTCACAACATAAGGCATCTTGAAAGGACAGTATCTTTCCCAATGGAAGCACGTGTGTAGGGAGGAGAGTATCCAAATTTAAACAAACACATGCAAATAAGAAGCCTTAATCTGAGCATTGTGCCTCCTATAAGGTACCCCTGGCCTCCAATATCTGCAGCCAAATCCAAGATTTTTAACATCTTATTAATACACCCAAATCTGAAAATAGAGAGGTTTCTCTTTGCTTCTCTGTACCAATCCCTGGGGATGTGTTTTTATCCCCTTGTTGCTGCTGTGCTGCAAATTATGTGCAAGAAGACTCCACTGAAGAATGAATATGGACACTAAGAGGTAGTTTCTGCCACAGAGAGCTCAGCTGTAGTCCCCTTTCAAGAAATATTCTTGTTAAGACTTCCATCCTGTCTGAAAGTCTTAGAGACTTAAGTTTTTTTCTGTGCAACCAAGCAAAGGGGAGTAGAGTGCTTCCTACCTGTGCTCCAGCCAACTACAAACTACCCAAGTCTTGGGCTGGATCTGAAGGACTGGAAAGAAAGATACCATATGAAGGGGAAACAGGCTGGAAATACATGGAAAGCTACAGGTATACACTCAGGAAAGAGAACAGGTAAAGATGTGGCCCTGTCTGCTCCATACCACTCCAGGAGCACTTGCTAGATGCTCGGATGTGAATTTGTAGTGATTACTAAAAGATTAATTCATAGATGTTTTCCTTAACCACAAGCCGAAAAAGAAGCAGCACATTTCTTCTCTCCTTGCTTTGTTTGTTGAGGAACTGAGGAACAGGGAAATAGAGAAACACCTTAGAATCACATTACCATCTCCGTTTTCACACAATCTGTGCTGAGCTCAAAAATACCTTGAATTCCAACCTTTAGATTTCTCCAAGATGTTGACTTTCATAGGCTAGTACAGAATTTTCTTTCACTGGTTTATGTTCTTATGTGATTCCCTCAAGCCATCCCTTACTGTAACCATCTCATATGATAACATTTAAAAGAATATACACAGAGTTTATAGGCCTTTTTTCAATTAAAATCAAATTTCAAATATACAGATCTAAAGCAGCCATCCTTGTCGTGGTTTAACCCCAGCCAGCAGCTAGGACCACGCAGCCACTCGCTCACTCCCCACCCCAGTAGGGTAGGAAGAAAAGGCAGGGAAAGAAAGTACATATTCATGGGTTGAGATAAAGACAGTTTAATAGAACAGTAACAGAAGACTAAAATAGTAGTAATAATAATAATAATAATGGTAAAAGGATATACAAAATAAAATGACACAATACAAGTAGGTCTCACCACCCAGTGATCGATTGCCCAGCTTGTACTGAGCAGCGACCGTGGATTCCGGCCCCCACCCCCTGCCCCACCGCCAACTCCCATTTATATACTCTGCATGACCTCTATGGTATGGAGCATCCCCCTGGTCAGCTTGTTCTGTCTATGCTCCCTCTCAGCTTCTATGGGAAGCTGAAAAAGCCCTTGACTAATATAAACATTACCTAGCAACAACTAAAACAACATGTGTTATCAACATTCCTCAACATTCTTCTCATACCAAATCCAAAACACAGCAGCTACGAGAAAGAAAATTAATTCTATCCTAGTTGAAACCAGGACAACCCTACATCTTGTATCAGGTTGCTATTACTGGTTTGCATATGTCCTATACAAGGTTTCTGGAATGCTATTTCCACACCCATGCTTGAAAACTGAACCTTTACACACATATTTATGCAGGACTTGCTCATTGCTTTGATAGCCCTTCAATGAAACGATGTCTGCTGAAGAACTGGTAGCTGTAGATAAGAGCACACTATCCATTCCACACCAAAGCATAGTATCATGGGCTTCAAAACATCAGATCAAATAAAGTGGAAAACAAAAAGTGAAATATGATGAAACCCATGATAGAATCACAAAATTTGTGAAGTTATTAATCAAAGTTAACATATATTAAAAGAATATTTCCATAAACAACTGTTTCTACAAAAGCTATTTTAAATTTGGCCATATTTGCCATTCTTTCTTTTTATTTTTCTGTGGATACTTGAACATTCAGATTGCTATGAATGTTTATGAATAAGAAATTTTCCACTCAAATATTCATAAATTGTTCATTTGAAATTATATATTCATCTGTAAAACATCTAATTCTTACTATGTTAGTGAGTCATCTAAGCACCTAAACCTTTCCAGTGAGAGAATCAAGTAATATTTTAAGGCTTTCATAGAATGAATAAAGTAAAATCATTAGACTTGGGTAGCCTACTAACATAAAATTGCATTGTGTCTGCAATGAACAGTTCATGAACTACTGGCAAACCAAGAAAACAATGAATAATTTGAATAATGAATTCACCTGAAAATTAAGCAATCTGTTCACAGTTACTGAACATGAAAACAGGTGTGATACCTTGAATATTTTTTTAATAATCCACTTTCTTCAGGCAATACTATTATACTTGACCCAAAGCAACTGTTATAAAGCATTTTAAAAATATATAAAAGTATTATTGATTTACTCTTCTGCATCTATTCCTTTCTTAAAGCTACACAGGTGTGAAATAAGAAATATAAGCACAATCATCTGCCTGTCTGAACCAAACTTAGCTCAGTATCACCCAGCCAACCTCTACTCCTTCAGAGTATCTGCCTTACCAAGCAGAACTATGGCAGGACAATAGCAGCCTTTTAAGGCATTTAGGTGTCTGGTATCCAATCCATGTTAAATCAAAATATGCCCAGAATATAGCTGGAAATGATCAGGTATCTTACTTAGAGGAACGATTGAAATGTGCCATCATGTTTAAATGCTGCTTATTAAAGACTAGATTATAATTTTACAGTTCAGGTTGTTCAAGTGCTACTCCTTTTAGGTATCATGCTGGCATCACTTAGAAAGCTAGGATGGCAGATACTCATTGATGTAAGGAAAAGGTCCACACAGGCTCCTGCTAGCGTGCAGTAACTGAATGGTATTACACTGCATCCCACAGTAACCTCATTTTGTGGTATCCGGGGCATGGAATAACCATAGCAAGATATACTTAAAACCAGACTTTGCAGACAGCAATACCTGCCTACCAGCCTGACTGGCTAGGAATTAGAAATAGAAGCTGGTGAGTCATTTTCTTCTATTAAAAGAATTACTAATATGCAGACTTATCCAAGTGGTTGAGAGAACAACAGAAGGGAAGATTTTTTAAAAGCTATAGGTCTCACTGTAAGTTACGCTAATCAGAGAGGTATATTGAAGATATTATGGAAAGAGGGTAGAACTCACTAATCTGTTATAAACATTAATAAAAACTGTTAAGTGAACACATGTTTATTTAGAAAAGTAGTAGAGTGATTTGCCAAAATCTTGCTTAGTCTATATGTATTCCTATAGGTAGTTGAAGCATGCTTAAAATTGCAGAAGTAAAATAGTTTCACATACTTTTTATGTGGTCAAGCCAACCTATAACTAAGTAAATACACCACTGAATAAAATACTGACATTTCATCAGACTACATGAGAATACAAAAATACAGCAAAGTCACAGCGGAGAAGACCTCCACTCTTTAAAGCATCTAAATTACCAAATCACCAAATTACTGCACAATATAATCAGATTAATTTCAAAATGGATGAAACAAAGAATTGTTCTTTGTTAATTCTGTACTGGATATTGAGGGGGCAGCTGTTTTCCTTCTAGATCTCAAGTTGTACTTGAATAGGAAGACTTCTTCCAGGCAATAGATATGGATATTTTTTCTGATATCAGACATTTTCCTGATGAAAACTTCTCTTGATATTCATCTTTCCCAAGAAAGGATGGGGGTATTGCTTCTGACATAGAGTCTCTGCTTTTGCCCTTTATTTATGCAGTCATGGAATAATTTAGGTTGGAAGGGACCCTTGGAGATCTTATAGCTCAGAAAGCTATATGGTCCATGCAATCTCCCTTTGATTAATTTGGCTTATGCCTTTCGTTGTCTTCAGGTCATTCAAGAAAGTACAACTCATGTAACTAGGGAGACAATAAATCTGCTACTATAACTTAAGCTTCATGTTTTTATTTAGGAAGCCAAAACTTCTTTTATATTTTATTAATCTATTGACCCCAAAATAATCAAAGTGTTCCCAGGATCAAATTTTGTTAATTAGTGATGATGTCACAACTTACTAATAGAAAACTGAAGTAAGCTTTTTTAAAATAGAACCTGATTTTGTCTGTCTTTTGCCCAAGGGCACAATCAGGAAAGAGTGTGTAAACAGCTTTTCCTTTTACATGACACAGTGAGAGAGAAATATTTTTCCTTTTCCATTCATGAATCCAGCCAGACAAGAGGAATGGGTATGGACTCACATAAAATAGGTAATTGCCACTTTGCTTCACGCAGTGGCGGAAGATATGCAAAGGAAATCTAAAAGGCACTGTGCAGAAACTTCCCTTGAGTAAAACTGCTGCATTTATGGGCAAGGAAAGGTGGAACAATAAAAGCCAAATAGCATCAACTAAAGCCCACTGTCAGGATGCTGCATGAGCCAGGAGCTGAGGGGGTCCCAGGGCAGGGAGGGACAGAGCCTCTCCAGCCCGGGCTCGGTCTGACTGTGCCCAAGCCAGGCGAGCTGGGGAGACCCAGAGATCATGTCCACATTCAGCCAAGAGTTGATGTCACTGGGCAGAGCATCTGATGGCATTAATTGAAGAGCTGACTGACGCCACAGCAGAAGCTTCCCTTCAGTTTTCAAATTTTTTGAGTGATTTTTTAAATCTCTTAAATAGAAACAGGGAATATTTCTTTCTTAATGTTTCTTTTCCATAAATACAATTGTTATAGTCACCAACGACATGCAACACGTGTAGACAGAAGAGAGAATGACCCTCATGACAATAAACTGGACCAATTGCCATTTCGTGATGATCAGAAAGAAAAGGAAATTCAAAGTCATGGAGAAGCTGACAAGTCCTCAGTTTTGTTATTTCCTTTTACTCTATGGCTGAGTGATACGTGAAAGGTTAAAAATCCATCTCAAAAAAACTAAGTCTAGTCTGCCTCTATCAAAAAAATCCGAAAACAAATTTTAAAATCTGTGTTTATACATAAGAACTGGAAAAAACAGTTATTTCTGGAGAAGCATTCAAAATAAAAGAATACTTTCTTGTACACATCCATTGAAAAACCAACAAAACCTACAGACGTCAAGGTAAGTCACATGCACATTTAAAATAAAAAAAACAAACCACAAAACAACAAACAAAACAGAACAGGGGAATAAAGAAAGGAAAATACCTTTTTCAATAAAAATACTGTTGTGGTGCAAATGTAACAACAACAGTCAGAATCTTTGAATAGTTTGGATACAAGGATTGTTGCTTAAAAATATATAGAAGAAATGAAGGAAGAAAAACTGATGGAGAGGACAGAGCCAGATAAAGATCTCTATAGATTGTGTATATTATAACCTGTGAGTTGTAAGTAAAGGAAGTTTGCACAGTTGGTACTACCCCAGGAGAAACCTTTGATGTGATTAAAAGTCAAACAGGCCCAGCATTTTCATCTGCTCCCTGCTGTCTTAGAAAGGAAAATTGTTTGAGTTTTCCAGGGTTCCTTTTACCTTCTACCGATAGCCACCTGTGCTTAGTCCTCTACCTTCCTCTCTACGTGATTCCCGGTGCATTAAAACTCCTTCTTTCCCACCCCACTGAGAACAAGAGCATGGGTAAGCTTAATGTACCCAGGCAAAAGGAGTGGACATGGAGGACAGTCTTACAGTAGCCTGAGCCTTGAGGCACCAGCTATTCTACATGGAGGAAATGACCTATCCTTAGTGAATACCACAGGATTGATTCTGAATCCTCTAACTGTGGTCTGGTAACACTTACTTGTCTGAGGGGTACAACAGAAAATAAATGAGATAGATATTGCTCAGAATTAGTAAATATTGGTCAGTTAAAGAAAGGAAGGAATATGAGGATAATATCAAGGTCACTTTCGTCATGGGTCATCACCTTTTCGGAATGTCCAAGGCAGGCAGAGTACACAACTGTTGGGAAAGAATGTGGATGTGAAGATATTTTAGGAGTTTCTAAGTAAGAAGAGTGTATAAATATATAATTGTGGATATATAAATACATCAGCAATACCGTAATTTTGAGAGACATTGTACTTAATGGAGAAGAGGGAAAAGGGAGGGAAAGTAGTAAATTACTCCAGGACAGTCACAGAATCACAGTCAACGCTATTTGAAATATAAATAGTTCATAATCTATCCAATAGATATTGGTCCAATTTCCAGTTGTAAGAAAGGAAAAGTATTTAACCCAATGCCCATTTGACAACATTAGGAAACAGAACTGTGCCTGGAAGACTGACACAGTACAAAGAACGAAATCACTACAATGATATTATTCATTTCCTTTGCTGCATTAACATCAAGTTTAACTGTGCTACAAGACACATGAATTCCAATATAATATAAATGCACGTTTGTGTTCTGAATATTAATTAAAGAAAAACCACTAAATACATCTGTTTAACAAAATTAGAACTTGATCCAGTATTGGTCAAAGACATGCTTGAACTGCCTAAGATGTAACCACTAGAACATCGTAACACTTTTGGTGGGAATTCAGTTATGACTTAGAAACTATATTTTTTGCACAGAGAATAGAAGGGGAACTGGAACTACGTCATGATGATGGAACTTAAATATCACTCCCAAAAAAGACAGCCTTCTGTCATATTATGGTCATGTATATATACTATATATGTGTGCCATGTAATTCTGCCAGCCAAGAAAACAGATAGGTAAGACAGGATTTGGGAGGAAAAAGTAATACAAGTAGAAGACAATGAACGTAATATTTGCTAGATCAGTTTTTTATCACCTTGGTGGGGAAATCTCTACGTCAGGACTCAAAATCCAGACATCACTGAATTCTAGCTTAGGACTATGATTTCTAATATCCAAAGAAAGGAGAGGCCTTTGTTATGTGCCTGACTAATCAATGGCCAGAAATAGCAAGGATTATTTTTCAGGGAAGGCTTGACAGAGAAGTGTCTGATGGGAATTGGTTTAATAAGATAACCTTTTAAAATGGTATATTCAGGAAATCCTTAGAGAAGCACATACCAGTGTTAATTTGACAGCCTTCTCTGTAGAAATCTTTTTTCTCTTAAAAGAAAATAAAAATAAAAGTAATGAAGCTCAATAGGGACAGATTTGTTTTTCTCTTTTCTTTATTTTTTTTCAATGAAATCCCAGAGTCTAATTAACCAGGCCTGTGTTTGTTTTTTTTTTTTGTTGTATTGCAATGTAAGCTCATATAAAGCCCATTCAACCATACTGGAAAGAGATACTGCTGCTCCTTTCTCCTGTCTGACATCACCTTTACCACCCATCATCTCATCAATATAAACCAACCAATATTAGTCGACATGAGTCATTAACTGCTTTGTAAAGAACTTTCTATTTTTCTCATTTATTAACAGTAAAAACGAAACCAGGAAAAATTACTCCTTTTTACTGCCTCAGAAACTGAGGTGAGGAAAGCTACCTATGGCACAACAGTAACTTCTTCTGTGTCTATATTAATGCATAGTACCGAAAGACACAATGCTTCATGCTGAGAAGTGTTGCAGTGTTGAATTGCTTATTGTTGGCTCTTCACATCTTGTTCAAGTCCCTGTGATTTTTACATCACCAATAACCCAAATATTTGATGAACACAGACTAAAAAATGACAAGACATCTTTACAAATTAAGATATATTACAATATACAATATTTTCAGATAATCTTTAGAGCCCTCATGGCTTACATATTTATTTCTTTAAAGCTTTCTTTGAAATCTTAATAACCAAAGAATTATTTTATGTTAAATGGAAATGAAGATTCTTATACTGAAACATGCCTTCCAGAACTAAAACTGAATAGAAATGCAAAATAATCCATAAATTGCCAAAAAAAAAGACCTCTCTGCTCCTCCCACTGAGGACAGAGAAGCATACTTAATAAGCTCAGTGCAGACACAACACTAAGGCTAGGAGAAACCACAGTGTTTAATCCAACAGTTTGCTTGAAGTTAATTTCCCAGAAAATCTATTCACAAATAGTAGACAATATTAATGCAAGATACACCTGTTGGTCTGGACTGGACTGACAATATAAAGTCACTCAAATTCAGCTTAGCTTTGCATCTTCATAGTACAAAGTGCCTTGAGTTCTTAGACTGGTCCTACAGATTCATTACAGTTTTGCAGGTCCGAAAGACAGGACACCAGCTTCTCCTTAGTGTGTTACTAAAGCCCTAATTACTCAACATTTTAATGGCAACTCCTTTGGGGCATGCCCTTGAAACAGCTACTGCCGTTCTGGCATTACAGAAAGACAACAGCTTCCAGCATCCCCAAAATGTCTGGGATAAAGAGTAACCTTATTTATTTTCCCAAGTTGAAAAGAAAAAAAAATATATTTTCTTTCTTTTGATTCAAAAAAAAGGTCTTTGGAACAAAGAGTGCATCTGAGATCGAACATCTAAAAATTATGGAGGGAAATAAAAGCATATGGAAATACTACTAGTGATTGTTTTTATTCTTCAAAACACTGTGATTCGCTTACTGCTGCATGATGGAAAGTTTATGCTGAATATTTGTTGTTAATTTCGAACTTCACATTTACATAGAAATACACCCAGATTTCTTCTTATCTCCCCCCATCTTTACATGGGCTTGTCAGAATCTTATACTTCCCTTAATGATCTCCCTCAGTATATTTTTATATTGTAATTTATTTACATACAAAACATAAATTTGAATCTTTCTTTTTGCTGCCTAACAGTTTACATCCTTGATATTATTTGTCTATTCGTGCATTCCTACTGTTGATTTCTTTCTCTTATATCAGCAGCTATATTTGCAATGTCCTTCAATACGTTTAGATGCCTGTGTGCCTCATCTTCCTTTCTCTTGAGACAGATTTAAACAGCAGCTAGTTTAGTCATTTTAAACTCATTATTTTCTATCTTTATTCATGAGTTTACTTCCTTCCTGCTTTTTATTTTTTGTCACTGTAATTGTATAAGCCTCTCCAATTTCTCTTAACACACCAGCTATCTCCTTCTATATGTGTTGTAATTTCCTTTCTTCACACATTGTTCTTGTTTGGCTTACTGTCATATCCTTCCACTTGGCAGAAAACAAGAATGCTCAAATAGCCAGGCTGAACAAATCATATTCTTCATTATGCACAGCATCTTATTGATATGCATTTCTTATATACATTCTGAAATAATTGCTTTTGTAATTTATACTGCAAGTTCCTAGGAGGAAAAAAACCTCTCTTTGGAATTTCAGTATTTAATTTGAAATAATGCTCAGAAGCAGCACTTCTAATACATATTTGATTTAATCTTCAGGCACGTGTATATTACTTCGTACTTGGGGGGACAGGAATCCTGAGCATACAACAGTTGTGGGAGCATTGCATTCTTTAGGTAAATAATTTTGCAAATACTTCCCTGGCCTTGAGAGGACCTAACAATTTCTTTTATTGCTATTTCTGTATATGTTTTTGTATGTGTTTGAATATATATTTCTATGCACCCCTACTTAATAAAAAAAAATCGTAAACTGGTTACCCACTTACTGTAGTCATTTCTTTCAGAACGGTTCCTACATTCCCCAGTTACACAGAGATCTCACCACTCAGCTCAGCTCTGCTCCTGTTTGTTTGCCCAGTACCTGCCTTGGACTTGGCAGGAAAAGTCACCAAGCATCAATGAGTGCCAGTGCACATGCTGCCGTGTCTTCCCTATGTTCAAATTGACTTGCTCTTGCATGGAAGATGGACAGAGGAACTACAGGACATTACTTCTGGCAGTGTATCTCCACAAAGTGCCCCAGCTGGAGCTGCAAACCTTAACCCTGCTCAGTTCTCATCCCTGTCAACTCAAAATGTATATCAAACTCTCACCATGCATGCAGAGAGGTCTGAGTTAATGGGGAAAGGGGTAGGGGAAGATGAAAAGGATCTGGACTGAACTTTCCTATCTGGGCACTTTTTGGCATCCCTGGTTGTAAACATACTGTACGTGGGAACTGGGTAATCACTGCCTTAAGTGCTTGGGTTTTGTGAATCCAGCTCTTTGCTAGTGTTAAATGGCCTCTAAAAATGAGGTGACTGATTTTGAATATTTCCTCTTCAGAACCTTCATCACAGAGCTGAAAAAAATCCATTAGGATAGTGCTGTGCTCAGGAGGAATCCCAGATCCTCTAACTCGCAGCCCATTTCTCTTTCCTGAGAGAGACAGAAAGCAAGCTGTAGGGTTTTGTGGGGTTGTAGGTTACCTGGTCTCTCTACAGCATTTAGGCGGTGCAACTCAGAGATGAAGAGAAAGGGAGACAAGGTCAGTGGGTGGTGGCAGAGGAGACAGTCTTAGTCAAAGGGATTACCCAAATAAACTGCATTCTTTTTTACCTTATCTCTGACTAAGCGTTTGTGCCCTTGTGCATGCCTGGCTGTGGACAGCACAGTTCCTTTATACAGAGCGACAAAAAAAGAGTACATCTGGCTGTGAGGCTGGCAAGGCACCCAAATAAGCAGCAGCCACGTGTGGTAGCTACTGAAATGATATTAGGACATGCAAGCACAGGGCACTGGTTACATCAGCATCCTGTGACTGACCAGTGGCATCTCCAGCTCTGATGAGGTTGGCTGCTAGGTAGATGTGAATGTAGCAGGAGGCTGTACTAGTGGAACTCCAATATACTATAGGCTTGGTCTACAGTGCCTTATCAGTGTGTCTTTTGGCACACATGCTGGTTATCTGGTATAGCTTTTGTCGGTGTTGTTCTTAAGTGTGTGGTCCCAAGGTCTGCCTGTGACATTCCCAGCTCTGCTCCTTCCCAAATTTGCACTTGCTCCGGAGATCTGGGTAAGTAACCTTGAATGTGCTTGGAGGGACTTTGTAATGGGACAGCATCTGTGGGCCAGTTTGTAACAGCAGAATATGAGGGGGACTCCAAACGAGTGAATCAGAAACCAAAATACATAGTGGAAAGTCCAGTAGAATTGAGACCTCATATTGGGAAGCTAAGGTAAGAGACTGTGTGGTCCTGAATTGAAAGTAAAAATGAAATTGATTAGACTATTAAAACCACTGGGAACAAATATTTTGACTCAAACTCAATTTTTAATTTAAAACATTCTGCAGCCAGCAGGAGATGCAGAGGCTGTATACTGTGAAAGAGCCTAAAAAAGGTAATGTAGAAGACCAGCTGTCCTTAACGGTATGTGTACACTGGCCATAGATCCTGTTCATTTAGAAATCTCTAAATCAAAAACAGAGACAGAAACTCCAAGAGAAACTTGACCATTTAGTTAACAAGTGACAAGAAAGATTAGAAAAGGCCACTGAATATGTACTACTAACATTGAACCAAAATCTCCATTAATGGTTGTGTTTAGATGTGAGAACTAAATATATTGTTAAAAAAAAAAAAAAGTCCATGAAGTGACACATGTTAATTTTTTTACTTATTTAAATATATCTGCCTTGCTCTTACAAATCTCCCCAGATAAGAGGAGCTCAAGGCAAGCCACTTTCAATGCACTGTGCACAATGTATTACTTTCACAGGCTTCCTTTGGCTTAAAATACACTCCTGAGGATTTTCACTAGAAGTGCTACATACTACCTGAAGGAACTGAATCTATTGAAATGTATATTGATGATGTTCTGACTTGTGAGAAAACAGCAGCAGAACATCACAAAAGACTAAAAAATGCATTTGACAGGACTATCAAATAGGACTCAAATTATTCAACAAATGTGAAGGCTCCAGAAAATGTTTGAAAGAAGGGCTAAAGAAGATGGTACAAAGAAGACAGTAAACTCCAAACTACTCCAGACTTCAAAAATCAAAAGACAAAGGAGTGTGCAAAGTGGGAGGGATGGTATAATCAGTGGGAAAATTCGTGCCAAACTTGACAGTCTTTATTAGTAGCTGTCAGACCCTCCTAAAGAAGAGCACACAATGGTACTCAAGCTTGGACAGCGTTAATACAGGGTTAATAAAATTCCTATCTTCAAGTATTTTGATACCAGTACACAGACCTAGGAATTTTCAGATACTTTGGAAAATACCTGAAGGATGGGATGCTTACAGAATAGACTGAATACCGGGCACTTATCAAATCAGAATGTCCCTGTGCATTAGTGGAGAGGAAGATGGTAAGTGAAAGAAGTTTTACATATTCACTGATGCAAAATTGGAATAGCAGGAAATAGTCACATGACATTTGTGCCTGGAGCAAAGGTGGCACTAGTTAAATGTAACTGCAAAATAAGATGGGTTTTTTTCAGTTGCAATTACAATATTTGAAAATACAGCATAAAACAGGAAACGTACTGATAGAGAAACTCTCGAATTCTCAAAAATAATGGAGTATTACTGCATATGGGAACAGTAACAAAAAGTCCATCTCAGAAACTATGCTGTTGGATTATTATTTGTGTTATCATAAGGCTACATGGAGAAAGTTATATAAAAATGTTTTTATGGGAAGAATTCAATCTGTATTTCCCATACATGTCCTAGAAATTGTTATGTCTGAACGTGGTCTACCACTTGAAAGGCAGAACTCTTTCAGAAGATTATGGATTTCAACATGCAACATATCAAGTTCCAGACATCCTAAACTGAATGGTCTGGTGGAAAATGGCATTAAGACAGATAAAATGTTATTCACAAGCAATTCTAGAAGAGATATATGCTCACTGCCGATGAATGTGTGACCACCATCTCTAGAATGGTTTACCAGCTGAAATTTTGTTTAACAGAAAAATCAATATCAAACTTCCTAGGTTTGTCAAAAATACAATGGAAAACAAAACTGATTCTGAATGTAAAATGATACAGGCATAATATGATAGGAGTTCTGAGGTATTAACATTTTGGGAGCTTGGAGGTGCATACTGTGCATAATGGCATTTGGTAGATGCAAAGGGCCAGCAGTGAAACTGTGCTTTCTTCATCTTATACAAACTTGTGAACCTACTTTTATGGGAAGCTTGAAGATNGGGGGGGCAGAAATTGCTTTTCCGTGAAAGCAAACTGGAAGCAGGATTGTACACAGGGCTGCTAGATGATTGCAGAGTGGTGGAAAATGGGTCAAAGTCTGAAGTACTCTTAGAAGACCAAAAAGAATATTTAGAGCACTACTCAAAGAGTTTAACGTTTTTCTTATGACCACTGTAAAAAAAAAAAAAAAAATAGCGTGAGATCAGTTTCTGTTTCTAAAAAAAAAAAGGAAACATGAGAAATTTGTGTACAGGTCCTTCTAGAGTAAACTAACATAGAACAAAGTGTATGGCCTGAGACCGTTAAATCAAAACACTGAGTTCTGAGCAGAAAGTGTGTTAGAATTAGAAGAGAGCAAATCTGGATCCTCTTCTTTTTATACTGTGGATGGTGAGATTTCACAGGAAAGAGTAACTCTGGTAATGGAAAGGTGACAAAGACAAGTTTCATTAATTATCAGATAGGTTTTAGTTGCTAACTGCCAGCTGAGCATGATTTAACCCTGTAAGTGCTTATTTTTTTCTCTGGTACAGCACAAAGAGAAAGTTTAAACACTCCTGTATGACTTTTAATTGGGATGAATAAGATGAGCTGTGTTCACACAACATTGAAAATGGCAGAGATGGTTTAAGAACCCATTTCTTGCTGCTCCCTATTGATTAGTCACTCCTTGCCTGCTAAGCAGTGTACTTCCCTTCCATTTTATGAATATCGCACATCCAAACACCAACAGTGAAGGTGCTTGCCAGCATGGGCCAAATAAGTAATGTAAACATATAATTTTGCATACAGCTATAGCTGCACAGCCACTGGGACCTTGGTTGCAAGTAGGTGCCTTACTCCCCAGCAGCTAGAACTATTGCGGTCACATCAGTAATTTTTCCAGTATCAATGTACAGCAAAACTTCATTGGGTACCCCAACCAAAATACACTGATGTATCATCGTTTGCAGGGAGCAGGCAGCTGTGGAAACGTGAAACTGGTTGGATTCAAACAATTCTGCAATAATTATACTGTTGGTTCTCATTCAAAAATGCTGGGAGATGACAAATTCCCATGATCTATGCAACCATTTTAACTCCAAATCCAACGTGTAAGCTGAATGCTCACCTCACCGAGATTAGGTCGCTCAGGAGCAGCTGAAACTAATGGAGTTACAGGTCGATGTAGTAAAATAAATTGTATCAGGACTTAGATCTACCTACAAAAAATGGTTTTGCTTTAGATTTAGGCTTTCCAAAGCTCCTTGAGATGAAGGTGAAACAATATACCAGGATGGTATTAGTCCCCAGCAGTCAGGTGCATGCAGCATTAACCCGCTGTCTGTCTCTGTGCTGGACAGCCCAGAGACAAGGGGTAGCACGATGCAGCAAGTCGGTACTCAAAGACAATAAACAGATAAAGGGGCAGATTATGATGGCCACTACTAGTGTGCTAGGCATTTAAAACTCCTTTCTTTCCTATAAATGTGACATTTTCTTTGAGAATATATGCTTAGGTTATCTAAGGGATACTGTGTTAATGCAAATATGTGTATAAGAGCAGAGATACAATCATACTATCTTGAGAAAATGTCTATTCCCATCCTGAAGAACTACATCAGTTCTTGAAATAGAAAAGAGAAACACTGAGATGATAAAACAAGCAACCTCACAATATGGAACTGTCTATAATCTTAAAAAGCTTAAAAAGTGTTACTTGTGGCATCATGAAAAATAGCAGCCAGGCATACAAAAAGGGAGAGACGGAGAAAAAGCTTTACTGGGCAGTTTCAGGATGAGTAAATGTCAAAAAACCACCCAGTCTTCATAAAAGATCAGTGATAAAAATACCATCTCGTGAAGCTTGAAAATAGCAGAATAACCTTACAGGAATAAGTGTTCCACTTTTCTGAATGTGACCTGTAGGATGAATTACTAAAATCTTAGCATAGGAAGCTGAAGATTAGAAAGACAGCATGTAGCTATAAGCGAGTATGTACTGGACTAAGAATCTTAAAATACATGACTGAGGAAAGTCACAGAATAAGTCATAATCCATTTAATAAGCTTTAGATGTGAAAGGACAGCAGCAACAGGTAGAATATCTATAATGTGATGCTATATTTAAAGACAGATGACATATACAGGAAATTAGGAGAAAGTAATTCTCTTCCAGCATTTTTGTTCCCTTATGAAATAGAATTCAAAGATAGTTTGGCCCACTTAAAAAGATCCAATAAAGGTTGTAGCAGCATATGAAAGGGAACAAATAAATAAAAAAAAAGACAAGCCTGGTAGTGGATTAAAACCAAATTAGTTTCATTTCATGAATTCATAGTTAGGGTCATTCCATAGCTGTAGTTCCAGACCTTTCATAGATGTGCATATTTCTTCTACTCCTAGTTTTTTTTTCCTTTAGGGTAAGCCAACCTAGTCAGCTAATACTCAGCCCCATTCCCTCCTTCAGATGGATCTTCCAAAGCCTGTGGAGTTTGTGCCTGAAAGACCTTGCCTAATCCACTTCTGCACTTTTTCAAGGGACAGTGCTGACTTCACTGTCTCAGAGGTGTCTGTGTTCCTATCAGAAAACAAAATTTTTTCCTGGAGGCTGCCAGGAGTTTGAAAAGACTCACCCAATTCCCAATTATTGCACTAAGGAAGCAGAGCCTTGTACTTTTAACCTGAAGAAGACCACAGATTGTAATCAACTGATCGCTAAATCTGGAATTAAGGAATATAAACCACAGTTACATTATGTCTTCTCAGCAGGAATTCTAGGGGAAGGAAGATAAAACACATCCTCTGAGAGAAGAGAAAATTACAAGATGTAATGATCTACTGTGCCCTGCCCAGTCCTAGGAAGCATTACATTAGGTTATGAAGTATTGCATATATACTTAATCTAGCCACTGAAATGTGAAATTGAATAGAAAGCATGCTTGAGAAGAAGAGCTTCCTGACAGAAACACTAAAACAATCTGGAGTAAGTACTGAACGTGTGCATATTACCAGTTAAATACGTTTAGCTAAATGAATTTCAAACACATAGAGCACCCACACATTTTTTTCCAAGATGCCGGTGCACCATATGATTATTCATTTATTCATCTTTAAATGGAAATAAATTCCCAGAAAGCAAATGTGTGAGATCTTGCTAGAGACAGCTTTAGTGTTCCTTCTACTCCCTCCCTTCATTTATTCCAGGATACACTCTCACACTGGACTCTTTTCTGAAAAGCTGTAGTAACCACTTTGCAGAGTGATGAAGGGAATTGCTATGAGTTTCAAGATTGCACCAATTTATAGTCAAGGATAAAGCCCTGTGTGACAGCCCCAAGGACCAAGCAGAACGTAGCTGATATACACAGCAGTTCACTAAAATATCTGGTACCTGTATAATAAAAAACAGCCACTGTGAAAAATAATTACAGCAGAGTCTGTAGGTTCAGTTATACAAGTATTTCCTTGGATTAAAGTCTACCAGAATAATGCAAACCTTGTAATCCAGGTCTCAAAATCTTATCAGAGGAAACTGAACTTTTCAGAACCTATAAGTTTGATTGCAAATATAGCAAAATGAGTGTTCTTTTCTGACATGTTCAGATTAAAAGCAGAATTGTAGAGACATGCAAATAATGCATCAGTTAAACTTATTAACCATTCCGAAATTGAGAGGGACAAAGATGTGTGGCAGATATAAAAGCTGAACTAGTTTACCAATCCCTACTGAAAAATCAATAGCAGATATGTCTTTTAAATTGCTTTTTTAGAAAAAAAAAACCAAAAACCACTCCCCACATGTAAGATGCTAACAGAGCACAGCTGAGAAACACTTATCTCTGAAAAAAACAACATAGAGCAAGCATCCACAGGCCTAAGGTGATGAAATCCAGTCAGATATTGGGAGCACAACAACCAGAGGCCTGTTTCTACCTATTAGCAAGCTTTTAAGGTCAATATGAGGTTTCATATGAAGCCAAGGTAAAGATTTTAAACCAGTGCTAATGTGTTAAGATAGTCAAGTGCCACTAAGATTTTCAGATACTGTCACTTTATACAAAAAAGAATTTTGTAAACGACAAAGAATCATAGAATTGTTTAAGTTGGAAAAGATCTTTGAGATCATAGAGTCCAACCATCAGTGTAACACTGCCAAGTCCACCACTAAACCATGTCCCTAAGCACCAAATCTACATGTCTTTTAAATACCTCCAGGGATGGCAATTCCACCACTTCCCTGGGCAGCCTGTTCCAATGTTTGATAACACTTTTGGTGAAGAAATTTTTCCTAATATCCAATCTAAATTTTCCCTGGTGTAACTTGAGGCCGTTTCCTCTTGTCTTATTGCTTGTCACCAGGGAGAAGAGACCGACCCCGACCTCACTAAAGCCTCCGTTCAGGTAGTTGTAGAGAGTGATAAGGTCTCCCCTCAGCCTCCTTTTCTCCAAGTTAAACAACCCCAGATCCCTCAGCTGCTCCTTATAAGACTTGCTCTCCAGACCCCTCACCTTCGTTGCCCTTCTCTGGACATGTTCCAGCACCTCAATGTCTTTCTTGTGGTGAGGGGCTCAAAACTTAACACAGTATTCAAGATGTGGCCTCACCTGTGCCAAGTACAGGGAAATAACTACTTCCCCAGTCCTGCTGATGATCACAAAGACCACCGTAAAGACAAAATTGCCTGCATCTGACCTTTAAAAAAGCAGAGGTATTAAATGACTCACAGTGTCATTTTTAACCACCGGGATCTGGCTTTGCAACACTTTGTATCACAGACAATAGTAAAACAGAACTGGTAGGTACAAGGTTAGCAAAATATGATAATATTTTATAATATATATAATATAACATAACATAAATATGACTAGCAAGTTGTGAAGAGGAAGTCATGCAGAGAGGGAAATGCTAGAGGAAAAGCCTCACAAATATTTAGAGATGAGTAACATTATTTCTGGTTTAATGTTACAAAACTATGGGACACCTATAGCTTAACACAATGAAAGCTCACCATCCCAATCCATCATAATAAAATCTGGATGTGACAGAGCTAGAGAAATTGTGACATTAATGTTATTTTTCATGCTGCATAGCTGAATCTGATCGCATCATACAGAAGCAAAAGAGAATGACAGACCAAAATACAACCTTCTTGGCAAGCTGCAAAGTAGAGCAGGGATCTCAGAACTTGGGACGCTTACAACCTAATTGAAGCCCATGAAACAAAAAGGATGCAAATAAACCATAATAACGCTGGATTATAAAAATAATGGTCTACAGCCATATCAAAAACATGCCACCTGCAAGAAGTGGTAATTTTCCATCATATAAAGTACTGAGGGAAAGAAGAATCAAAAAAAAAAACAATCTTGCCCTTTTCATTCCATAATGATGTATTTCCAATTTACAGAAAAAAATCCTACATCTTTTATGCTTCAGGTCATTTGATGCTCTTTTTTGTCTTTGATGGCCATTTCATTACAGGTTTATGAAAAAAGTCTTCCTTGTTCAGTATGCTTGCCTGGGTATGTGTGTGTGGGGATTTCATGCAATGCGGAGTGTGTATAGGTATGCAGTAGCGAGTATATATGAAGATAGCTAGACTGGAATTTGAAAGTATAGCAACATTTGCAGAATTTATCAAGCTGTAATCACAGCAAAGTTCTTGTGATTACACACTTCAAAGGGCTTCTTGCCTGCACCTCCTAACAGTTTTGCCAGATCACACCTGCATCAATATTAGGATTAGGAACCAAGCTTTACTTAACCCTTAGCTTTTTATTTAGGCTTGAGTTTCTCACACTTCTCTCCTAAAGGACAAGTTCATTTTCTCTCTGAATCAGTTGCCGGTAATCTTCCCGAGTCAACAAGGTCTCATTTTGAGCAGCCTTAAATGAAAAATCTGGCAAACTGTCCAGATAAGGAAATTGAATAAAAATTAGTAAATAGACCAACCAACCAGTCCAGACTTAGCATGAGAAAACCCTACTAAATTGGTCACAGTTGAAAAATACATATCACTTGAATTACTCCACACTTTTTAATCCCACTGGTAACAGCTTCCAGCAAATCCTTTTGCCCAGCTAGCACATCCCAAGCATTTACTAAAACTTGGGCTGATATCTCTGTTTATGACTAAAATTGCCTGTTACTTCCTAGGGTAAGATTTTGTTTACAGTAATTTGTAACTTGGAAATCCACTGTGTGGATGAAAATTCTCTTTGCCTGCTATTTACCTCAGGCTTTCTCTTTTATTTATATTTTTTTAAATGACATCCAGAACAATTTTGTAATTTGTACTATAATGGCTGCAGAAAAAGATAGTTTCGCCTTTGCAAAAATTCTATGATGACCTTTTTCTGAAAAGCTCTCACAAACTCCACCTTGAAATTTTGTCAGACAGTCATCTGAAAATCCACCTGTGGTCGATGCTCATGAAGTGTCTCAGGTGGGCAGGGGCCAGGGGAGGGCTTTTGTCCAACCCCCTGCTCATAACAGGGTCAGCTCTGAGGTCAGATCAAGCTGAATGGAGACATAATGGAGACAGTGAGTGCAGAGTAATTTAGGTTTCCAACAGGGACACCTAGGACCCGATCTTTTAGACTACCTAGATTTTTTTTTCTTTTTTAAAAAAATCTGTTCTGTATGTGTTTTCCATTCATTTTTGTTACAATTGAATGCATTCAGCACTTTTTCAAACCACATTCAAAGGCTTCAAAGCCTGGCCACCTGCTAAAATCTTATTGTAAATGACTCGGTCAGCATCACACAGAAATGTGATGGAAGTGTGATGTTGTGGCAGAGATGGGGATTTTTTAAAGAATTTTACCATAAATGGTGGCATTGAACTGTCTTAAGCAACAGACTCTCCCTCCTTGTCCTGTTGTCCTCTGTTTTGTTTACTACATCCGTGATATTTCAGTACTCCCCGGGGCAGAGTTATTCTAAACAGCAGTTGCCTTCTGACACAGCCTTGTCTGTACCCAGAGGAGGTCTGCAGCATGTACTGAACAAGACACTGTCTTCCGGAGAATGAACCTGTAGTTAAGTAATTAAATAGTGCTTCATTGCATTCTTAACTTTCCAGTCATTTACTTCATAACTTTAGGAATAAACTTTTGAAGTAGTCTTCTGTGTGTGCGTCTGTGTGTGTGTGCACACGCGCATCATGGATGTCCTCTTCTTCCAGTTATTTCCATTCTTTTAAAGAAAGTAGTTCCCAGCGACCCCTTGTAATAGAATATAAGCTGTATGTTATCTCTGCTTGTGGAACTATATCAGGCAGGAAATAAGGATTTGAACACAGCTTTGATGATTCATGCATCTTGCTATTCCTGCACAGTTATATTCCAGATCCTTTTCATGCTTTCATTATTTTTACACTGATAAGTAAGGATCCTCATAACAAGAAATCAGGCCAAGTATATGCAGGCCAGCATAACTAAGTACGTGACATTGAATATGTAGATTTTGTCCCATATTCCATGGGGAATCCATCTGATCTGTAAATGTAATCATTAGGTGAACAACATGAGTTTTGACAGTTCAAAAATTAAAATGGAAAGCCCATGTACTGTGAAAATGTCTATCAGGATAAAATAATAATCTCTTTTCTTTGTTCAAGTTTTTGCATGAATGAAAGGCCTCCAGAGGTTCTGACAGGTATTGATATGCTTGGGGGAAGGTGTAGGTGGTAGTTAATCCCTACCTTGACGGATAGCATCTGCCTACTGGCCAGCAAGGAGCAGGTGTTGGGTTTGGTTTTGCTCTGTTTTTATTAATCGCTTGGCAGACAGATTGCTCCACGCTAGCACTATTAACTAAGTATTCTTATGTATAAGTGTGTTAATTTGGTCTTATGTAACATGTTGTCATATGTTGCCTCCTAAGGATTCTTTCCAGCCTTGAATACACTGCATGCCTACAGTCATATGATCCATATATGAAGACAGGTCCTACCTAAATGCAGGTTCTCTTGGTGTCTAGTAGTGCCCGCTATGCTTCATGTCACTGAAATAAAATCCCTTATCTGCCATTAGGAGTTGAATGTTTATTGCTCCTTGTTATCTAAGGGCACTTACTATTCTCAGCTCTAATAATCTTTTTTATTTCTTTGCTCATACCGTAAGATGCTTTCAAACCTCTCAACACTACAGTGTGGACGAAAAATTCAGTGCTGACTGCCACAGATGACAAGAAAGAGTAAGCTTGGAAAATGTAAGTGAAATGAATTGGGAAAGGAGTGCTATGCAAAAGTAAAATGCAGGTATTTAGCTCAGGAGATTTAGTTTCATGTTCTGAGCTAGACATCAAAATTCTCAAGGAAGTATATTTTTTTTTTTTTCCTGGAACTCAGTTTAGTGAAATGCTGGTTCTGTTTATCCATGAGAGAAATACAGAGGAAAGAAAGTATTGCTTAGGGTATAGTAATTAGGAAAAGAACACTGTCGGGTTTTATTTGTTTTCTTCTGTTGACTTCCTTTTCATTGTTGAATTTCAAATCTCATTAAAAAAATTAAACACCCATTTTTTTCAAAGTGCAGTAAGGGAGAAAAACGAGACACCATTTCAATCCTTTATGTTGGATTTTTTATCATCTTAGAGTTGATAATGCAATAGGGCCGCATCTCATTCAGATCAAATCTGACTACCATGGATGATAATGAGCAGATTCTTCTTTTTAATAGGACGCATGCATTGGAACAGTCCATGAGATTAGGAAATTTTCTTTCAGATTTTTCTATACAGCGTCTGCTGATGCCTTACCACCATTTTCTCTTGCTTTGTTTGTCCTTAATGAGTAATTTATTTTTAATGAATGAGTAAAATATTGGCATTAGTAAATGACTACAAAATGGATATCATGCTTGCGCATTTTGCATGTTAATTTTGCAAACTCATACCAAATAATTAATAAGTAGCAATGTCCAGAAATATTTTCCCGTTTCTCTCTATTGACTGCTACAGGCTGTTTGTATGACTTTGTTGCTATGTACTTCCACCTCCTCAGCACAAATTTAAAGCTGCTGGTCTTGACTCACAGTAATATTGTGAGAAGAAAATCAAATTCCAGCTGCTTTCATCAATACAGGGATATTTAAGGAAGGGATCCAACAGGAAATTAAACGCCTTTGACATACTGCTTATGGCTATGATAAAGAAACTGGTTCTCAGGTGAGATGTATAAGTGAAATCATTAAAAAAAAACACAGAATATATTCCTTTTTTTCTGTTTGTTATCAACCAAAGTTAAAAAAAATCCAAGCACTTTCAGCATGCTAAATGATGTCTATGTAAGTGAAATTATTAAAAATCCACAAAAATTTATTGCTTTTTTTCTGTTCATTATCAACTAAAGTTAAAAATATCCAAGCACTTTCTGCATGCTAAATGGTGACCATATCAGCTTCAAGGCATGATAATGAGCTTCAGAAATTCTTTAACTTCTTCCTAAAAAAATATATTGACACTATCTGACAGTACATTTAATATCTAACAGTGACAATATGCTTTTTTTTTAATTTTAAGAAACATTTGAAAAAGATAAAAGTCAGGGAAGGATACAATTATCAGGCTGAAATGCTTACATACCACAGAACAGAGCTTATGATTTTTTTTCTCACACTGACCTTTTCTTTTTAATATGGTAATGGCCACAAACCCACTCTTGATAATAAGAGTAACAAAATCCAGTAATTTGAATAGTTTATTGTCTAGCAAATAAGGTTCCTCCTATGTTTATCATTCAGTCTGTAGGGATGGATTTTCAAAACAACACATGGAAAAAAAAAACAGAAATTAAGCTATTGTACTTCCATTAAAATCAGCAGGAGTCAAAGAGCTAATACCTTGGGCACTACTTTGAAAATGCTGTGGAGAGAACCAATTGACTCGACAGTACTGGTATCTGGCAAAGGATCTGAATTTCAAGGTTATTGAGACAGCATGAGTTCTTGCAACACTAAATTACAATGGGTAAAATCAGAGATCATCCAGTGCAACAGCCATCCCACAAAATGAGCTTTCAGGACGATCCCTGGTATATGAACTCTTTCCTCTGTGAACTGCCCTCACCACTCAGCAATCAAATGACTAAAACATGTAGTGCTGTTAGAGTCTCTGCAGTGGTTTTTGTGAGCCAGAATCAATTTATCAAATGGGATAAGTGTACAGAATTCACTAGCTGATGAAAATGATTTCTGGATAATACCAGCACAGATAGATATTTATTGCTAGTTACTCCTTTCTTTATCTGGGGAAAGAATAAATTGAAATTGAAGTCCAAGGAACCATTACAGAGTTTACATTTCCAAGGAGGACTTACCCTTGCGAACTTTTAACATGAAAAACCGGAAATTGCCTTTTGTGCACGAGAGAGAGAAGTCTGCAACATCTGCTTCTGGCTGAATTTGGACATGTTGAAAACTGAATGGTTCTACAGTTGTAAGGAGATTGCTTCTCCCTTGGAATACTCTCCTTGTATATGCCAGAAAACACTATAATGCACGAGGAATATACAACAGTGAGCAATAATGAAGCTCTAGAGAACTTACAAAATACACCTTGTGCAAGTTTTAAAAGTGCTATATACCAAAATAAAGAAAAAAAATGCATCTGGGTCAAGTTCTGCAATATAAGGAGAATAATTATGCCCACTCTGCCTGCCCCACAAAGAACTTAGTCTTTCTATCAGCTGTTTTAACATTAATCATAGAAATGCTGGAATCTATGAAATATGCGGCTTACCCATTTTCTAGACTTTTCTCACAGAGAGAAAATTAGATATCTCTCTTGGACAAATGCTCTTCCCTAATTTATACAAGTCATGAATTTTTAAAATTGACTAGCAACAACCCATATTTGAGGTAATTTTAACTGGACAGTAGCATCTAATCAGGAGCAAATGCTAAAGAGTATGAAGATATGGGACCAGACTCAAAGTTCACATGAGTTTTTCTATTGATTTTAGAGAGGTCTGGATTGCCTGAGAAACCAGAAGCAACCTAGGACTAATGAATAGAAAGTGACGTTCGGATTACACAGCTGCTGGTAAAGTGCATGAAATGAAGTAAAAGAAATCAACACCAAGGAAAGTTGGAAAGGAAAGTAAAAAAATCATAATCTACGAATAACTATAGTTTTAAAAGTAGATGTATTTATATCACATGTTCCCTCTTTTAGAAACTGCTGAATGCAAAAATAGGAGCGGAATACTAGAACCAAAAAGAGACCTCTGCTGAATTGTGGTATGCCACAGCTGCAGCTGGTATCTTACCCTACAACAACAAATTTAAGAGTTGGAAAATATTAACATATGTGTATATTTCTAAGGGATTCTGTTGCAGAATGCGCTCCAAGTATAGCCATTTATTACTACAGGAAATTATTATAATAATAACATCTTTGCATTTAATTGAGGAGTTTTGAAGATGAATACTTGTTACTTCTGATATTGGTCTAATCCTGCAAAAAATCTCCACACAGACAGACTTCTATGGCCCTGTAGAGATTCGCTGATTTCAGTGGTTTCTCTGCAGACCTATTCAATAGATCACTATTACATTACAAGTTCAGGTCTGTGCTCAGCAGAATATTTAAGAGCACACTTAAATCCATACTTACTCATCAGAACACTCAACTTTACGTATGTACTCAAGCCCCTCCAGAATCAATATGACTTAAATCCTTTAGTGACTGATATTTCGGTTGGGACATTGGCTGTGTATGCCAGGACACCTCATTTCTCCTCTGTAGCTAGGAATATGGAATATTTATTGTGACTCATACTCCTATTAAATTGTTGGATTTGGTTAAAAAATTGTCAGATTATATTTGACCTAATAAATTTATACCTTTACCTTCCAAAAAGTTTGTTGTAAACATAAGTTTAATGCAGCATTTCTGTAATGTTTTTCACAGGACTTCAGTATGACAAAGTTTGCTATTGCATTGCTCTGTTGGACAAACTTTCTAGAAACAAATGAAAAGGTGACCCATCTGTTTTCACTGTCCACTTTAAAAGAAACACCTTCTCTCAAAATTAATTCAAACGTACATGGAAATAACTAAAAAAAAAAAATTAAATGTAAACCAGGATCTTTTAAGCTGAGTCAATACTGACTTACTCTGGTTTTAAACTAGAGCAACTATTCTGAAAACAATAGAATACCTGGGGCTGGAAATAGAGTACGGTTAGGACTGCTAATTTGAAAGCATTTCCTATGACTAGCTAAATACTGAATTAAAAAAGGTGAAATCTCTCATTTTAATTTTTCATATAAACACTTTTGAAAAGGTTGCTAGAAAAAAGTTACCCACAGAATGTTTTTAAAATAAGATCTGTGCCTCCAAATCTAGAGGTCAAAAGAAGACATAATTATTTCTGTTGGTAAGGGAAGATAGATAAAATACCACAAAATTTATTTTGTGGTTTATATATTTTTAATGCAATTGGTTTGCAGCCAGAGGATAAGGATGCTGCCTCTATCTGCAAAAAAGAAAGGCCTTTGGAAAGACAGATCAGAAAATACAAGAACTTTTCAAAACAAATAATCTACAAAACACTAAAAATGAAGGAGTCTTTGAGTTTAATATGATTCTGTTACAAATTGAATAAAACTGCAGTGTAAAGTAAAAGAACTGTCCTTTGTTCAGAATAAATGTCAAAAGCAGTTACATTCCTTTATGTAATCAGCTGAAGTCTCTACAAAAATCAGCTGGATCCATCACAGCACAAACCAAAGGCCAGTTTCATCTCTTTCTACGCTAAAAACTTTCCAGTGAAACAGTTGCCATACTCCTAAAATCCGCATCAGCATTTCAATGTCTCTTTTTGGTTCTATAACACTTCATTTAGAATTGTTAGCATTTTGATTGTGTTTTGATGGTATGTCAGTTGCAGAAGTAGTTGCAGTAGTAAATAATACATGGAACTAGAAGTTGCCTGATACTGTTACGACACCCCAACGTAGTACTCGGAGCAGTTGAAGTAGCTGGGATTTTTCCCATTTTAAAACAGCTAAGGTCCATAACTAGTTAAAGTAGATTGAAGCTACTCATCTTCTCATGTCTTCTACTTGTGGTGTAACAACCTGGCATGATAGTCACATCTGAGTAAGACACACGGGATTTGTACAATAAGCTCTTAGCAGCAGCCAGAAGGAAACCCCACCAGCACCTCATCGTACTTTGCTGTGTGGGTATCCCCTTCCACAGAACAGAGAGGTAACTTTGCATGAAATGTGTACAAAATGGTGTTGTAATGTTGACAAAAAAAAAAAAAATTAAGGTTAGTAGATTGGATTTATACATTAGGACAGTACACTTCAATATTTGCAAAACAAGGACGGATATGCAGGCTTTGGAAAGGACACGGTTCCTGTGATTACCCTCTTACCCCTGCAAGCTTGAACAGTTAATTATCAGGTTTGCAGACTGCAGGTACAGCTGAAAAGTCATTAAGAGACAAGGTTTTCTAGCCAATATTATACTCACAGCAGAGAGGGAAACCTTAGTGTACCTTACTAGCATTAATAGCAAAAGTGAAGCAATTCAAAGCTCAGGCTCTGTTCTCCAAAGCAGCATCTACTGCACCACTGAGGGCAACAAGAATACTCCAGTGCTTATGGCAGCCTTACCAGAATTGTAGAAAGCCTACCTGGGATAAAATCAGCCTCAGTGGCTGAAAAATTAGATAATAACATTTGATTTAACCCTCAAAAAGACAGACAAAGCTCCATATGCACAGATTATTTTTAACATAGAACTGGCAACACTGAAAGTCTTTAAAAAAAAAACAAACCAAAACACTACTTAATTTATTTTGAGCTTCCTGTGAATGCATCATTATAGAACACTTAGTGCTATAGACACAGAAGAAATATGTTTTTAAAAAACTGATGCTAATTTATTTGTCTTAACTACCTGACAACTTCCCAGAACACTTATTTTTCATAAGTGTTGATATAACACATAGGAAGAAACTAAACAATTGATAGAAGAAATTCTGAGAGGCTGTCTGTACTTGTAAACCTTTGCATTAGTGATACTGTATAGTTGTTAAAGGTGTCATTCGACAATTTTTAACAAACTAATCATGGAGTTGTCCTCCTAATCACTGAGCTGTGCTGTATAAGGCTGACCAAGCACTGGCACAGGTTGCCCAGGGAGCTTCTGGAGTCTCCATCCTTGGAGATACTCAAAAGCTGTCTGGATGCGGTCTTGGGCAACCAGCTCTAGGTGGCCTTGCTTGAGCACAGGTGTTGGACCAGATGACCTCCAGAGATCCCTTCTGACCTCATCGACTCCATGGTTCTGTGAAAACTCTGAATTTATTGTCTTTCCTAGTCCCCTCTTTACCTATGAATATTCCACTAAATTTTTCTGAAAAGTTCTTGGACAAAAGCAAAATCAGTCTTTGGTTACTATTTCATGTCCTCCTTTTTCCACCCAGCAGAAAGCAGTCTAGGCCTACAGACACTACGAAGAATGCGGAACACTCAGCCTCTTAAATTGCTTTTGCACTGCTGACACCAGGAGGCACGCTAGCACAGTGCTGTCTGGGTGCTTCAAAGGAGCTTGCAGACAGATTGCCACGTGAGCTCAAATAGTTTACCAAGCTCACATCTGGATCCATCCCCATTGTAATTTGTCATGTGTAGGAGAAGTCATTTGGAGAAGGCATCAATGACAGGCTTGAGGGCTTTGTGCAAAATGCAGTTCACCTTGAAGTGACTGCAAAAACAACAATCTTCACGCCCTTGACAGAAACACAAGGAGGCACCAAGACAGCAATGTGCTTTTGCTTCTTGTATTTTACAGCCAAAAACCTGTCTCAAAAGAAAGAAGGGCAATGAGCAACGTCCATCTGGTCCCTCTGGCCTAAGGTATAGTTCGTCTTAAAATATGCCAAATGGAGGCTGTGAGCCCCTCAGCTTCAGTGCTGAGCCATGTGGCAAATGCAATCCAATGAAGAATTAAAACTGTGCAGTTCTATGTGCAGTTCTCTTGTGGAAAAGAGAGCAAGGGGGACTGATAATGAAATTAAGAAAGGCTATGTTCAACAAAGAATACTGTTGACATCAATAGAGAGCACTCAGCGGCCAAAGGAAACAAGACCCTTTTACTCCTCTACAATCTTTCTATTTCATTGTCTTTTTTCTGGTAGTCTGAAGACCCAAGCCATTGAAAACCATCATCTTTGAATATCTCACTGCTAAGTTAGTTCAGAATGGTTAAGAACTTGCCAGGAACAGTAATAAACTCCCTCCCAACTGAAATGTACTTCCAGGATGCAACAGACAATTTTAGTCATACACAGAAGCACTGTACAGCAGTTTAAAAAGAGAAAACAAAGAAGGAAAATTATACTCAAGGACAAAATTCCAAAGGCATATGACACAGTTACACAAAATGTCACGATTCACATAGAGGGTTCGAAGGAGACTCCATGGGCTTTGTACCGGCTTATTTCACTTTGCATCAAATAACAGAGAAATGGTAGATCAGAGCAGAAATCTGGGACACTAAAAGCTTCACCTGAATTCAAAGATCCTGGAGAGCCTTCAAGCTCAAGGGCTCAGATGAATGTCCTGCTTGTGTCCAGCTCTGTAGTGGGGACAAAGCCTAGGATGGACCTTAACAGCTATCCTTAGTCCTTCTGCCCTGCCGTTTGGAAAAGCAAAACCACACGTACTATTTGTTGCTCATATTCTGATGTCTCCATGATGCACAGAGTTGAATCACCACAATTACAAGACCAGATACAGGAATTTTGTGTGTACACGCACATCTACCTTGACTATTTCTGTGTTGGAGTACATGGGTTAGTTGGCAATGCCATAGTTGGACACTTTTCTAACATTTCTCACATCTCATCTATTCGTATTTCCATCTAGAGTTCTGCTAAAAAACTTCACATGCCAAAAAACATGCTTAACAGTGGGAGAAGCAGTTCCCTACCACACATGGCTCCCAGCCAGCTCCCTAGTAGCTCCCTGGAGCGTGCAAGGTGCTCAAATGGGCTGTTGGGGAAAAATGTGTGACCCAGAGATACAAGCTCAGACACTGCTTGGAGTGTACAAGCACTTACACCTCCCAGGAGGAGTCGTGATTCACACCATTTCTTGGGGACTGGTACGCAATTTTTATCTTCTGTGTATTCGCCTGGAAAATACCAACAGCAAAAGCTGCTTCTACTCTCAAACTTGTGGTAAACAAGTGAATTTAGGATGAAAAAATAATCCTCCTTCATTGACCCGAATGTGTTGTTCCACAGCATTAACAGGTTGCTCCACTCCAAATATCACTGTAAAACACACACCCTGTGGCACCAAAAAATGTGTTGAGCCCTAGAATGGCTGGTCTTCTCTATTCCTGTTATTTCAACTTTATTTTATTTTGGGGGCTGGAAGGGGAGGGTTCATTGCTGTTCAGAGCTTAATGCACATGCAGCAGCCCACCAAAACTGTAAACGTAGGTTGCTTGGCAACTGCTCTTAGAGAGTGTTATTTGCTCTCAAAGAGACAAGCTGTTATTTCTTTCCTTTTAAAACAAAAACATAAAAGAAGGAAAAAATGCTACTAAGAAAAAAAAGGAAAAAGGTAATTACTTCATCAGCTAATAGTGTAAATGGCTCCATTATACGCACACAGTGGTGATGTGCAAGATCTTCCTTGTTACCACCATATGATTTCCAACAGAGAACCTGCAGCAAAGAAGTTTTTTTCTACAAGAAGTGCAGTCGAGTGGAACTGACATCTCATACCAACTCAGAAAAATAAATTACATGATAGACAATGTATCTCATGGAAAAAAAAAAAGAAAAGAGGTGTTAGAGACCAAGGTCAAACCAGCTCAAAATTTTCTTTTTTAAAAGTGCTTGCCAGCAGCTGATGTAGGAAAAAAACTGTAACTCCCATGCTGCCTATTCCCATCCAGCTGTTTAATCCCCTGTTTAGAAGAGACTGTGAAGGGGCAGTGTGCTCAACACTGCTGAAACACTCAGTCCACAGAGCTCGCAGTGCAGCCGCAGAGCAGAATTCGGCCATCCGTATCCCAAGTGCCCCCCCAGCTCCCCATGTGGCCTATGGAGGCCCTGGGCAGGTGCTCTCTACAGCAGCATTTCAAGGGACAGGGACACTGGGCTCCCCGAGGAGGACATCCCCGCATCCGGAAAGCTTTCACGCCTTCTCACACATTCTTCGTATCCACTCCTTATTTACACATCTGTTCCTACACAACAAAAATATCCCAAGTGTAATCAGAGCATAAAGCGTTTTTCCTGCTTCCCTCCTCCGAGCATCGCCTAACCCTGCTACGGCAGATACAAACAGTATGCAAGTAATGCATTTAAAGGAGCAGCAGCTACCACTTGTACGTCAAATCCCAGTATCCACCTATGTTGTCTGCCTCAAGCCACAGTTTGACAACAGCAGTAACGATTCCTGGCTTGATTTAAAGTGCAATAGGTGGATAACTCTGTTTTCAGGCTTCTCATTAAAATAAGCAAAAGACTGTACATGGAGTTTGGAATATGTGGTATTCTAGAAATAGAGGAAAGATACTAAAATCCAAGCATACTTTAAAATACTTCTATTAAAATGGTCTTTCATCTCTATTCATTTTTAGTCATCTTTGGCCTTTTCTATAAATATTAATTCCTTGGAGCTCACATAGCTTCTTACTTTAGCAAGCAATAACTGACAAGGATGTGTCCTAATTGTACTCAACATCAAGAAAAAAAATTTTAAAGCAAAAAAAAAAAAAATCTTTTCAGGAATAACATAAAACTTAAGATTATTTTTTTGAGTAAAACATTACTTGTTTCTGGATGTTCTTAATAAAACCAAAATGTTGGAAGCAGAAGGGGATAACATTGCAAAGATGCCTGTATATGATTAGAACACTTACTTGCCATGGGAATACTTATATTCAGAACATCACCTCTCCCAATTCAGAGCAGGAATCTGAAGTGATGTTTAGGACGCTGCCATGTACAGAAAGAAATTTCATTACCATGCTAGTTGGGTTTTTTTGTTTTTTTTCAAGTCAAACTGTTCATAATATTTAGCTGAATATTGAAAGTAAATGCTCACTGACTAAACGAGATTTGCTGTAAAGCTTGGTAATGACAGCTGGACATCAGGGTACATTCAAAGTATTATTTGTTTAGGTGTTTCTACAAAGTGAGGCAATCTCAGCAGGAGAGGCTGAGAGGCTGAGCCATTCCATTGACTGTATGATACAACATCCAAGTTTTTACACAGCTGAATTTCATCACCAACAGGAGCAAAATGCCCCAATACAAGAACAGTGGAGAACTTCAGTTCATATCCTTCCTCTAACGTGTGTAGAAGAGGTCTGGTGAACCCTAGATGACTGATCTGATGACTGGATTATAAGCAGTCTTATAAATTCATCCTGGCTAGCTTTGTGAATGGTGTCTAACTCCCCAAACACTTTATCCAACCTGAAATTATCAATCAAATTGAGCTCACCAAACACAAATTAATTGTGGTTTGACTGAAACTGCTCTTTCCTGTGCATTATTTACTGCTTATAGTTTGCTGAACCCTAGAGGAGATGACAGTGGTACATCTCTAGCATTTATGGTTTGCACCAGGCCTAACACCATCACTCTTTGGACAGCTGAAAAATGAGTTATAAGTCACTGGTGTCAATGTTGCTAGTACTGTTGTTTTAACTGCACCTTATCAACCATTTAGTAGGAACCCCAACTACTGTTTGATTTGCAGAGAGTGAACTTCTTTCTTGGTGTCAAAAAACATTGTGGCACACTACTGGGTTTGAAAAGACCCTGCTATTGCATCATACTTTCATCATTGCTGTGCTGCCGCTGGAGAATTTATGAAACCTGAATCTTTGTCCTATTCCTAGTGCTCAGATTATGGCCAACAAAATGTCACCTGAAACTGAAGACCAGTAAAACAAACTATCGATGACTGCTGAACGCAAAGGTGTCACATGCCCATAGGTTCCACCACTTCCATCTGCCTCCCTTTTCCTCCTTAGCAAGTAAATGACATTTTAAAACTGCCTTAGCTGAATTCTGCATGGTTTGGTTTTGCTCAGACAATGAACATTATGTTGCATCATAGTACTACTAAAATCAGCTATTATTTCGCTGTGCAAAAATACAGATAGCTTGCAGAAAACAGGCACGCTGAAGAGACCGTAAAGTGATTCAAATAACATATTTGAAGATTTGTTTGATATGCACAGTTTGGGTTGCAACTTGGCATGACAGAATGTGCAGTTTATGAAACAAACACACTTCTCTTGGAGGAAAATCTCTGCAGGGCAGAGGTCCAACTCAGACTGCAGAGGCTAACATTTCGAAAGAAAGTACTTAAGGTACACATATGTCCTCAACTCAGGCATATATATGTATACATATTTTGTCTACTCTGAGCAAGTAAGAGTCAGCTATCTGATTTTCTCTGCAGAACAAATAGAATTTGTGGAGAACTGCTGATAAATATTAATTTGTATGTTTGAGTAAATACATTAGAAAGCTTTAAAATTGCAGGCTATAGTTCTTGTATATACGTGCAAGAAGATGGAAAATGCAGCAGTTTAATATTCTTCTAATACTGAAAGATGATTAGAGGTTAATAGTAACCAGGTTTATGTTAAGAGTATCCTGCAGACAGGGAAAGTTCCCAAGTCAAAACACAATGACTAGCTCAGCTACTCTTCTGAAAGATTAAGTCACTTGAAACCATTGTATGACTAGGGTTAGCAGATTTCATTTAATCTAACTGGAAAGCTTTGTGCACAGTGAATTTAAATATCTGTTATCTAGCCAAAAAAAAAAAAAAAAAAAAAAAAGAGGAGGCATAGGTATAAGTCAATATAGAGGCCAAGACTGTGTTGTACTGAGTGCTTTGCATCATCAAGTATACTAATTGTCTTGCACCAGAGAAAATCTGTATTGAAGTGATGGACCCGTATCTCTTTCAAGTCCAAAGCTGAGCCACTGGAGCACAGGTCACTTTGCATGTGGGTTTTTGGTTTTTAATTCTTTTTCCTGTGTAAGAATGCAATTCTAACTATAATGCCTTAAACATTTTGCTGTTTCTTTGATCGTCACCAAACCAGAGCCTGATTCCTATATATTATATTCTCAAATCACGTTTTGAGATGACACTTTAGGATAAAATTTGCTTCAGCAGAGGGGAACTAACATGCACTCACCTCAGAAAATATATTATGAGAAATGTCTTTCCTGATCTGGCTCCAACGGTAAAAGAAAAACCATATTTTTTTACATACATTAAAAATAGTTCTTAAATGATTGGCCCTAGAGATTTGTCTTTACATTTTGTATGAAAAATTGAAAGAATGCCCAACAGCACTATTAAAAAGAAACTCCTGTGAAACATGATTTTATTCCAGAAGGGTGGGATTTTCTTGGGTTTTTTTGGCTTGCCATTCAGAAATTATTTTCTGTAACTCTCTCTACAGAAAAGTGCTTCATGTGACTACAAGAGATAACAGCAAAGGTAGATGCATGGAGTTATATAGCTGCGATCCTGTACAATTTTGTTATCGCCCTGCCAGTGAGAGCCAGAAGTAGTATCACCAGAAAAGCTTTTTATAGCCACTGTTAGTAGTGCAGAATCTGTAATCATCACAGCCAACTTTTAATTTGTTGGGGTGTTTTGTAAGAACTTAATGATTGTGCCAGACATTAGGAAAATGTAGTGGCGCATACACATCAGATGGGCAACTGAGCAGCTGGCCAGCTGCCAGGCCTCTAAACACAGCAGCAGTAAAGCTGCAACGACATTTCGGTTCAATTTTGTCTTAATCTAAAGCAATATGCAAGGGAGGTGCACGAGGGACTGTGCTGAGAAGTAATGAGCTGCTTTTCCTTCTGTGCAAGTCATAACTGACTCCAATAAAGCCAGCAATGTTTCATCAGTGCGGTCCTAGTGTCAGTCAATCAGCTATGAAGCACCTTAGTCCCCAGACAGGTTTTTTCCCCATAAAACTGTCAATAACATTAGGAAAAGTGTAATATGTGCAGTGGCTACTTTTTCAGGAAGCAATTTATATTTCAGACTGCAGTTATTGCCCGAATCAGCTTGAACAAGTTAGAGCTCTTTCCCAGAGCTGGAATGAGAGTAAATACGCATCTCTTCAGACTGCTCAGCCCTTTATAGGCCGCATGCGTTATAACAAGGGCCAGATTCAGAGCACTGACATTGGTCATTCAAATTCTGTACCTCAGAGAAAAGAAAAAGAGAAAGAAAGCATCATCAAAGTGATTTTGAGTTCTAAAGTTAGTCTCTGTACACAGTCAAGAGGTGTAAACCCCTCTGTTGGGCATCTGAGGGCTCCCTGCGGCATCCTGAGCCAGTAGACCAGGAATGGACAACCCGGTCTTCTCAGAGGGCACCCACTTCTGGTCTCTCCAGGCAGGCAGGAGGCACTTGGACGGCAGAATCTGATTAAGCAGGGGTATCATCCACCTGTGCACACTAACCTACTGGCAAAGCTGTTCATGCAGGCAGTGACAGAAACCCGGGTTCGTGTTCTTTCTCAGTCTGAGATTTAAAAGGATCAAATTTGATTTCTTCTCAGGTGTGTCTCAAGACATGGGTGAAGCCAACGGGCACGCTCAATTTCAGTAGCCTGAGCTACACTGAAGTATAGAAAAGAAGCTAAAAAGGAGAGCATGCAGTGGAGTCCATTTCTGTAGCCTGGAATTTGGCTGCTAAGGTGAGGGGAAAGACTTCTAGCTTTCACTCACTCTTTCCTGAATTGCTTATGCATTTTACATGACTTCTCTTCTTTTTTTTTCTCCAAATCAAGAATGAAACAAGACAGGAAATTCTTAACTAAAACTATTCAGTGCTGAACTTTCCAATTGCACATTCACTAAAGCAGAGCAAGAAAATCAGAAAAATTACCGAACTCTCTATACCATGAGATTTCAGACACATTTTTAGGAGGTGGAAAATGTGTCTGGATGTAAGATTTTTTTTAGTCTCAGAACTGATTCAACAAAAAAAAGTTAGAAAAAGGCTGTCACTTGTGCTTCCATAACATAAGTGTATTTATTTTTTTTTCATTCTCATTGGGCAGTGTTTTATGTCTACTTAAAAACTACAATCACCTCTCAAGTGTCAAGCAACTAATCAACATTTGGGGCTTCCATATTTCTAAAGATTGCAGCTAAACTGTAGCAGTAAAATTATCAAATACCACCTGTGACATTAAAATATGACCTCAATATGTACTACATCTCAGGTCGAAAACATTAACATTTACAAAATTATTAATTACCTGCAGCTAACTTAGCCTTTGTACAATTGGAGGCACATCTATTAGCAAACACATTCTGCACTATTTCAGCAATTCCATCCAAGGTTTAAATAAAAAACTTGTATTTTGATACTGTTTTGATTTTTGAATAACATTCAGACTTTACATTAGTGAACATAGACTTGTACTTCAGTAAAAGGTAGTAATGAGCATTATCTGTTGATAATAGAAAATACATGTACTGAAAATAAGGTGCTTGAATCAACAACGCATAAGTTATGATCTAAAGCAGGTATGGTTTCAAAATACTGACCATTTTCTGCTGATATCAAAATCCTTTGATTTGAGGGATAAAGGGGGGAAAGACAGCTGACTGAAGCCTGAGTCGGTCAGACCCTTTGAAATGAAGCCAGCCCCCCTTGAATTTGTCTCGAAATTATAAGCTGAAAGAAGCTCTTGCCAGCCTCCCAGGCTAGTGTTTCATCAGACCACAGAAGGATGCTGGCACGGCAGCACTGCCTCCACAACGGAGGGGACTTCTAACCATTGGACCAGACTGGGTAACATCCCTGAATGGAAGTTTCCCTCGTTGCTGTCTTCCTTGTGGATGCCTGGTCTTTTCTGCACTCCTCTTTTCCAGATCAAAAACTTTCACCAGTTTTCAAGTATGAAACAAGGTATATGGACCCTCTCCAGCCTTCCCACAGTGAAATGGACAACAGTACGATTGAGTGAAAGCACCTAGATTAGGAAAGTATCTTTAAAGGAATTTAAATCAAAATTAAATACTTGGCAAAGCTCAGGCCTTTGATCAACCTGAAGCGTCTTTCACAGAAAACAATTGCTGCTCATTTTCTATTCCTCCCTGGAATAAAGGGTTGCTGAAGTGCTCGGAGAAACGGAATTTCTCCTCTTTCAGATCCCTATTGTAAAGCTAATTGCTGGAAATGCTGTTAGGTGATACAGCAAAAGGACTGTACTTGCTTTTCTTAACTGTGCCTGTTGCCTTTTCAGGAGGAGCCGTTCAAGAGCATCCTTCTTCTGCTTCTCCTTTCAAGGATTTCTCCTGTTGACAGGAGCATTTACATGAGAATACAGAACAGGCACTGAATGACACTGTGTCGAGGCTCATATAATTATCAAATTATGTTAGATTAGAATAAATGTTATTGACATACAGGAACATAATGCACTCACATTCTGTGCTGACAAGTTTGAGTATTTACTGAAAAATATTTAAAGGTAGTATAACACTCTGTTCAAAATTAGGGATTTTTGGTTTAGGGATTTTTTTTTGTTTGTATATTGTAGAGAAAGGGAAACTATCATTTATTTAAACTACTATGACAGGTGACATCTGATCAGTTTTATCCCATCTAACATTTCTAACGGAGACGAGTTTAAAAATATGCTGAAAAATGTATTCCAGAGCTGAAGGAGATATTTCTCACTCTGTGCTATTATATCCTGTAAACAAATACACCTGAGCTTACAGATACTATGATATAAGTGAAACTTAAAAATAATGGAGCAACTACTAATAAAAACCTCGATTTTTTTTTTTTTACTATTTATAGTCAAGATGTCATATGGCTGAATTTCAAACCTGTAAGATATACAGGAATGATCTGCAAATCTCACAGCAACAGACAATTCCTATTTCGGGCCCAGCTGAGAGCGGTATGTAAAATTCAGGAAGCAGTGATAGGAAGACTTGTCCAATATTTTGGGTGGATATAATAGGAACTGGAACAATACACATACAGCCTATCAACTAGAAACCGTTTGATCCAAAGGTGGTGGCTGAGATACTTAAAGAGGGTGAAGGCACAGATACTGATAGTATTTTTTGTTTGAGAAGGTGGATGAAGTCACTCAGCAAAAAACATTTTCAAGTTGTGTCCAACTAATAACGAAGAATTGTTTGAGACTGCAGAGAGATAAAATTGGGTCCAAGCATTCATGAACTGATAGAGCACTGTCAGAACACAAAGGATGGAATAAGAGCTGCTGCTCTCATTGATTGAGCCTCAATCTGCTCAGGGAACAAATAGGTATCTTGGTAAGATAATGTAATGTATAAAAGAGTGTGAAAAGTGCCATTTACTGAGGGAGACAGTGCTAATGCAGAATGGCACAACCTTCTGGTGCTGTGGAAAATGGGTAAAAACCCCACAACTCTTCAATAACAAGAACACTTGAGCAGGAGTTTTAGATAAAAGGCATGTGTCAAATATGAAAAAATAAAGAGCAGTGAAGGTATGAAGGGATAAAATTCAAATTTAAAAAAAAAACATAAAGGAACAAAAAGATTATGCAGGTCAATTTGGGTGAAGATTAAAACCATTATTTAAACAGCAAAGGAGAACAAATAAATGACGTGGCACAAAATGCTTCTCTGACATCTATCTCAGTAAAAGATTAATCAGTGCGGACCACAGTTTTAACAAAAGGAAACAAAAAAAAGCTGGTGCCAAGGAAAGCGTAGGTTCTGGAACTGTAAGATAAACTAGGGGTATCCCTGTTACAAGGTGTGATGAAATTTGACTACTAAGGAATGGAGGGAGGCAGTCCCTGCAGTTGAAGAGTCTGTGAAAGAACACAGGAAGTCAGAGGGGGGTGAAAAAGGGTGAACACAGTGCCTATTTTGAAAAGGAAGGGAAAAAGGGAGAATTTAGGGAATTACAGAACTGTCAAACTGACTTGTAACCCTAAAAGACACTTGACCAAATTATTAAATGGCCCATTTATAAGCACAAAGAAATAACGAAGTGTTATAGACTGCATATTGGTTAAGAACAAAAATTCTTCAACTAATTCAATTTCCTACTTTGTCAGGTTAGATATATTAGTGGATTAGAATGAAATACCACATGTAAGATATATTCACTTTAATTAGGCTTTTGGCAGTCTCCTATGTGAGACTCATGTATGCAAATTACAAAATGTGTTCCAGTTAACATTTTCATACAGACTGTATAAAATTATTTCAAACAATACTTAGTGTGTCTGCTGTGGAGGGACCCAAAGACGTTTGTTCAGAATTCTGTGCTATTCTTTTTTTAATCATTATTTTTTATTTTAATTTAGACTGGAAAAAAGAACATTGGCAATCCCAAATTGAGAAGGATTGCATACAGACTGGAAAGCAGAATCAGAATCCAAAGTAATCTTGAAAAAATAAAAATCAGTTTACTAACAACAAACTGAAAGTTGCATCTCCAGGGAGAAATTGAAAGTCAAATAAACTGGGGTAAAATGTATTGCAAAGGGACCTGATGAATATTAAATGAATAACAAACTGAAAATGAGACAACAATATCAAGTGATAGGGTAAAACTTTCTGCGATGTATTAATTGACATGTTGTATGCAAGATGCCACAAATAATTACTGCAGTCTACTTGCTACTTTCTGAAGCTCTAACCAAAGTACTTATCCAGGCATGACCATAATTTTATGAAGCATCAAAAATTCTAGCATTCCAGGGCAGAGCAAGAGAGAAAATATAAATTATGACCTATGAGCAAAGGTTAAAAGTAAGGGTTTACTTAATCTCTTCAAAACTAAGGGTTAGGGAGACACTTTAACAATACCCAGTATGTAAAATCTGCTAGTAAAAGCATAGCACAGAATTTTGTTCCATATCCAGAGTAAGGAGAAGCACTCAGCTTAATTTCTGCAATATAGATTAGGTGCCAGGAAAATTCTTTAAAATAATAAGCATTGCAAAAAATGGAGCAAATTAACTTGGGAAGTCATGGAATTTCTTTCACTGGAGGTTTCTAAGCACCATCAGATAAAAATACATCAGAGATAATTTATAAAGTAAGTGCAAAAGAAAGGACTGGATGGTCCCTCTTACCCATTTCAGCATCGTATTTCAGATGGTTAAAGGATAAGATTTCCTTTGGCATTTTGTTTTTCTGCTTCTGGCTTAGGGTAGTGTGAGGAAATGCATGAATAAATATGAATAAATAATCCTATAAATGTTATGTTCACTTTTTCACTTTTTGTTTCACTTTTCACTTTTTTTTCATTCTGGGCTCAGTTATGATCAATGTAGCACCCATGAAACCAGGGAGTGTCCAACATTTTCATTATGAAAAGGCAACAAAAATGACAGTTTTTATAGTGACATCTATCTCCTTAATTCAGAAACTTGTAATTCAGAAGCTCTTAAAAGTAGTAAGTCAAAAAATTCTTGTCGCCCTTTAATCTCTTCCCTTACGACCAATGAGACTGTAAGGTAAAAAAACATAATTGTGCAACAGGTTCAGCTGGTAACAGCAAAAGAGAAAAATAATTTAAATTTGGGTTTATTTCATTTTGAAAAGAGTACAAGCTCACCACCTTGGTTATACAGTATTTCCTAAAATTGTTCTGCTGGATATTTACCAAATGTATTTAAGTTCTTAAATACTAAGCACCCTTATGGAATATTAGGGATGATTTTTAGAATGATGCCATTAATGAACGTCAATAAGTCTATAAATATATATATATTCAGAGGTCATTGCATTTTAATATTTTGACACATTTTTAGAACAACGTACAGTTATGATTAACTTCCATTTTCAGTATTTATATTCAGGATAGTTGATATAACAAATCAGTCTTACTGCATAATTTGGGACATGTTTACATTCGGGACATGACATTCGGGAAATGTTTACAGAACAACTGGAAATTGCAACATACTTCACCTTTCAAAACCTTTTTTCTTCAGGTAAGGAGAGCTTCAGTGCTAGAAATATTGCTATGAGTTAAAATCCAATTAATTTATTTTAGAGATTAGAGTTCTGAGAGCAACAAAACTTATACAAGCATTGTAGTTTTAAATATAATAGACTTCAGAGCACGGACTTACAGGGCAACTTTGTTACTTTGATCCTCTCACTTGAAGTCGGCAATTTTTTCCCCTTTTTTTTTTCTGTTTTGTTTTGGAGCTTTTTGTTTGTTTTGGCTTGTTTTGGTTTGGTTGTTTGGGTTTTTTTCTCTAATCAGAGTGCTCCATGGCTCATTATTTGCTGTTCCTTTGATTAACATCTCAGGAATTGCCCAAAGAATAATGATGAAGAGTTTACTGAGCACAATGTAAGAAAGACAGAGTTTTGCAGAAGTCAAAAAATAGTATTAATCATCATATCCACTAACAAACCTGGAGAGAAGGTCAAGAACTTGCTGATGAAAACTGAAAATGGTAACAAACTGGGAGAAGTCATGCATACTAGTGAAAATAGAAAAATAATACAAACTGAACTAGAGTTATTAAAACATGAATAGAAAAAAAAGCAATGCAAAATTAAATTGCTAATCTATTTAGAGAAGAAAAAAAAGTTTTTAAAAGGATACGGCATTCCAAAACTTAATAGCAATTTCAAAAATAGAGATATCAGGAAAGAAAAATAGAGGTGAAACTGGATATACAACAGAAGTAAAGTCCACCATTACCTATAACAAGCTTGGGACAACAAATGTATCAGTGGATTAGTGCACTTTATATGGAAGGATGTCACATTTTCTGGGCAGGCAGAAAATTGAAGACTCTCCTACTTCAGCTCTAATTAGATCCATCCCCAGTTCTCTGGCATTTAACTTTTATCACCAGAAAGACCTAAGAACTGGAGGACAATGAGGAGAACTGGAGGAATTGAGGGAAACCAAAGAGGGAAAAAAAAATCCCAAATTCAAATAGTTTTCTTGAAAAAAAAGGTTTCATATCTATTACAATGCATAATATCTTTGTTATCGTTCTCTGAATAACTTTTTGCATTATCAGTTTGGGGTTGTTTTGAAACATCCTTAGTCCTTACTTCTCTTGTCCAGTTGTAAACAGGCCAAAAATAGAAGCAAAGATGCGTATTGTCTCTTCACACCTTTGTAGTTTTTGATCAAAATGGCATTCATCTTCATTTCTGCTATAAACTGTTCTGCAACATGGTAAACTGTGAGCTTTCACTTTATACAATTAATCATTCCAAGTCAAAAGAATTTCTGGAATAAGTAGGAATTAAAAGATCTGGCTGGTGGTTATAAGTTACCAGAGGCATAATTATTAGCTTTTTTTTGATTTAGGAATGTATGGGAAATGTCACGTTATGGACATTTGGTGTGTGTGTCTTTTCATTACTTTAGATTCTTACCAGAGAGCAGAATAAGAAAGCGTACCTGGAAAAAAAAAAAATCTTCAAGCAATACACTCCACAAGAATACAATAGCATAGCAATATTGCTGCAAGTGTTGTAACCCAAAATACTGAAATACTCATTAGTTGAAGCAATTAACATAGGTAGAATCATTCCCAATTTACCAACTAGGTTAACTCTGCTCCAAGATGGAACAACATATCCCAACTGCAAACACAGAAAATTCTGACACAGATCAACAAGTCAAATCTCAGGATGATCTAGCTGTCTTCAGAGTGGGGCAGATTTGCAAGCTCTTCACAGTGTCAATGAAAATTTCCAAATAAGCACAGAAACCTTTTTCATTTGCATTTGTGATCTGACTCATAAAAGCCTTAAATTGGGATTTCTAGTATAACATGCCTCTCAGAGAGAAACAAAGGCTCATCCTGAACATAGATATCAACAGTGAAGGAGAACATATATCAGTACCTCCCCTGATATCCAAAGGAGAAAAATGTATGAAGTTTAAAGACAGTAACTTTAGCTGAAACTGTAAAACCAACATAGACAATTTATGCTTTGGCTATCTAAAACTGAAGACATGACAAGCTTCATCCTGAAGCTCCCTGTTGTCCTAACAACTGGCTGTGAAGCTTAGCCAGAGAAATGTTCGTTTAACTTGCTGAAACAATAATGAAGACCAAATTAAAAGTGTCAGTACTAGAAATAATAAGCCTCTTACCTATTTTCAGCTTAAGGTAAGAGCAAGCATAATGAATTTCATCTAGGAAAAACACCCAGTTTCAAATAAAAACTATGTGAGAGGAGGTGGAAGACATGAGATGTACTGCGATGGATGAAACACTAATGACATTCCTTTCAGAGGTTTGGTCAGAGACATTCTGTAAGCAGCAGTTCTTGTGACTTTGAAAGACTAAAGCAAGGTTATCGTTTAGATTTTGAAGACACAAGGTGTCTAGTATTTCATCACTTCTTTGATGCCCCAGTCCCCAATCTGTTTATTTTCAACCGTACTCTTATTTTGCTGCTCACACAACATTTCTAAGGATTCAGCTCACATCAGCTCACAGAGCTCAAGTCCTGATCCAGCTGCTGCTTAAGTTTTCCCTTTCTGTGCTCAATCAAAACTGTACAACATAATCTTCTTAGTAGGTTGATTTAATCATGTCAGATCCAGTTCCTCTACTGGTTCCTCTACACTGGAGCCATGTTTTTCCAACTGTCCCTTGTATATTAGCTAGCTCTTTCCCCTCTACCAGAGTCAGTACCCTGCTTTTCCACAGTCCATCCTATGCTTTTTATCCCCAAGGCTCACTCTACCTATCATTCTGCAAGCACACTATCTTTGCCACTCAAGTGTGTTTACAAAAGCCCGTCTACAACCTGAAAAGCGCACAGAACAAACCACAGCATTCTCGGGATACAGGAAAAAAGACAGCTTTCTCACTATTCTATGACTGATAATCAAACTCTAATTTTACAGATATAACATCTTCTCTGTGTGTCATCTCCATTCTACTGGTTACCTTCTATATTATGGCATATTTTTCCTATTTAATAAGCTCTTTACATCGTCATCATGTCATTATATTTGTACTTTGCCATTCCTGCTTGTATTCCCTTCCCCAGCCTAATGCAATAATGGGAATGCCGAGGTGGCCATAAAGAAAAAGTTCTGAATCACAATGTTAGGGTGTAGAAGGCAGTAATTGTTGCATTCAATATTAAGAGAAAGAAACCAAGGCAGGACTAGATCAGGCAGCAAGGGAGCCAAGGCAGGGCTAGAGAAAGGCATTGAAAAGCCAAGCTGGAAATAACTGCTGTCTTACATCTAGGACTAAAATAGAAGCAAAGAGCTGGGGAGATGAGGCAAGTGCAAAGCAGAGGATGAAGGCAGGAATGAAGAAAAAGCAAGATCAGGATGTTAAGGCCAATAATGGAAGCAAGGAAGAAGGAAGACTGGGCAGACATGTTGTGGTGTTCAGAGGAAAGCCAATATACCACCTTGCATCACAGCTTGTCCAAAGCTGCTTCTCTGGGAGAGTCAACAGAAATACAAAAAGACAACCGAGGAGCTCACATTTCTCCTTCCCCACCATGAAAGAAACTAGAGTTCTTTGAGTGATGGAGATAGAAATAATTTGGGGGGAGAAGGAGGTATTCCTACCAGAAGTGTTATGCAGCTCTTCTGTCCAAACTCAGCAGAAAAACATTCAATCATCTTGCTAATAAATTAATAAAGCATGATAAATGTTGTTCTAAATTTTGACTCATTCTTTGCACTTGTCAATTGATTTATGGAGAATAATTAAAGGAAAATGATAGTTCTACCTCCATAAGAAAACAGCTCCTTCCAAAATTTAGAGATATACCAAGTCCTTTCTTTCAAGGGCAGCTGGCAGAGAATACCAAGCAGCAATTGTTGTACCCAGTGCTGGGCTTGTACATCATTCAGAGAGCTCCACTCTACAGAGTGGTGCTGGTGTGCTAATGACTCAGTTTGAGTAGTTATTTTCAGCAAAAGAAGAACAAATATCTCCCAGAATGTACATCTAGCACCACAGAAAGTTTTTCAAGTTGACTACAAACATCAAAAATATTTTCAGTAATTATCTATTATTGTACGTGCTTGAAAAGAACAGAGTTTGGCAACAAAGACATTTCCCCTTCTTTTAAATTATTGCATGTGGTTACTATTTTGACCAGTCAGGTATGAGTCCTTTTCTTCTTTCTAGTAAATTGTTAAAGAAGGTGGGAACATTATTCATACTAGCAATTAGATGATTCAATGTTTTTTGTATTTGCAATAAGGGGATATGCGTTTTAGCTGGGTATTGAGTGATGACATCATTACTGGCCCATTGCAGTTGCTATAGAAACACAACTAGATTTTTCACAGGCCAGACAACTGAAAAGCTTTGGCGATTTGCTTGTTTCTAGTTTTGATAAACAGCTTCTCAGCCAAAGTGTAAAGCCTTAATACCTTTTACTGTCTGGAGAATAGAAGCATGGAAGACTCAGTTATCTACATCCTAAGAAGACTGGATTTGATAAGATTACTACTAAAAGATCATTTTTTTCCTGCAGTTCAACCCATATAAACAGATCGTGATGCCAGCTAGGGAAGGACTTACTCTTGTATCTGAAGTCAGCAGAGTACTCTTACATGCGGGCATCCTCACGCTGCCTTAAATGAGAAAGTCCAAGTCATGGGTTTTGTACCTCTCCATTGCATTTACGTTTAGATGTTATTGGCTGCATGCAGACTTTCCCATTGCTTACAAAACCAAAACAAAACTCCAAGCCAATAAGCAAGCATTCAGATGGACTTACTCCTGCTTAAATCTCACATGAAAGTGAAAATACCTAAGAGCCCGCTATGGATTTGACTCTGCCACTACACCCTGCATTTCTGTAAAGCTCACATGGCATATTCTCTGGGGCATGCCACATTTTTTGAGTATGCAATATCTGATATTTGCAGTTCAGGAGAGAAGACACAATAAAGAAACTCCAAGACCTAGGCTGGCCCTTTTTAAGGTATGTTCGTAACTGAAAGCACACTTTTATGCTTACGTGGTTCAGTATAGAGGTTGTCATCACAGCTGTGAGACAAGGCAATTATGCAGAGGATTTCAGAATTTAGTTTTGAGCTATGTAGGTTTGAAACTTAGAAACACAAAAATTCTCTGTGAAAAAAACATTTTGAAAATTTATCTTTTGAGGAAAATAATGTAATTCTTTCACATTAGTTTAGTATTTTGTAATAAACAGTTATTTCAATACTTAAAGTTGTTTTGAAAAGAGAAACTAAGACTCCACAATTTCATAGAAGGTCTAAAAGTGTCATTTCGCCACTGTCAGTCTCTCCAAAAATCTTTCAGAAACATTAAAACCAATGCAACGAAAATTCCACACGTTGTACTGGATGCTACACAATCTCAAAATAGATATACTGCTTGTGATTCAGTCTCACAGTATGAAACCTTAATTTTTGTGTGTACGTGAAGGCATGTTTACTTATTTGCCTATATGTGAGCTAAGTGCCAAAGTTGCCATTGCAGTCAAAGAAAATTTAATCAAATGCAGGCAACAGAGACTAAACAGTGGTTCAGATGGCCAGGCAGCATGTGTCTGCTTTAGGGAGACTGGACTGGCTTTTAGGGTGTGTTGACTTGCTCTCCAATAAGTATAGTGGGATCCTGGTCGTATGACATACAGGTAGACACCTACACTGAAACACAGTTTTAATCTGTAGATACATCTCAACCACTTATCTGAAAATAGGGTTTAATCATTCCATATAAAAATAACATAATAAAGGTGGCAGTTGTAAAGGCAGTAGGAGCAAACGCAAGTGCTGTGCTTGATTATTATTCCTCCCTTACACAGTAATGCATTATGTTTTCATCCGGAAAAGCAAAACTTGGATTTGAGTATATGCCACTCCAGGTGAGTGTTCATCTACAAAAGTCTGTAAAAGAAGGGCCTTTGCGTGGCCTCCTACAAAGGACTGAACTTAATTTCAGGAGTGGCTTTACTGGGCAAAGTGCCTCACTTGACTACGCTCTTAAAATTTTTGTCATGCAGTGAATGAGGTACTGGTGAGCCTTCCCATCCTTACATCCCCTTCTCATAGCTCTGACCAGCTTAGTTCGACCTAAAGTATATTCATTTACCTCCACAGCTCAATTCAGTTTAAAAAGGTTCAACAGTAGAAAATCAAGCACTATGCATTTCAAACTTTTATTGTGACAATATTCAAATTCTATGTCCCTAAAACAAATGTTAAACAGATCTGCCAATTGCATATTTCTTTTCTGAGGAAGGAATACAGTTCCAATGCAGACATTGGCTTTAGTCTGTTCCAGAAATGGATCCTAAGCCCACAGGAAACATTCAGTAATTACAAGGAGCAACCAACCTAGCACATCTGCACTGTCTTTATTTAGCTCAGAAATGTCAAAAGGGAAGGCTACATTTCCTTTTGTATTACCAGGTTTAAACACTCAAGTTTGAGACTGAACAAGTAGCATCACATTTCTTTGATCACTGAGCTACTAGAAAGCAGCTTATCAGTATTTTCAAATGGAAAAAATGTATTACAATATGATTTGCATGCATGTGTAGTAGTCCTTAATGGTTTATTAAGGACTACCAAGCTTTAAGCCTTTCTGCAAAATGACTCAGGTAATTCTTTCCCTTGCTTAAGGAGATTATATATGAATTTTTAGTCAAATACACGCAAAGAAAAATATCCTATATTCTTTTGGTTATAATGTATTATTCTTGCACTGTTGAACAATTACATGAATGTTTCTACTGAAGTCATCATGCCAACTTCAGTAATGAAGTGTTCAGCTAGAGAAGTAAAAGAGAGACTGTGCAATTTAATTTTCTTTTTTTTTTTTTACATTAATACAAGTAAAGCCTGTTGGCTAATATTCTATCAGACTTTCCTATGATGAAAATTAACAATTTAAGAGTTTTGGTTGGACACCAAAAGTGAGAAATTAGTCAAATGGAAAACATTTTTGAAATTCTAAGTGCCTACCAAAGAAGGATTTCTAGAAAATGCCAACTCATACATGATTGTAGTGATGCCATCCCTGTGTATCCATGCATTTACTATGGCATTTAAGCAATGTAACATCCCCAAATGAATAGCACAGAATGGTTTAGCAGAACATGGTGAAAAATAATTTATTTTCCTTTCAAAATCCTTTTGCAAAACATGTTTCATCTTTAGTTTAATTAAAACCATCCAAAGCCCAATATCTCCTTTTTTTTTATTTGTTCACATGATTTATTTAACACTTACATCTTTTATTTATACAGGGTTGTGCAGGCAATTTATTTATAACAGAGGTTATTTAACTGAACCAGCAGTGAATTGTGCATGAGATTACCTGCGTCCATAGAGAGCTCAGCTGAAGTCACCTGGATCCTGCCTGAATGCAATGAATCTTTGAGCTGTGACTTTAATCATGGGACTTAGCTGTTCCTTTTAAAAGAGGGTTCAGATGCAGAGGATGCCACCAGTTATACCATGTTCACGGTAGATGTGTTGCCCATTTGTTGTTTCCAACAAATTGTTGTTAATTCCCATCACTTACACTAAAAAAGGGACACACCTTACACGCAAACCCAAGAATTTATTGTCAGTTTAACTAACAGCCTGATCCATAATTTTTAATCTAATCACAATGATACTTAAATTTCATTACATACGTAATATAGTGTAAAATGTAGTATAATGTATTACATATCTATTACATATGTATATAGTTATATACAGTTTAAATTATATATATCCAAACTTTCATGCCTGCCATTGATGTTTTGCCCACCTTAAGGTCAAAAGTTTGTGGGGGTATGAGAGGGTGCAGGGAATGGGAGAGAAGAAGGGGAGTCTTCAGTATCCAGAGAACTTTTCCAGGAGGAAAGTGATGGTGATGTTTTCTTCGTCCTCACTCAGAGTAATTTTTAAATTTGCTGACATGTTCTACACCTTGCTTTTTCTTCATTGGTCAGCAAGTCCACATTACAAGTAAATTGACTGTATATTATCTATGTTTTTACTGTTCTTTGTTCTCTTTGTTATGTCTGAAACAGGTTTTACCAGGCTCCCATGGCTGCATTCCTTTGCTGGCCACTAGTGAGTTGCTTATAGCCCTGGACCTTCCAGTATCAATCTATGCCTGTGCTTTTACGACCTCTGCTATCACCCCATGCCGCTACTGCTCCGTGCTGCAGTTTATTCTAGATTACAGGTAGTTCATTTCACACACAGTAAGCACTTATTTTATCTGCTAGTTGCAGAAATAACAATAAGCATCACAACCACACAGTCATAGAGAGCTAAACAAAAGCTAAACAAAGTAGGTAATAGTCACTTGGTCATTAGATAATTGGTTCTGCAAGCTAAAACTAATCTCCAGGAAGGCCAAGACAAAGCCAAACAAAAAGCCTGGGGCCTGTTACAAGCAATAGCACCACCAAATTTTTACTGGGCTACAGGGTTACCTATGTCATCTGGAAGGACAAAGATAAACTTAGCTGGTGGTTTCTAGGACAGAAAAAAATCAGTGACAGATTTCTACAGCAAAAGTAGATCTGGAATCTACCTCTGAACACCATATGTGAGATAAAGCTGACAGAATAACATGCTTGAAGTTAAGTCTACTGACGTTGTTATGCACTCATGTAAGATGAAGGAAATTAGTGAAGAGTCATGCCTGCTATTGATACACGGACAAAGATATATTCATATGCCTAATTATCTATATTATACTCCAGAGTAACAAGCTGCACGTGTATAATATTTCCAAAGACATGCCAATCTTTCCCTAACCCTTCCTGGCTCATCTGCCCAGCTGAACAATCCAACAGACCAAATCTCAAAGGAAACATCTGAAAAAGGATTTTGAATCCTGGCTTCAGAAATCTCAAAGGCAACTTGCTCTTCTAATCTTCTATTTGTCCTATATAGTCACCACAAACCCAAAACAATTAATTTTGCTGCAAGATGTCACCTGAATGATGTGAAATTTTTCATTCCACAGTGTGACAGGTAAGATCTACAATTTTTCATGCAAGGCTTTTTTTTCATCTTGATCACTATAAGCTGTTAACACTATCATGTGACTTCTTCCATATATAAGTACTTACTTCCTGCTGTCTGCGTCACCTTCCATCTATGTCCATCTCTATTTTCATTGTTTACATATAAAATTTTAAAACTAGCCCATACTAGGCTAGCTGCATGATTAAAATATTTATGAACGTTGCATAGATGCCACGGGAACCAAAAAGGGAAGCTGTGATTTGTATATCCACCAAGTTGCTAAGCAAAGCAGCGTCTTTTCCATTACAGGCTGCGTGACTGCAGGAAAGCTTTCCTATAGAAAGGAAACCCACAGATTGACAAGTAAGAATAACTTATTCTAATTTACATGAAAGCTTTCTGTTTAAATGCAGGGGTAGCTTGGTTAAAAAAAAAAAAAAAAGAGAGAGAGTGTGTCCACTGCCAAAACCTAAACTTATTATATCAAACTACTCCGTACTCTATTTATACTATGTGAAAGAATCAATTTATTTTCACATTGTGGTGTTGTCCTTTATAATACAGGATTTCACAGAAGGTGATCTTATGAAAAGTGAATAGGAAGCCAAAAATATTGAAATGAAATGTCCTTCACATCCAAGACAGCCATGTCTATCATATTTGAACTTTCAAATAAACTGTTGGTATGGCAACAACAAACATTCACAGTTCAAAGGTAGAACTGGTAGTGTGGAATATAGTGTGTATTCCTACAACTCTGTGTATTCACATTCAAAAAAACATTTTGAAGCCTCTGTTATTTGATTAGTTTTAAAGGCATTAACAGTGCCATGAAAGGTAATCTCATGTTCATTACACATCACTATTCACTGTCTAGCTCATTTTCGTTCAGTGTAAAAATGTCTTACTTCACTGATACGTTACTAAAGCACATTAGATCAAGGAGTCAATAAGAATTTGCTTCATAGCCTACTCTAGTAATGGAAACACTCCAAGAAAACTGGCAAAAGATGTAGTTTGTGATACTTGGCAAGATAATGCAGTATGTGAAGGCAACACATCTTCAGAGAAAACAAACAAATCAACAGGCATTTCATCACTTTCAGAATTCATTAGCTCAAAGGAATTTAATTCCAGTTCTTGTACAGGCTCAGTATAGCAGGGGATGTGTGTGCGTGTACGTGTGTGTGTGCATGTATGTATGCATGTGTTTCAGCAAGTTTTCTGGTAGGTTCTACTTTAAGCATGAGTCGACACTACACTCTGCAATTTAGCCAAATTTTTAACTATAATTCTCTGACACAAGGCCTCTTGCTTTATTAAATCATGTTTTAACCTTATTATGCCATAGTGAGTAGATACAATTTGTGAGCAGTCAGCATGGCCAAGGTCATATTTTCTATTTTGAACCAAATCATCCACCTGTCACCTCACTTTGTCCAAGGCTCTTACTGTATTTGACTTCACTTTGTGTCAGTCTGTACATACAGCAATGAACCTCCTTCAGATTTAACAGGCCTTCTAAGGTCTTTAAATAATAACTGTAAAAAGAAAGAAATCCCCCAGTTCTTTTAAGAGTTAAAAGTGTTTCCAATCAAGATCAGTATCTACTTTTTTTGAGTGCAAATGCAATGCTGGAAAACTGAAGGAATAGCAAAATCCGTTCGCAATGCTAATTACGTTACATTAAAGAAAAATATAATTTTATCTTTTCTTATATCCCTATTACACCGGAATTCACTGCATTTTTCAGATCATGCAGTAATGAACTCTTTTTCTAATAGTTATTCAGTACTAAGTCATTTGCGACAATTTATTTAAGTAATAAAATTAATTCCAGAAGCACCACAACTAACAAAACACTAATTCCCTACCTAGTTCACAGAATCACGGAATTTTCAGAGTTGGAAGGGACCTCTAGAGATCACGTAGTCCAACTCCCCTGCTACAGCAGGATTGCCTAGAGCACATTACTCAGGACTGCATCCAGGCCGGTCTTGAAAATCTCCAGAGAAGGGGACTCCACGACCTCCCTGGGCAGCCTGTTCCAGTGCTCTGTCACCCTAACCAGAAAGAAGTTTTTCTTGTGTTTGAATGGAACTTCCTATGTTCCAACTTGTGCCCGTTGCCCCTCGTCCTGTCACTGGGAACCACTGAAATGACTCTGGCTCCATCCTCCTTCAACCCACCCTTTAGATACTTATAAACAATAATAACGTCTTCCCTCAGCCTTCTCTTCTCCAGGCTAAAAAGGAAGTTGGTTTCTGCATTTTTACATAGGCCCCCAAATGGATAACCACAGATCCTCCACTAGCCGCTTCTTTTCTTTGACCTCAGACTCAACAGATGTACCTCTGGCTTCATCCATGCTGACTGCCTGGCCAGGGAAAAGGTGCTGCTTGGCGAGCCAGGAGGCAGATGAGGTAACTTTACCTTTCACTGAGCTAAAGGGCACTGCTTTGGGGTTTGCCCTCTGCACAGATGGTGATTGTCGTAAGACTGGTAGGAACTTTAATTCTGAAGAAGTTTACGTGTCTGCCAAACCTGGCCAAGAGGCCCAATACTTATTCTAGGCTGCCTAGTAGGCAGGCAGATGTCCTGATCATATAGGGTGTACTTTTCTGTAGAAGCTAGGGTAAGAAAAAGAGTGAATTTCATCTGAATTTATTCCTTCACATTCATTTTTTGGAACTAAAATTTTAATAACTAAGTATTCAGATGCTCATCTCTTTCAGATCTAGCTTTGCCAGGAGGAAGTGTGATTGTCCATAAAGTAAAAGTTATACTACATTATTAAAGAATGTACTCAGAAGTTTTTCTTTTTTTTTCTTTTCTTTTTTTTTTTCTTGTGAAGGGGAACTATGTGTTTTTAAGTGCATTCCAACAAGACTGTGAAATAAGAACTTCAGCAAGCTTATAAAAATCAATCATTCTTGCTAATGAAATGTCTCAAATTCTTAAGCTTCTCTGGGACACAGTCAACTTTTTTTAATTATTATTATTCTTTTTTATTTTTAAACACAAATGGGTGCCACATGTCTATTTTTCTGTTTGCATCTCTCTCATCATTATCCATAATTGTAGCCTTTTACATAGTATTTCACAGAATTATTATTACATAGAATTATTATTCATAGTATTTCTTATTACTGACTGATGGTATATTTCTTGCCAATACCAGGTACTTACTTCAACTCAGAACCAACTTGTATACCTATATTTTATCCTTTCTACCCCTTTTTTCCTTTGATGACAAAGGGATTTTTAAATTAAAAACAAATGTATAATGACTGGGAAAGCCTTAAACATTAATGTAAGAGACAAAGTAATCTTAGTGCTTTCAAATAATTTCTTTTTAAAAAATCAAAATCCATAAGAGCAGAATAGTTTATAGAACTGGTGATGAGATGTGAAGACTTCTATCAGTATTCAGGTCCAGCGTTACTACTGAAAGTAGAAACTTATTCAGTAGATCACCATACGAATAAGTGTCTGTCATTGAATGATTAGTGATGTGAATCCGGTTCCTCATGAAACAAAAGCAGTGCCATTGGAACAAAAATGTAGTCAACTTATCTTTTGGAATCACTCTTCAGGAGGCCAAAGACGGTTGTTCTCTTTAATTGGGAGCATTATATTGTTGGGTGTTACACTGTACCTGTTCAGTCTGTAAAGGACATAGATTTCTGCTGTTTTCCCTCTAGTATGCTATGTGAAAACTAACTTCACCTTTTTTCCAAAAATAATTTAAAACCCGATTAATGTATGCCAACTAGATAGCACACATTGATCCCCTGTGATCTTCCTTATATAACCAAAGTACCATTTGACTTTCAGCATGTTTTTACTTCAGGGCAACTGAAGGAAATACACACATGGAATCAGTATTCCTAGATAACACCTGAATAAACAGAGATCATCTAATCTATAAAACAACAGCAAAGCATTAACACATTAATTGTCACAACACTCCTGCAGAGAAACAAAGACAAGAAAGCATTACTGTGCCCATTTCACAGACTGCAAAAAGACCAGACATTTGCAGGAGTGCAAATGCGTTTGCTCAGGGTCATAAAGTAGAAATAATAATGATAAATCAGCATTTCCTTCCTATCAAGCTTTAGCTAAAGATGACCATCTCCCTTCTCGAAGCTGGAAACAACATACAGTCCCCAGCCTACTCTCAGAAAAATTAGTCAAAGAGAAATAGCAATACAATCCTAAAACCTCTGAAGAAAAGTAGGCCAATAATGTAGCCCATAGCCTGATACAGTTAGAGTCGTTGAAGGTTATTGCTTCACAAGGTGCTGGAAAAAAAACAAAGAACAGGTGTTTGTGCTGATGGGAATAAGGACAAAATCCAACACTTGTTTCTATTCTCTTAGTAACCCTTACTCCATGATTTCTGGTGTCCGATCTTAATGATTCTAAATCTTCTGAAAGTCAGCTGTACTATAAATGTCACACAGTGATTCAAAAAACATTCACTATTAATGTAGCAGCAACTGTCCACAAACACAAAATTCAGGATTCAGACAGTTCATCTCAGGATTTGGTCTTATCTGAAATAATAGAAACCATGTTTGCCACAGCCTTTTAACCTTTTAATCAAGTAGAAGCCACAGAGTGTTAACATACCCCCCAAAACATTCTCTAAGGTATGTGTATTCTGATGTATTAAAAGGTTTAAAAAAAAAAAGTCATTTGATTGCATATGTTCTCCATTACAGGTCTGCGCTGCCATAAATGAAACACTTGCCAAACTTCAAGGCATAAAGATTCTTCTTTATGAAGCAAACATGCATTCAACCAGGGCTGATCATCGCCAGCAGTTGTTCCTGAATCATGGTCAGCAAAGCATGGTAAATAGTCCTTCCCTTGCCATAACCTACCATGGTAAAACCTCTGCATCTGTACCCCCAGCACAGAACTGCAATCCCTCCCTCACCACATACAGTGACACGCCAAAGGCACCCTCTGGGCTCAGCAAGCCTCACATCAGGTCCTGTTTCTACATGATGGTCTGGTGCAAAGGAAAAGTTAGGGAACAACTGATGTGGAATAATCACAACTACAGAAGAAACTGATAGTTATCTAAATCTCTGTGCGTGAGACTCTGACAGGCTCGCTCCATTATTAGAACATGTTAATTAGTATATGCTCTCTGGTTTTCCCTCTGCTACTCTCTTCTTAGCATGTAGAAAAAAAAAGTTGAAAGTAAGTGTTAATTCACCTTATAAATTAACACATACACAATGCGGAAGTGTTGTTTGACTATTTTCAGTTTGACTAACTTCATAACACTTAAAACCCCAAATCCTAGCCTCGTAACTATGTGAAATTATCAGCCAGTAAGAATCCTGTATCAAATCTCACAGTCATAATGTGTCAATGAAGAGGGTTTTTCATTTTGATGCAACAATGAAGAGTGTCAGTTGCTAATCAAGAAAGGGCTTAGCAAGATTTTCTTACTTTCACTGAATTCCAACAGAGATGGGAGGTGTCTGATGAGAGACAAACCAAGAAGGAAGACGGTGGAAGAAAGGAAATTCTTGCTGATCAGAAGCCCTGAAAGATGCAATGATAGTAGCTGCTATGGTTTGCAGCTTCTTTCAGGACAGTATCCCTGCTGCTGTGTTGCCAGGAATCCAAGTTACTTCTGAGTCTTTTTGACAAATATTAAGCTTCTTGCTCAGACCACATCAGTTCCCAGTGTAACAGCTGCAGGAAACTTTCAAAAGAGCAAGGCACGTAGAGAAAAAACTAGCCCTAGGGATGCCGAGCAGTTCTGAAATCTCTCTTGCGCGGCTAAAATCCTGGCCAGTGTGACACTGGTTAAATGGAAGGAGGAGGAAGGAGAAGTGATGGCTTTCCTCCCCAAAGTAAAAGAGAATTATTCAGAAGTATTTGTGAGGCAGCCATATGTGCCTACCAAATGTATCTTTTGTCTCTAGCAGTGCATCAGAGGTGAATGTGCATTGTGCCCTGCAGAGAATCCCAGCCAGGGAGAAGGGGACCTTGCCTGGGGGATGTGGGACCTGGACAGGCTCTACCTGGCCAACAACACCGGACCAACAACACCGGAGCCACTGATATTTAAAATTACATCATCAGATTTTATGCAAATGGCAGCCTGAAATATATGATTGTATACTGAGAGAATCTTTCTATCTGAGAACAAAAACAAAAAAAAAACAACAAACAAAAGCAAACCTTCAGTGTTTTCTAGTTGTTGGTTGGTGAAATTGTAACATTGGGGGACCCTTTGGAAACAGTTGCTGTTAACTACAGAGAGATGATGACACTGATAATATGCTGTCTTTGCTGTAAATATCACCCTTTGTTCCTCAAAATACAGGGCTGCTATTTACATGTTTGTTGCAGCCAAGGTTCAGTTTCTCCTGTAGGTCACAGCAGAAGATTACTTAATTACATACTTTTATGGCTGAAAATCACTGATTCCCATCTGCGTATGTATCGAAATACATTCGCCTTTCATCTAGCTATATTAATTGCATCAAGTATGCATAGTCTGCATGCTGGTGTAAATGAAAAGTACATCATTTAATTTTCTAATAAATACAAACAATAGATTCAGGAAATTAGTCATATTTTAAATTGAAAAGTTAGGACACTGTTCTGCTTAATAATTTCCAATGTGTATTCATACCACAGCTGATTGTCAACATGAAGCCAAATTACTTTTCTATTACCACAAATATGAAACCAGTCCTTAACTCTAATATAGATAAAAACCTAATCATAAATCTAGGTCCTGGTGTCTCACTAAAATAGCGCCAAGGTTACTTCTGACATTCATTCCCTTTGACAAACTTCAGATACTAGATTTTAGAAGCCAGTATAAAATACCTAACACTTTTCAAGTGAAAAGATTGAATTGGAGTAAAGTTGAATACACTACATCAGTTACAGGCTCTATCTCTACAGGCTTGCAAGCTTCAGGAGCACTCTAGCTTTTAACATAAGAGAAGTCAGTTGAGTCGGCACTCAACAGAAACCACAAACCAAAAAGGAGTCCAGACGTGTCGATGCAGCTCCCCAAGGCCACAGAGATACACCAAGCTTTCAAGAGATCCCCCTCTTGAGCTTCTGTGAGGACAGAAAAGGCTCCAATGCTGTTGGCCTTAGCTATGAACCATAGCTTCCTGAACCACTGCTCTTGGGCCAGTGGTCCCCACCCAAAAAATGCCGAGAAAGAAACTCACTGGAGACAACTTCAGACTTTGCTTTCCTTATGAGTCCCATCTTCAGCTTTTTTCAGGGATTGTCAGGTACAGCTTCATCTCCTAGAGACTTTTTTGTCTTTGGAAACAAAATATTCCAATCTCACAACTAAATTTAAAGTTACACAGAACAAAAACATCTCAACATTACAAATCTACATTCTGTTTATGTACAAGTAAAAAGCTTGTGGGCTACTTCTAACAAAGAAAGTACGTAAATTATAGACGTGCATCTTTTCCAACATTAAACTTATTTCATGAAACACCAGTGTAGATAATCTGAAGTATACGACTGGAGAAATAATAAGGAAGCATGTGCTAGATGTCCACCTTCTTGCTTCTGAAGGTTTGGCTGGGTATACTATTGACAGAAATTTGTCTGCTGGCTAACAAATATTTTGGTGTACCAAAGTATGCCCTTCTCCTCTCAAACCATCATCAGCCTTTTTGGCCACAAGATATACTCTGGAAATTATGAGAGAAACTGTGAAAGTTCAATGGATTTACCTTTCAAAAATATTAGTTCTTAAAGCATGAGACAAAAAAGAATTTAAATAAAACCTTAAACGTAACATAGAGTGAATAAATAAAGAACAATGAGATACAACATCCTCTTATGACAAAGAGATCACAAGTCAGCAGTATGAGATATGTGATTACACAGACAATATAAGAGAATGAAAATTAATAGACAAAAATCAAATTCTGTCTTGAAAAACACAACTGGATGGCCTACTTATTACAAAGAAACTTTACTTTGTTTACCTGAATTCAGAAACAAAATTACAAATAAAATGTTGATGCACCCACAGACAGGGACTGAGACACAAATGCAGGTTCAAAGCCTGAGGAATACTGTGGTCAGAGACCTCTTAACATTTCAGCACCGACATGAACTTGTGTCACTCTCCTCCATGACTACTGCATAGCATGAATACTTAGTTATCCTTGAATACATTAAGTTAACAAACATATCTATATCTAACATGTAATTTTATTCTATACAATGCTTACAAATACATCTGCTGGCTTTTCAGTCAAGCTGGTTTTCTGACCTTTGTGACTGGCAAGTCTGAGCTCATTTCTTTTTTCTGAATCTTCTTCCTTTCTGTGTTTTCCAGTCATCTTTAATTAGTATGATTAAAGCCAAGCTAGAGGTATATTGGCTATAACTTTTACTCATTCTTTGCTAACCTACTAAATGTTACCCTGCGCTCGTTCCTAAACTGTAATACAAACTTATTGCTTACATTTTGTAGTATTAATAACTTAGTAGTCCAGAATGTAAGGTTAAATTATACATGTATACTTTTCATAATGACCATGCAGCCTAATTCCTTTCAAGAAATCAGAATTAAACCCAAGATCATACATGTTCTCTATAATTTTTAAGTTATATCACTATAAAGTCTCACATTTTTCTGTGACAGTAACTAGGCAGACATTTACCAAAATGTTATTCTATGGAACTTAAAGCCTATGCTTAAGAAATTGCTGGACAGGAGCAATACATCTCCTTGATCTAGCAAAGTCAAGCCTTAATTAAGTTACTGAGGAATAGTCCTCTTTCTTCATTCTTACTCTATCTAAGAAGCAGTTTTAACAGACTTTATATGACAGACCATGAAGTTCACTATGAGTGGCTTCTCTGAAAATGATTGATGCCAAAATAAACAGATGTTTTTAAACCTGCGACTGATCTGATTCTTTTGCTTTCCAAACGCATATTTTGTGGCAGCTGTGGTGAGCAGCTGAGTGATCTCATCCGTTCCCAAAGGAGCTCCATTTCTATGCATGGTCACTACCTTTCTGTGTTATGGAGCCAGAAGACTTGAGTGTAAATTCACCAGTAGATGTGGGGATAACAGTAACCAAAATAACCAATCAGCCAGATTAGCATGTTGTCAAAGACAGTATGATCTATTACTTATTATGAAGATCTAGTGACTAGAAAATCTTTACCTTTTCCTGTCATACCTCAGGTATAACGGCTGTCAGGACCTAAATATCAAGTATTGGAATAATCATTAAAAACTAGAGCCAAATTCAAGTTCAGATTTAAGGATTCTTTTTATTTTTCCAGATTCAATATTTTTGAAATAAATTTTTCCAACATCACTGGTCTCTCCACTGCCCAGAATTGTATCCCTCAACATTTTATTCTAATTAAAAAAACAAACAAACAAACAAACAAGTTAACAACAACATAGAATGTAATTTATATGATGTACAAGCTGTTTTAAACTGAGTAGAAACAGAATCAGTTTTCAGTGAAAGCAACTAGGTTTCAAAATTCAGTTAATGGCACATCCAGCCTTCAAAGAGCTGAACACTGTGCATGACCAGTTCCATAGTATCAGAACCTCCAGGAAAGAAGTGCTCCATAGCCTATTTCATGCCAGATACAGCCTGACTTCATTTAAACATCACTAGCATAAGACAGCAAGAATTGTACCAACAGGGACCCTAGCTTTGCCTATCGATGATCTCCGCAGGTGTTTGTACTGCAGTGGCTGTAATCATCACAGAACTGAACTGCGAATCAATGGGAAGGTTTAAGTGTGCAGGGCACAGTTCAGTAACCTCGATTTTGTGAAGCGGAGTGAAGCTGGGGGGGGGGGAAAGACAGCTCTAACATAGGGGGGGCAAAATGCAAGAATCTGAGGAAAAAATAAAGTTAGTTAGGGTCAATTAAATCAGTAAGCATAACATGAAAATGACCAAGTCAACAAAGGAGACACGCGCACACATGTACTCACAGCCAACAGAAATTAAAAAAAGGGAGCATGAGGAGATTCAGAAAAATGAAAGACCAGACACGATGTTTAAGTGGGAAGGTATGCAGGCCCATTTACAGAACTCCTAACCTGACTTCTCACACTTTGCTGTCTTTTTTAAACAAATCTGTGCAAAACAAGAACATTGTCCCTGCTCTGGCCTGCAAAACCCCAATAAGAAATATCAGGACAGAAGTGGGAAGCCCACATGGGAGGAACCACCACGTTTTCCAGAAGACTGAAGCAATCTAGGATAAACAAAACTACTCCAAAAGGTGACCTCCAGCTCTCATCTACTTTACCAGGGACCCCTCTGTTACCAGGGGGTAAGAGAAATGAGGTTGTTGCCTCTTTACTGAAAAAATTCCCTCCTTCCTCAGCAACAGAACTGATGCTATCAGCACAGGATCCTTTTCTGCCCTGAAAGGCAGGTGTGTTTCACAGAAAACATGTTTCTTTCTATATAAACATTTTCAAACCTCTGCATCTGCTGCTGGAATTAGAGGCCTGGATTTCTTTCACATGACTTTGGATATGGATATGTGTTGCACCAGTAGTCTGTGGAGCAGGAAGACAGAGGGATGCACAGACAGACAGGTGCCTTCAGAGAGCACCTCAGGCATCTGTAGGGAGCTCAGGGTGACTGCCCTCCTTGCTCAGGTACTGCAGGAAGAGCCTATAACCTCTAAGAAGAGGATGGTGAGCTTAAACAACCTCCTCTCTGGTTCTCTCCTCCTCTTACTGGTAGAGCATTGTACGTATCATGGAGCTTTTCTGCTGTAATTTGTGCTTGCAGCTGCTTGCTAAGAAGTTATTTGTTTAGGGAGTGCTCATTCTGTGTTCTCCTCATGCATATAGCATTATGAGTATTGATGAGAGAAGCCTGCACTTAAGTCATATACTTTATACTCTACATCCTGAGGCCGGTCTCAGACAGAACCTTTGCATTTTGTACAGAACTGTTTCACGCTGTTACAGAAAACTCCCTTTTGCCATTTTGGCCAAGGCATTGGCCGCAGTTTTGACCCCAAAGACTTCACATCTTGTAGATAGCTTTGTCAAAGATCACCAAGTTCCTTAAGGATAAAGAGAAAGCTGAATTTGAGTAAAGATTTTGAAGCCAAGTTACTATTCTATGGGGAGCCAATGCGAACAGATGACTTGATGTGCTCGGGGTATCCCATGCTGCTGAGAAAGTGTATTGTAGTGTCTCATGTGCCCAAGGACTTGCGTCTATATAATAATTATATTGTGTTGGTGTAGTTCCCAAAGAAAAGAAAAAAAAAAAAAAAGCAGGTTTGTATTACTATCATTATCCATGAGAACAGGATGGAGTCTCATAGACTGCGAAAATGGCAAGAGATTTTGATTTGTGGAGTCACTATCAGCAGGGATTTCAAAAGCATTACTAAAATTACAAAGGAATGGATGAATAATACATCTGCTGGAAATTACACTTGGGGGGACATCAAAATTATTCACCAATTTGGAAAGCATTGAGGGTTAAATATTATGACAATTTATTTTGACATTCTCTAGAAGAAATAGTTTCAATATTTTCAAAATAGGAACATTCTGACTTTCTATTTTGAAATAGCATATTTGTTTTGTAATTGACACAACATTGTTCTGGATTTAACAAAAATGTTTCAGGTTGGCAGAGAATAAAATTTTTCTTCCTGCTGAGAAAAGGAAACAAACTATTAAACTCATTAAAAGTTGTTGCTGCTTGTTATAAACATTGCCTCCAGAATGTTTAGTTCAGACATCAAACTTCCAAAGGTGATGAAATGTATCATTCCTACAGCTCTTTGAAAAAAAGAAGGGAGGGAAAAAGCAACTGGAGATGCATACCTTTCAAAGACCCTGGGTTTAGAGGTTTGTTTTTCCTTGACTACTATCCCACTGCAGCATAAATTTACTTCCTATGTTGTAGACCCAAGATAAGCACAAACATATTAACTAGAGCACTGTACAGATATTTCTTCCTCTGCACATCTGCTGCTATCATTTAGCTCCCCATATACTCCATAGTGGTCAATAGACCCTGGCTCCTTCAAGAGGGATGTAAATCACTGCCTGCCTCATGGGGGGATTTCAGTTACACAGCAAGGCTCCTTCTGCTTCTCAGTCTGAAAATTTGTGACAGTTTCATTTAAATGAATCACAGAGCTTTATATTAAGTTACATACAACATGGAGTAATGCAGTCAATACAGCAGTTAAGGTCTTATTTTTATGTTAAATTCAATTTATTCTTACAATGTCTCCACTATTTCAGCTTTCACTACGCTGCAAACTTAGGCATTAACAACGTATGAATTTTATTTTAGAGGCTGCCAGGAGCAGAGAGCTGCAGAATCTGGACAGGTAAGGGGCAGGTGGCAGGTACATGAAGCTCTGCTAGCCTGGGGACACAAGAAGTGATGTGGGTCTAACAGCAAAAGTAAATTTGATTCCAGTAAAATACCTGGCAATGAAACAACTCTTAGACTGTAAAGCTGAGTTCTGCAGTGGGAACTGCAATCTCAAAGTCATAGATTACAAAGACCCTGAATATTATAAGTGGCTCACAAAACCAGTTTTCTCTAATCCAAGGACTCTGTCTTAAAAAAAAATTCAGTTTTTAAAAGATGAAGGGCTAGATTCTGTACTACAACTTTCATTGGCTCAAGCCAGGAAAAGGAGGAGCACAACTTGAGGTAGGTCTTCATCACTTTGCAGTATCTCTTTTTGGAGATCTGTCAGAGAAACTGAAGCTTTACTCAGTGTGCCCATACACTGTGAAAGAATCACAACAGTTTGATACAGAGACTTTCCCCTCCAGACTCCTAGCCAACCTCTTTCCACAGTCATCAGGACAAGTGGCACAGCTGCTCATGTTGATCCTGAACACCTCCACTTAAGCAGTGAGGACATGGCCTCCAGGCAATGTCAAAATGGGGCTTTAGTAAGTACGAATAATTTATCCTATGCTGCAGCAAGTCTCTTTTTAAAAACAGGGGAAAAATCCTCCTCTTGTGTTTGGTCTTTCCTGTACATTTTCTCCTAAGTAATTTTTGTTCAGTTTTAAATATTGCTGTTTGCATGAGTCGCAGTAGTGACCAGCAAACTCACTTATGAGCCAGGGTCCCCCCGATGTGGATGGCACTGCACAGACCTAACAGATTGTCCCTTCCCCAAAGCCTTTATAGTCTGCAGAACCTTAAAACCAGTGCATTTAGTTAGAAAGAAACATGAGGACAAACATGATGTTACGTCTAACATAAATGATGAAAATGAATCCAGGTAGACTCCTGTTCCCTTTTCCATTAGGAAGGCTTGATTCAATTAAAAACCAGCAAATGTAAAGTACAAAGAAGACATCCTCTTATATTCAGAGTAATGTGTGGAACTCAAAGACGCTGCTGAGGTTTTGTGGAAGTAAATAGCTTGGGAAGCTTTAAACAAGAATTGGACATTAACAAACAAATGCAACATCTGTAATTTCCATACTGAGGATGAAATTACAAGAACTGTCAATCATCTGGTTTGAAACAAATCAGCCAGTCAGCAGGCACTCCCAGGAGATATGTTTCTTCACAGAGGAGAAAAAAAATGAAAGTAAAAGATCTTCATTTGAATTGCAAGCACTGGATGTTCACCAATGACGGAAACACAACCCTACAATGCATGGACATTTTTCTGTTTTAACAGGTAAGCACTTTGTATCAGAAAGTTATTCTCATTTCAGCCTCACTTTAACAGCACTGTGGTCCACGCAGTTATTCATGATTCACAGCACCATGAAAACAGAATTCAGCCCCTGGTATTTTACTGGAGAGATTCAGGATTGACAAAAGCATTCTTGTATTGAATCCTGATGGGCTAGTAGCCCACCACTGTCTCCAGTTTGGAGTCATGATTCTGCTTCCATTCTGTTTGTGCAGTTCATAGAGACTCAGCTTGTTTCATGTATCTTAACACATCTCAGTCTGGATCAGAATAATCATTGCCTGAAACCAAAACTCTATCACTCACCATCTTTTTTTCCCATACAGACTCTTATAACTCATCCTCTCCCACTTCCTCATTCTATATGCCTTCTTCCTACAATGTATGTTTGCTTTCTCACATGTTAGCACCACCTCTTTTCCTTTCTTAGCCTTTTACCTTTCCTGCTTCTTAGTTCTGCCTGCATCTTTCTACAACTGCAACTCTTACTCTGCTGGAGTAGCAGGTTGTGCAATTACTTGCGTTAAGTCTTCCCATGTAAGAAGTTTTCCCACAAACATAATGGCAAACAGAAAAAAGTAATCAGTCATATTTGGACAACAAAGTTCTTGAGAGACATTGTGCTCTATCATCCTATGCTTCTATTCTCAGGCTTACCAGAGAGACAGGGGCAAGTTTTTTGTGAAGACTTTAAACTCTCCATTCCTATTCTGGGTTCATTTAACATACATTGTAATCACACTACTGAGACAAATTCATTTGAAATGCATGCAGATTAACACCTCTAATTTTGTACCCTAGGTGTTCCATTTGTAAATGAATCTGGGCACTGGCCTTAGCAGTGCTACTTTCAATGGAATCATAGAATGATTTGGGTTGGAAGGGACCTTAAAGATCATCTAGTTCCAACCCCCATGCCATAGGCAGGGACACCTCCCACTAGACCAGGTTGCTCAAAGCCCCATCCAGCCTGGCCTTGAACACCTCCAGGGATGGGGCCTCCACAACTTCCCTGGGCAACCTGGTCCAGTGCCTCACCACACCCATAATGAAAAATTTCTTCCTAACATCTATTCTAAATCTCCCCTCTTCCAGTTTGAAGCCATTACACCTCATCCTATCACTACATACCCTTGTAAAAACTCCCTCTCCAGCTTTCTTGTAGGCCCCCTTCAGATACTGGAAGGCTGCTATATCGTCTCCCTGAAACCGTCTCTTCTCTAGGCTGAACAACCCCAGTTCTCTCAGCCTGTCTTCATAGCAGAGGTGTTCCAGCCCTCTGATCATCTTTGTGGCCCTCCTCTGGACCTGCTCCAATAGACTTCAGTGTCTGCTTCATTTGCTGACATTATGTTACCTCTTAGTGAGTCTTCACGTTTACTCAGTTTGCGACTCTGAAAACGATCAACTGCCAGCCTTCAAAGTCAGAACACCCGCCTAGTTTTTCTCTTTATACCGTTGTCTATCCTCAGAATCTAGTTTTAAAATTTTGATGATAACATGTAAGACCAGATTCAAGTCAGTTAGCTTTACAGTATTTCAGGTCTGTAAAGGCAGTAGCGGTTAATATGATGACAAATGCTTCATCCTGTATTTTTTAATGGCAATAGTGATGCAAAGTCCCATCAAGAACAGTTGAAAACAATAAAAGGGACAGTCATACATAGCTGCATAGCTACTTTTTGTGGTCATCTTTTTTTTTTTTTGACTGCTATCTCACATCCAGAAACAAAAAGAGGATACATCACTCCTAAAGTGTTAGGTTTATTTAATTATGTCTTTGGGTGAGACTTCCCAAAAAGGGTGTAGAGAGCTGATCTGCCTAACATAATAGGAGCAAACAGATAAGGCAGAAGGGTTGTGAAATTAACCTGGTCCTCAAGTATCTCCATAATATGAGTAGGATTTTCAAGAGTATGTTTTACTTAACTCCATTTCTGATTAAGAAAATGCTGAAACTCCTTCTGACTTCACAGAAAGGAAATTATGTCAACAGTGCAGACTTTTTACTACAAAAAATACAAGTCCCATAATGATGGCAGGTGCTGAAGAGTTCAGTATGTTAATTGGCAGGAAAGTCTTGAGACTCAGGTAAATGGGCATAGGAAGACCAAGGAAGGATGGATGAAGATGCAAGGAACAGGACACACACGCAAGGAACAACTAAAGAATACAAATAATATACAACAATAAGAAGGCAGATAAAAGTGTATATTCAGAGATGTATTAGAGGAAGAATAGAGAAAATTTTGAGATTTCGCATTAGAAATAGCAACTTACAATTATTCAACCTGCTGTGAGAAATCAGCAGAAACCATAACTGGAGTCACATTCAGGTTGTCATTTCTGCATACAGAAGTGCTTCAATCTGACCTATTATGCAGCTTTCCTAATCCTCATGTTAACATGCAAGAGCTGATATTCAGCCTCTTCTTAGCAATGCTTTCTTTGGATGGAAACCAAGGAATTCAGTTTTATTCTGTAAAGCAGAAAAATAACACATTCCATTTCTACTAACAACAGTATCTCTTTCTAACTCTGACTTGTATTGCACACCTCCAGTATTTGAGTAAAAGAGGGCCAGGAGGAAAAAACTTGCTCCCCATAGAACAAATAAATACAGCCAAATCATCAGCATGGAAAATAACTGTATGAGTCCTAGGTACCAAAGCTTACCCACAAATAGCTCATAGTGAATAATGTATACGGTTTAAAGTCAGTTAAAATAAGTGCCAGGTCAGTTATCAAGCAGCAGTAAATTTGCAAGGCTTTGAAACAAAATTCTTTTTTTGATTCTTCCTCTCTGAGGTACAAATAACTGAATTAAGATGCAGATAGTAATGACTGAAGTGTGGGCAAGAGCTGGCCAGTTCTGCAGTCTTTCACTCCTACATCAAAATAAACTGGTGGTAGTGAGGAGACAATAGTAGCATGAAAGAGCCAGCTTTGACTTTGTGAAATGAGTTCTTGACATCATGTCAGGTCCTAAAGCACTACTATGCCTCAGAAATGGAAAGGATTTGTCCTGGCTGAAAATTTCAACAGAAAACCAACAGACTACCACCACAGGCTAATTGCCTTTAATTTCAACTTTAGAAATATTATGTATTTGGCTGTCAGATTACAACCTTTTCATGATCTAAAACTTCCACAATGTATGTTGTATACAGATGCTTTGGGGATACCGTCTTTTCAGATGAATTCGGCTCCAGACTGCTAAACGCTGGATGCATTTTCCAGCCTTGGAAAGGTATCAAATAAGGCCATTCGGTTGAGGGCATTTATGAAAGGGAAAAATGAACGAAAATCAGGTAGTATATGGAAATATGTGGTCATTCCCCACAACATTGTACCCTGCTCTGGTCAGTGAGCCAAAGGCTTTAACAACCAGTAAACTGCTGCACTTAAAATGCAGCCAGGTGATTATTCGCGGGAGCTCTAAAGCTTTTCAGTCACTGCTTTCCAGATTCAGTGGAAAGGTGTTCAAGTTGCAACCCAAATTATTTTTTCCCTGATGTGCTTGTCCCTGTCAAAACATGTGTTGTTTTTATGAACACAGCTCAGGCAATTCTGTTTACCTTCATCCAATACCTTACCTCTAATGGCAACATTTTCTAGTTATCCAAGGACTGGAACTATTATTAACAGTGATATTATACATTCCCATCCTGGAGTGGGAAAAACTATTTTTATACCAAGACTTGGCAGGAAACATGAAAATAATTATTCTTAAATACTAATAAAATGAGTGAAACATTCGGGAAAGATTCATCTTTAATTTCTGTTTTTCTGTGATTAATTTGCTGTTTAGAATTAAGAAATTACACCTCAAAAAAAAAATAGGGCTTTCTATTTCGAGGGAAGGTTTTGCTCATGTTTTACTAGAACTGCATTAAGTTACGTTTCTACTTGAGGACTGAAAAACACCAGAATTAAACTGCAGAAATTCCAAAGTTCACATTATTAGGGTCTTATTTTAACTGTTGTCAGTAGAAATAAAACTGCTTAGCTTCCTAACCATTCATAAAGAATCCCAGCCTCACACAGACATGCCTGAAAAACACCTGGCCCTAAGGAAATCATGCAAAGATCCTTGAAGTAGCATCATTCAACACGATTCATTCACACAAAAGTACAGCATATTCTTCCAGGTGAGAAGCAGCAGTCCAGCTACTGGATTCTACAGAGGCATGTTAAAATATATACAGCCTAATAAATAATCCATCAGCAACACATACCTTATGTAATAACTGAATGATTCTAACGTCCATATCGATTCATAGACAACAAGCAGACATTGAATTGTTGCACTTTTTCAGTTTTGGAAGACTGCAGCAAATTTAAAGGCAAATTATTTCCACCAAGATCGTTCCTTCTTTGCATTTTGTTGGACATTGCTAGTGTAGATAACTCTTCCCACAGGATCCATGCCAAGACAATTTGGAAACACTGAACCAAGTCTTAGTTTTCCTTTGCTAAGCAAGAAGCATAAACTGCCTTATAGTCACAGAAGTATTTACCAGAAAACCAGAGAGAAAAGGTTTTTGTCCCCACAAGTTTTACTATCATGAGGTTTAAGCTTCATATCTATTATTGCATTTCAGGATGCTTGGATGTATGCTCTTGTCTCCTCTCCTGTTCAAGTGACTTAAGAAAGTGAAAGACAGCATTACTTTGACTTGATAATCAATTGCACTACATATTCAGAAAGAAGAAAATCCCATTCCCTTTTCTGCCCTCAATACAATCAGCATTTATGAAAAAGGTACATTCATGGCTACCATTAAAAAGTATACATTGCCTTCAAGCAGGTTTTCATATGTCCTATTTGTTAAATCAGCAGCCTTTCATATCACTTTTAAAAGCTATGAAAGGATTTATTTTCTTAAAATATCTTAACTTATACATTTGTACTTTAGTAACCAATACTGCTTCCACTTTAATTAGTCTTACATGTGTGTTCAGGTTTTGGTAAAGTGTTGTGTTTATTTTTTGCAATGTTTATATTAACAGTTCATACGAAAACATCCATTTTTCTGAATAATAGCCTGGATATTTTCGTTCAAACTCTTGTGTAAAAATCGAAGAATTGTCCCAGAACAAAAGATACTCAAAGCTGCATCTAATCTAAATATTATCTTCTGTGAAGTATTTCTTACCACAGATAGTTTGCAAGCACTCAAGTACAGTTTAAACATACCATTTCACATCTGGGTGGCCTACAACCTTAAATCCCTACAAATGATCCTTTCAGAAAGTCTTTGGATATATAGGTATGTATTCCTAAGGACAGACGATTCTAAAGATCATACAGGATTGGGATGAAGGGTTTGGGCTTTTTCTGTGTTTTCAAAATATTGGAGACCTGGTATTTCATGTCTGTCAGTATGGGATCTGTCCTGGACAAACTGAAGCAGAAATTCACGTGGACTGCTGGAACACGGTCTTGTACCTGTTTCCTCTAAAGTGGATTCACATTATCAAGCACCATATTGGAAATTCTATGTTAAAGTCCTCTGTGAAGAGCTAGTGATAACATGGAGAGACCATGGCTGAAATTTACTATTTTGTACTTATTTTCATTACACAAAGCAGAAACTATCTCATTTTGAGTCACAAAAAAAAAAAAAAAATTTTTTTTATAAAATTGAACCATATTTACAAAAGCACAAATATCTCACCTACGACTTTTGAAAATGTCATCCTCATTTAAAATATTAAGAGTATCCACAGAGATGTTTAAGGGTTAATCCATGCTTTTGAAGCTAATCTTGGATGCATATATGAAACAGATGATAGGCTTGATTATATCCAAAGCCTAGTTTGGTTCACATCACATAGAAGGGAGAAAGAAGTGGGGAAAAAAAAACAATCGGTACATTTCTTGTATTTTCTTGTCTCTGTCTCTGAATAAGTGAACATCATCCCTGTTGTTAACATCAGCACAGAAGTGCTCTTTAAAATCCCAGCTAAGTAAACCTTAACCTTAGATTTAAATCATTATCCCTATCAATAAGCAACAGTCATTGTTGCGCTTTAAATGCAAACTACAGAGAAACCCAAATCAAATGTAATTCTGCTGTAATATATGCATATTTAATTGACACTTGACATGTAATCCCATTTTAACATGGATTGATGATGTTTTAGGCTAGAGGGTAAAGAAAACATGCTTGTTCATAGTCTTCTTGTATCATGTAATGCTGATTCTATCCACGCTGATTATAAATTCTCATCATAGGTACTAGACTGTGACTACAAATCAAACCATGAATGAATAAGGAATACAAATTTGTAAAGACTGACATGTTCTGAGATTCCAGACTTGAAAATTAGCAATGGATCCTATTACCAACCTTGATAATGTTCAGGGAATGGGCTGATGTTGCCAGGTGGGACTATCTTCATTGGCAATATATTGCTCAACTGCCAGCTACAGTTAGACTTTGAAAGTATTTGAACATTGAGCATCAATGATTTTGGCATTTCAGGGAATCTACCTGAATTTTAATCCAGCATTTTGAATTCAAACCCAGCTAAACATCTGATTACATCTAAACATTTATTTAAATACAGAACACTAACTTGGAGCGTCGACAGCAACAGACTCATTCTGAGCATCTTTGGCCATGGAAGCACTAGACAAATAAAACAGTCGTCTTCCTGCTGTAAAAAGCATGAAAAGTAAACCTTTTGCTGCTTAAATTACTATCTTCTTATTTTTCAACATGCCAACTGTGTTATCTTTACTTTAGGCTTTTGGACAGCTATGAATTTTCTCACTCGGACTACCCACCAGAAAAACAGCACGTGGTGTGCTAGTGGTTTGGGTTCTATCATATCCATTTGGCAATGCTGAATTACTACCAGTTTTCTTAATGCAACATTTCCATTCATAGCAAGTTGGCGTAAAACACTATCATGAGCAACAGTATGATATCTACTATTTTTGCCAGATTTACAAGGCCCAAACCTATCCTAGATAATCTAGGCTAGCACAAGGCAGGCTTTCTCCCTGATTGACAACATACTGTTGGCTCTTACTGCTTTTGTAATTTTTTATGTACTTAAAAATAGCTAATCATATTTTTTTGGAAAGAGAGTTAAATACATTGGCCCTGCAAAGCACTTCAGCTTCTTTGGGAGAATGTGGACATTTCTCATTGATTTTTCATAAGCGTGGGGCAGCCCCTGTCATAAATGAAGACACTGTACATTGGAGACATAGTACAGCATCTTTTTTTCCGGTAGTCTAACTGAAAAGAACAGGAACACCCTTAGATTGTCATCTTCTTTACGAAAAACATCCCAATCTAGCAGCAGAATATTCTCAGTTACTCTGTAGGTAATGTATGACCTACTGGCACCATCAACTCATCTGGGAGGAATAGGCAGGCAGCCTTTTTGGTCAGAGAGGGAAGGTGATATTTGTGATACTTTCTGTTATTTATGATATTTGTAAATGTCAGAACATAATGAAAGAGAAAGAAATGCCTGTCATCATCTTGTTGGCAGTGCAACCTATGTTGTCTGTGGTGGGTTAGCCTCACTCAGCAGCCAAATGCCCACCCAGCTGCTTACCAGCTCCCCCCCACTCAACAGGACAGGGGTAGAAATAGGATGAAAAATCTCATAGGTCAAAATACAGACAGGGAGATTGTTTAATAGTTACCATCACAGGCAAAAGACTCAACTTGGGGCCAAGTAATTCCCTTTATTGCCAATTAAAATAGATTTGGATAGCAAGAAGATATAAATTAAAACACCACCTTTGTCAGCAGTGGACTGCTTCCCTTGGTAGTTTATAAGATCATCCCTGAGAAGATGCCTTGCCTTCACACTCAACAGGAGCCACCTCCAGAGGCTGTGGATTGTTGCCTCTCATCTGATTTCTCTGTTTATTCCCTGATCCCTAGCACGGTATCCCAGCTTCTGGGCTTCCTTACTTTCTAATTCCTGTCAGCGTCAGTATCCCAGCATCTGAGCAACCAGGCAGCAATCCATTCACCTGGCTGGCAGACACAATCTTTCCGTGTATCTCAAAGTTCACTCAGAGACCTGGTGATTTCTGCCTATAGAATGACTTCTGTCACCTCCTTTTCCTGTTTCTTTGCCAAAGGACCAACTTCCTGATCAGGCTCTTCCTCGTCTCTTACTAACTGATGCCATGGACCTGTAAATTTCTGCTTCCAGTTTTTCTTTTTGACTACTGGAGTGATTACTGTAGATAGGACCTCCACATCTGAGGACAGCATGGTTAAGACAGGGACCTAAACCCTCCTTCCTCTGCTCTGATGGAGCTGAAGAGAGGCTCAGTAGTCACAGTCACAGTGCTAGGAACTAATAGGTCTCATTCAGATAGGCAGAGCACTCTTCCGTCAAGTGGTGCACCATTTCAATGGGATTACATGCCCATTCAGGCATAAAAACCCCCGAGGTTTTGGAAGGTGATAACTGCCCTAGGCACCTGCCAAAATCTTCCCACACACCCTGCCACCCAGGCACTGACCATGTCAGGGCACATTTCTCTGTCACCTCACCAACAAGTTGTTTACTCTTACACGTGCATGAAATAAAGTTCCACATATCAAACAATGTCAGATAATAGGACCAAACAGCTTACGTTGACAATGCCTTGTCAATACCTTAGAAAGTGTGAAGTTAAATGCCACAAATGCAGTTATTAATATTGGCTTGTGAAGAGAGAACAGTCAGGAAAAATTTCATAACACTATGCATTCTGAAATCTCTGTCATCCTATGCTAAAAGGGTTTTATTAGATACAGAAAAAGAACTGTCTTGCCCTCCATCATGCACTGGGTTTACAGAAGAGAATCCAACTCTACCTTCACTGCCAAGTGTCCAAAATTTCAGGAGAGGTCACCCTGCCAACACTTGAAATTCATAGTTCTACAACAGCTCATAGAGTGTTATTCATGGAGACCATAAAACATTGGAAAGCCTATGGAAATAGAGCAGTACATAGTCTATTACTAAGTGTTATATTGAAAAACAGCAAGTGCACTAATATATCCCTTCCTTCCTAAAGTTCCTCATATGCTTACACAAACCATTGCGTGTAGGAGTTTAAAAGATCATGAAGTTGCAAAAGAGCACTTTCATTTCCAACTATTTATCTAACTCTTCTCTAATGATCTCAGAGTAACTCCTAAAATTGGGGATTTCATTTGCATCTTTCATTTGCTTTGCATTCCACACACAGATGCTGGCAAGTCAGTTACATGTCTTGTCTTGATGCATCATCCCAGGAGATATACAGGAGATACATCCATCTTGCAAGATTCTCAGAGAGCCTAATTGATGCTTATTAAGTAATATAAAACCCAGTGGCCTGAATAAACATGATTAGACACATGATGTTGAGGATCTTTCTACATAGTCTCTTCAGATCAAAACCAATTTCTACTAAAAGATCTATCACCTGAGTTCCCTTAAGAGTACAATTTATTTTCTTAGTGTAAGTTTTGCCTTTGGTTACTCCAATACTATTCCAGTCATTCTTTTTATACAAAGCCATGGTGAATTTTTGCCTTCTCTTTCCCTTTTTAAAGCTTTATCATCCTTAATTTCATAGTTTAATAAATTTTCTCACTGAACTCTCCACTACATTTGGACACTGTATCGATTTCAGAACATCTTCCATTCTCTCTCAGGCAGGATTGTAACTTCTTGTTCTGTCCTGCTTTAATCCCAGCTTCCCTCCAGACTCAGAAATAGGAATTTCCTTTCTTCTCACTAATATAACAGACTCTCACTTCTAGTAGCAAAGCAGACTGAACTTCTAGTTAGATCTCCAATCTGAATTTGGGAACACTTGCTTACATACGGCACAAATAGGGTCCTAACTCCATGCCTGAGAAGAGTCAGGCCATCCCAGAGAAGTCCCCAGTATCTGACAACCTAGTCCTGGCTCAATGTAACACCCTACAATTCCAAGTGTATCATTCCCAGATTAAACTGAAGTCAAATTTAGTTCCCAGCTCTCTTTGCGATACCTTAAATTTAGTTAAGCTAAGCTGTGCCTGTCTGCTTTGATCAATAGGAATATTGAGGACAGAGCAGGAAGAGAGCTGTTTAGCCACGTGTCCCTTTGTAAAGGCTTCCTCTTTACAGTGAGTCAGAGCAGAGTACAGGGTTGATACAGTGCGGCTGATAATAAACCTGTGGGTAAATTAAAAGCTTTGTTTAGCTCATTATTGAAAAAAAAAATAATCTTGATTTCACATTCACTTCCCACTTCCCTCAATTAAAATAATGTTCTTAAAAGCCTTTTGGATTTTTGCTTAGCTGGGTACTTGAATAAAAAAGACTAAACAGCATGTCAGAGCAACATTAATGCGTGCCTCAGTTCCTGTTTGTATATAGATGACCAAATTCATAGCACTGCAGTTTTGCTGCAACTTACTTGTGAATAAGTTTGCTAGATTTGCCATTTCTTAAAATCACTCAATTAAGACAATTCAAAGAAAATGTCTTTTCTTTTAGTTCTGCAAGCACATATAAAACATGTGCAAGCCCTCTAATATTTTTTATTTCCACCAGCTGTTGGGCACAATCCAGACTATGCAAAGCAATAGCCAGTCTGTTTTATAATTAGATTGGCCCACCCAGCCCTAAAAAGGACTCTCCCATATTCAATTACCAGCATAAAAGGAGAGTATGTGAAAAGCAATCTGAAAAACTCATTGTGATTTCCAAAGAAATTCCATTATTAGCATTTAATAGGTGAGAAGTTTTGACAAAAAGCTCAGAACAACGCTGTTGGGCAGGTTCTGAGACAAACAATTGAACTAAATGGAGTGGCATAATGCTTGATAAAGGGTTCTAGTCAAAATTCAAGCTCAAATGTTCCATACATCCATGGAGTAGTGGATCAAGAAAATGCCTAATAGGAAACTAAGGTTTGCCTCACCAAAGTACCTGATTTTGGTGCTCAATGTAGGAGACTGATTTCCTATGGCTCTCTGTATGGCCAACATCAAGAGGGAGCACCAAAATCAGGTGAATAATAAGACACCATTATAGAGGGACAACAATACATGAAGAATATATGGCCTAAAGCTGCAAGGCATTTACAAAATGACCAGGGATGCTGTCACTGAGACTCAAGTGTGTTTTTTCAGTGAAGAGAAGAAACTAACTATAAAAAAATTCAACATGTTAGTCCTGAAACATTCTATTATTCATTTAAAATTATGTGTATTGAATGAAGCAGTTGAAAAGTATATGCACAAATCCAGAACATAATACCATTTTCAGTACCACCTTATCCTTTGTTTCATTTTAATGCTGATGGTTTTCAAAATGTGCTATATCTTACCTACACACACTCCTAGAGATACAGTCTCTGCTCCAAATAGATACAATCAAAAACTGCAACAAAAATAAACAATGAAAGGATAGCCATTGATTGTTTTCAGTGATTATTTAAGCCAGATTAGCTATCTGACTTCTAGAAATCATAATTGTGGGTTTTAGGGAGTGATAAAGTCAGGGTAAGACCAATATCATAGCACAGGGCTAAAGGAGAGCATCCCAGTCATGACAATGACAGACACAAATACTTCAGGGAAAGAAAGAGACAGAAAGAAGTCTGATAGATCAGAATGACAACAGAATAAAAAGGCAACAGAAGCTAAGTAGGTATGGAGACAACTGTCAAAGACCTTGAAGGAATAGTATTTAAATAATAGATAAGAAAAAACAAAGGGTAAATAGAAGGATTAAAAAAGGCATTATCAATCTAATAGAGAAGAAAGAAAATGCCAGCCCTCATCATTTGAGCAAGATTCATCTAAACAGAAAATCAGACATAAAGACATTGCAAAAATCAAGGTGAAAGTCAAATAAGCCTCAATATAAAACTATCACAAAAATGGAAATGTGGACAGACTATGTGTGATAAGACTAAGATGACCATATTTCAGTGAATATCTACAAAGATAAACTCTAGTAGAAAAAAGCAAACATTCTTATTTTGATAAAGACAGTCTCTGCCTATCCAGTACACATGCTTGCACTGTTACTCTGGTAATATAAAAACACACATACATACTGACTTGGCCATCAGCAAATCTGATGTTTTAAAAATCAAATAAGTTTTTGTAATATTAGTGGCCCAGCTTTCAACAATAAAGGTCAGAACAAAGCTTAAAGCTGAGAATGCCAGGTTGTAATCATAAGACTAGAAAAGAGTTCAAGTAATCAAAACCATTCAATAATTTGGAGTTTCAAATTATCAGGATACATCCTTAGTGATACACATAAAATTTTGTCATGTGTCACACTTCCAGATCCCATTCTGAAACCAGAATTCTTCACTCCCTATTTTATTTTAAAACCTGTGTATGAAACGTTCCCTAGAGCGTGCAAAAGCACAAACTCACTAATGTCATATACCCTTATAAAACAGTTAGTAATTAACATTTACTTCATCAAAAGTTAGCGCCACGATGGCATATATCATCATATCCCCTTCCTGAGATAGGCTCTACCATCTTGCCAGTTGTTTTCATTCATTAGACAAGGAAATATGGAAATTACCGGAAACATAATTTACACAGTTCTAAAATGAAAGGACTGCCTGCAGTATGAGAGGGAGAGGACAGGCAGAGAAATCACACTCAGAGCCTTACCTTCCAATTAGCAGGAACTCCCCAAGTACTCCCAGGCGCCTCATGGCAATGAGGATCCCCCTCACCGTCATTCCCTCGCAGAAGCAAACCACCACCCTAGCCTTGGGTAATCTTTCTCGCAGCTTGCGGAGCAGGCGATCAAAGCTCTTTTCCCCAGCATTGCTGTAGATCTTGTCAGAGTGAGCAATGCAGAGACCTTCTTGGGCAGCCAGCTCTTTGAAGGCTTCCATTCCACTTTCCCCATAATTTCCTGTTTAAAAAAAAAACAAACAAAAAGTTGATATTATAACATACATTTAACAAATTAAGGGGCAGCTGTGATGGGAAAGAGATAGTTTGCCTCAAAAAAAAAAAAAAATCAACTTGCATTAGCAGAAGGAAGAGCAAGGGAGGTCCACCAAAGCTCAGAGTGCACTGGAGCAACAAGATATCCACATATCAGTAGGTCTTAACTGACCTGAAGACTGCAAGTTTCTTTTCTTACATTGATTTACCAGTGGATATTAAAGGCAAACAAGGGATGGATATGTAGAAAAGGGGACAAGGACAGATTGGACGGTAAGGATAAAGTTTTATTAACATTCCTATGGCAAAAATCACAGTTCTGCTAGTCCAGGAAAACAGTCACAGTAAAGAGGAAAAAGGATTTCATTCCAAGCCATTCTGTACCACATGCCGTTCCCACTCATAAAAGTGAATGAAAGATGGATGTAAACTTAAAGCATACTGATCTGGCAGCATTTTGAAAGCCACTTACACTAATCTGACTGATCAATGCCTGTAAAAGTTAAAATTTAGGCTTGATGTTTCTCTTGGAATAGGGAACTTTCTGTCTGTAAGAACTTTGGAAATATCTCTTCCTAATATAAAAATATTTTTACTTTATGGTCAAGACAATATCAAAGCTGATTCTCAAATTCCCTTCATTTTCTGTTTATACATTTTGGAAGCCAAATCAACAGCTTTACAAAACTCAGACTGCCTTCAGCTATGGAGACAGGTGAAATCTCAAGTTTTCTTTGCATATTTTATGCCTGCCATGAGCACAGGATTTATGATGAACATCAATCTGGCAAAAGGAGCAGATGGATTACAAAAAATTGTCTATTAACAGTAACAAGAAATGGTTCAAAAAGAGAAGCATGAATTTTAAGTTATCCAGATTCCTCATGTTTGCTTAATTTATTGAGGGAGTAACATCATATATGTCGATCACTTCTAGACCCAGACCTTTTCAAGCCAGGGGTGACTGAAGAGGTCCATCTTCCCCCTTTGCAGTGACATTTTGAAATAGCAAATTCAATGAGGAAGACTTCTGAATCAGCTTAACTTCCTCTACCAAAAAAAACCCAAACAAACAAACGAACAAAAAAAACCCATCAACTCAAAAGGTGCAGCCACCAGAGAGAAAATTCAGCAAGAGATAGTTATAGTTCAGGCATTCTTTATAAATCCAACAAAATGCATGCATTTTTCCACCATTTGCCACAGATCAGAGACACTATGACAGTCGTAGTCATACTAGGATGCAGCCTGCCAGGTCTAGTGTCAAACACCAAACTCAAGTCCCACAGCCTTTTGCACTGCACTGCCCTGCCCTAGTTTCTCACAAATTTGCAGTGCAGCAGAATGGTTTCTTTTCAAATCCGTGACTCGACATCAGATACAGCAAGCAGGTCAGTCTGCTTTTTTGTCTGTGAGCCAGACATACGCCAGAGTAGGAGTGATGCCATGGCCCTGCATGGCTGCGGGGAGGGGAGAAGAGAAGAGCTGTGCCTAGTGGGAACACACCAGCAAACAACCCCCAGTGTGGGCTCAGCACTGTGGCCCCATCCCATGACTCTGCACTTGAGTAAGTGATGTGGCCTCAGATAGGGCTTGTCAGAAGCTGAGAAAGACACAGGTGTAGACATTTCCATGTATTTATAGGCCATAACCTGCAGTCACCAAGGCATTTACCCCAGGACCCGAGGTCGGGCAGTTTGAGCTGTACTGCTTTTATGCCTTGCCTCGAGTCCCAGACTGAAGCAGGACAGCCTCATTGCTGACTTGCCACTAGCAAGCACCCTGCGCTTTGGAAGGAAATTAGGATATATTTCCCAATTCCACATGGAACCTTATGCAACACAGACTCATTTGAAACCAGTAGGACTATTCTTAAAGTCTTACCTAAGACGACCCAGGTTACTAAACTGAATCTTCTTAGATGTTTAGGCAACGCATGTTAGAAAATAAATGTAGTAGGCTTCTACCTAAATATTAAGCTAGGATGGGATTTTCTCATACATCAGTACAGCACAAACTCTGCTGTGTAATTCAAGTTAATGATTCCAACAAATTAAAAATTAAATCCACTTGGAATGATTTTTTCCAGCTTTAATTTTGATGGACTAACAATTACTTCTAATATAGTCACACCTGTACTAACAGTACAACAGTCTACCAAAATACAGGCTGAAGTCAGATTGTTGCTTATAAATCCAATAAGGGGATAAGGAGCCCAGAAGGGAAAAAAATAATTAAGATCAAGAACAACACTGACACAAGATCAAATGTGCGTAAAATAGGCAGAAATAATCTGAAGCTAAAAATGAAACCTTTTCTATGTGAAAGACGTAGTGCAACTACTTTCCAATAGTAGCACAAAGAGAGAAATCTGATGTTAGTCTGGCACTTGTTTAGCTCACAAAAGCATTGTATAACATAGATGTCTGCAACAGCCAGCGACGAGACTTGATGACCCAGGAGGTCCTCTCAAAGTCTGCTCGCCCTGCTCCCAAAGCAAGACAGCACGCTGCACACCTTCCCCCTCCAGGGGAAAGGATCAGGGAGAAAGTGAACACGGAACAGATGTGAGACACATTGTTCAATGCACTCAGCTACCACAGTAAGCACGATGTAAGGGCATATATGGGACAGAAAACACTAATTAATTCTGCTCAACAGCCAAGAACATATCCATCTGTACCAGCTTGCTGCATACATCCATTTCAATCCACATGCATGCAACAGCTGAGAGAGGAAACGTGTAACGAAAAAAATCTGCACGAGATGGTTGTCAGTGGAAAGTTACAACAGGGCCCTGGGCTGAGGATCAATTTTCCTTTGAAAGAGCCATTGAAGAATATTTCCAATCTTATCTGCAGCTGCCTTTTGTTATCAGAATCAGCTGTGAAAAGCCAAAATATTTATTATTGCGAGGCTACAAACAACTGATTTTCATTCCAACCTGTACCCAAAAGTAGGTGAGCCAGTAACATACTTTGAGCCCCATAATACCTTGCTAATTTTTTTTTTTTTTTTTTTTTGGCTCTGTTCAACTTGTACCCTGCTCAGAGAACCAGATATTTTCCTTATGCGCTCCAAGCAGACTCTATACAGCAATGTAAAGGTAAATTCTAACCCTATCATGGCTGCAATATTACTAAGAGGATTTTCACTACACCCTTCTCTCAGTGCCAGAGACAGCTTTGCTTCACCACTGTAAAAATCATAGATAAGGCCATTCCTGAGAAGGATCCACATATCAGAAGATGCTGGTGAGAACTACATGTAGTGGGAATTATTCTCTCATTGTATTACATGCATTAAATATCATAACAAAAACATCAGGATGCTGTGGTAAAAATCAAAAAATGTTATCTTGATCAACAGAAGACAGACAAAAGAAGAAAGTGCGAAAAATTTAGCCTCATAAATTGCTCCCGTGAGACAGCAAGTATTACATTTGTGCCACAGCTACACTATTTGCTTGTATTAACACTTGAGCAGCGTGTGGAGCTGAACCCATAAGCTCCATTTAAAAGGTTTATAGTCTTCTTTTTATTATAGCTGTTTGGCAAATTTACCCCTATTCTCTTTGTCAGGAGAACCATTTATTTTTCATTTATGAAATGGAGCGGAAATGTAGCCTCAGCAATCAGATGCTTATGAGAATCCTGGAGATCGTCTTCTTGAGGGATGCACAGAGCAGCTGTGTGGGTCTTCCCAAGCCACATGACAGAAAGTGCTGTGTTTTCAGTGGGCTTATAACCAAAACAGTCTGTCCCACATAAATCAATGTCACATTTCATTCAAGGATAGGGATTATTTGTGGGACAGCATAAGGAAATATGAACCATTCATATTTGTGCTGCAGAGAACGTCCCCTTGAAATACAGGCTAGCTCCTGTTCTTAAAAAAAAAAAAAAAATCTTAAAGAGAAAGAAAACCATAATGCTGAAGGGGAAGACTGAGACTGTTCTCTCACTGTGCTTTCAGTGTCAATAGGAAATACCAACTGCTTTTTTAGAGACCCCTTTAGAGAAGCACCTACAAAACCAACAACAAAAACCCACAGCAGAGGACTGTGCCTGGAAGAATGTTCCAATGCACTCAAGTAACTAAAGGTAGGGAGCAAGAGATACTTCGGTTAGCCAGGCCAGGAGCAATACTTCAGGTAAGGTCACCTATTCGTTACCATTAGGGGTTTATTTGCTGCATTTATTCCTCTAAACAGCAGCAGTAACTGCAATGTAGATGAAAGGTGAAAACAAAAAAGTGTATACCCTGCAAACACACAGCGAAGGAATTGCACCAATAAGACGACGACAAAATCTAACTTCACTGCGGGGTACTACAGAGGCAAGTCATATTGCAGGAAGGTCCCCCTTTCCACAAATAACAAATAAGAAACTATTCCCTGTCCTCTTCTTTCCTCTGTCAACACTATGATTCTTTCGTTCACCTCTCCCAAGCTTGTAGATACATTGCTGGAGGTATGAAACTTGTTTCAGCGTTCAGTATTGATTCGCTATAAAACATCTCTTTTCCTCAGCTAATTAACTGCTTTTTGGCAGAGAGAAAATAAGAGGATAACAAGAGCACTGCATGACATAACAGCAAGGAATAACACTCAAAAGCCTCTCTACTGCAAAGGCAGATTATTTGGGAAGAGCAGAGCAAGGACATGATCAGATTATTAAGCTACTTCGTGATATGTTGCAATAACTAATTTGTAAAATCTAGTGGTAATATTAATTATGACAGTAACTGCAAAGTGGCCAAATACAAGTCTGGGAAGACTGGAAGGTTTTGGACCACTGAACAGAAAAAAAAAAAAAAGAGGGGTAAAAAAGGAGAAAAGAGTGCCAGTTTTCCCTCCTATGACATCCTGTGTTTCCCTATACCAACAAGGGCAGCTTGGAACAGGGTCAGTTAGTAAGAAAATGATTGAGTTATCACATTTTAATGTGTTTCTTATCAGTTAAACCATATTAAATAATCATGTGCATACTCTTAGTCCATTGCAATCTAGAATTAATAAGTTCAACCATCAGATTTAAACTAGTATGTTAGTAACAGGTTGGGAACACATACATAATCAGCTAGTGTGTCTCAGATGACAAGCAGTCTCTTTCTAAACTAATAATTCAACCACTTACATCAATTTGTCCACACCTTTGGGAGAGTTAAAAATAAAAGTTAAAGTCTACATTTGTTCCCTGAATGTAGCAGACTGATAAAAAATGAAAAGTTATAGAAATAGATCTGCCCAAGTGTGTTATTTTTGTATATCCCAAGCATAAATACTACACTCATAGAAAGCAGCTCTGTTGGCACATGGCTTCCAGGACCATTGAACTGACACCATCCTTCCTCTGCCAGACTTCTCTGTCACTGTGGAAAGGGCAAAGATCAAACACTTCCATGTTTCCTGAGTCTTTTTCAAGGCTAAAATCACACTGATGTCAGGAGGGGCTGCATTTTACCAGTCATCACTTATTCCAATAGAATTTGAGTTTCCTTTTTCAGTGAACCCTCTTCACTTAATGTTGACTTTGCAACCTAAAGCCCTTTACCACAGTCTCTTTTCAGAGTTCAGATAGCTTTCTCAACATCGTTTTCATTCTTCACTGAGTATATCTCACCTCAGGTGTTTTTAAGGGACAACTTCAAAGCAGGCAAGTTAGGCTATGAGAGCACTTCACATACCCTAAAGGACTGGCCACTTTATAATAAGAAGAATTCTGCATGGATGTGAATTCCAGTTCCAATATCAGTCAGGACAAAACAGTGGAGAAAATGCCAAAAGAAAAGCTTCAGTAGACCTAAAAACTCAGTCTAACTGCAAAGCTAAAAAGGAAAACTCTACCTCTTATTTTATTCTAACTAGTTTGCAGATAAATGAGGGAAAAAAATGCTTTACAAAGATTGCTGAAGTAGCTATTTTAACTTCTGTTAGTACAATGGCTTTAAAGAAGAAAGAAACAAGTCCTTCCAACATTGACCCCTAAGGACAGTTTAATACAGGCTGAACATCACACATACTTAATACGAGTTATTTTTCTTTGACAGCATTAGAGAGATTTTGTGTTGGGTGGAAGCCTCATTGTCCTTTAATTATGGAGAGGGCAACTCATTATTAGAAACTGAAATAGCAATTTATACACTCTGTGTTCTTTTAAACTATTTTAGCAAAGTTTTCTGCATTCAGCACAGATTTCAGAGCAACTGCACTTCAGCCTGACAAAAGCCAGAAGGATGTGTCAAATGAATGGAGTCATCTTTGGTACACTACAGACCTCTGCCATCTGTGCTTATAGCCTATTTTCTTCAGAACTTAAGACCCTTCTAGAAATTCAAAAAGTGAGCTGTTGAGACCAAACTAGTCTTTTCATTTTCTGAAATCAAGTAAAACTGAGGACAAGGGAGAAAATAGAAACAGAAGATGAAAGGGTGGAGTTCAATGATTTTTATAGCCATAAAAAAATACAGTGTTCCTGTCATCATCCAAGTTTTCAGAGAGATTAATCTACATATCAGATAAGAAAATCTGCATGATTTTAGTACATGCTAGGTTACCTTATGTCATTAAATACAAAGTATGCATATGCTACCAACAGCTCACCAGACACTTATGTTTGTGTCTTTACTGAGATAATGTAAAATTCTACTACTGGACACTGGTTACATTTCAGCCTTCACTCTGAATAAGGCAGGTGCATCATCTTGAAAAACTAATTGATATTCTTATCAGAAATACAAGCACAGGTGAAATCAGTCCTGAAGTAATGAGTGCATTAGTGCTAAATTGCACTTCCCTCATAAGAGAAATGTGAAAATGTGGGTTTATGCCAATATTTTTCCTAAATGTATTCAAGGACTACACCCCGTGCTTATTTATTATGTGTCCAACAAGGGGCTTTAGAGATTTATTTGTATTCTAATGGAATTTACTTGCTGAACTCAGTCTTTCTGCTCATGACTTATCATAAACAAGGAAGTAGCTTCCAGTTTTCTTCAAAATGTATTAAAAACAATATAGTGATGCCTAACATTAACTGTTGGTTAGTTCTGCTGATGAGCATTGGTTGAACAGTGGGTCACAGATGTTTTCTGTTTCCTGATGAGAATGGAGAAAGTAAACATAAGAATAGCTTCAACAGTCTCCCATGAATAATGTTTATTGTTTTTTCAAAGCTTGCTTTGAATATTATAGTTACTAAAATAATCTGCAAAGATAGTTATAGAAAGCATACCCAAAAGGGACATCAAAGTAGAGCAATGTTCTCTTTTCTTTTCTTTAATATGAGCAGACATTCCAAAAAGACGGAATGAACTACATGCTCAGTTCTGCTCATGTTTCAGCAATTATGCATTTAGTTTAGCTCACATTTCAAGTACGAGATTTGAAACCTTGATGCCAGCCTTGAGCAACCAGAAATCATGCACGTATGTACCCTACTATGAATGAAGGTTTGAACATAATGGATTGAATAGAAATTTTAAAACATGTTTCTACTGGTTTTCTGGTTTCTGAACCTGAGGGCACAGAGGGCCAAACATCATGAGATACTCCATGAAGAGTCAGCAAGACTATGAACGCTTCCTGAAAACCTACATTATCAATGGCTTTAGGAGGTATCAGGTAAGTATGTTAGAAATAGGATTACTTTTTGAAGTGTATTTTCTACTTATTTTCTCATTAAAAAGAAGTCAGTGCTTGGAACTATTCCTACTGAAGTCCTTGATTTCAGTGGCTACACTATCAGATGTTTATTAATTCTTAAGAGGGCCTAAAGAACTATTAAATTTTATTCCTTACTCTCCATTAATGCACATCTTCAAAACAAATACTCAAAAAGCTGCTGACCTGAACTATAACCCCGGAGCTGAATGTTCACGGCCTTTAGGGCAATTTTGGCATATTTATGATTTTTAGACACCAATACTTTATATTTATGTGAGTTATAGATGTGAATAGTTATGTGAGTCTAGATGTGAATTATTTCAGGTTTGGAATAACTTCTAAGTAATAAATCTTAGTCTTCTGCCTAAAAAACTATACCTAATCATGGCTTACCCATCACCAGAGAAATTGTTCATCCAAATGGAATAAAATTCTAGGTTTTGTTGCAAATTACACAGTAGACTTTTTGATGTATGCTTTACCAAATCCCTGGATATTGTAATCTTCTTATTCAGAAGAAAATTATGTGATTTTAGAAAGAATTGTTTTTTAATTTAAACATGTTTAAGAAGACAGTGGCTGCTTTGCCTTACACATCCATTAAAGAATTTGATGAAAATAAATATAATTTCCTAACATTATCTGAAGTGTCTACCCTCACTCACAGCCTACTTTGGATTTTGACTATTGTGACCAATCATCTGTAATTGATTATATTGGCACAGCTGGAAGAAACTCAGAATAATATATTAAACATTTCTGCCTCCTGGATTGATACAAGGAGAAAGAAAAAAATCCAGAAAGGTTTAGATGCTGAGTCTGAAAGCTAGAGATAACAAGCAAAAAGATATTTTTAACAATTTAAGAACAAGGCCTAGGAAAAGAGAACTGGAATGTGTAAGCAAAAATAAAAGGTATCTAAACAGAAGTGTTTCGTTTTTACAGAATCAACACTTTCAAAAAGATTTAATTTAACTTTATAAATATTTTTTCAGTAACAGCCCCCCTCCAAAAACCATTTAGTCAAAATATTTCCAATCACCCCTAAGCTGAAGTCCCAGTTCTGCAAACACTGTCACAGATGGTGACTTGAATACTCACAGGGATGCTTTAAAAGACTTAGAGCAGAGAAGTTAAATACATAGCACAAGTGCTTGTAGGATTTGAGACTGACAGAAATAAATTAAAAACAATCAAGTCCTAATTTTGAACAGTTCTCCTAATGATGAAGTTCAGGTGAGATATTCATGCCAGCATTTCCAATTGAGTTCATAACCTCAAGGATTAACACAATATAAAAATGTTTGAATTACACAATGTTAAAAGGGATATCTGGTGCTGATTGGTGAAACATTTGAAATACCTTTCCCTGCAGGCTACTGTAGTATCTGCAGATGAAAAGGTGACTTAATACTGAGAATCCCAGCAGAGCTAGTACAGGAAATGAATGTAAAAGCTGGATTACCACAAGGAAAGAACAAATTATTAGTTTACTTTGCATCGCTCCCACAGAGGTAATATAAAAGAGTGAACTTTCGAAGGGCAAACATGAGATAGAAAACACTGGCTAAATGCAAGTAGGACAAAGTGATAAGCCTGAAAACATGAGATATTGTAGAGCACTTCAAAACACTGCTTGTTAATTAAGAGCAAAATGAACAGTTGATCTTCTCTTCTCTGAATTGCCATTAAGCTACAGAAGCACAAAGTGGGACTGAGCACAGATACTGAGTTAGCTAAGACCTAAAAGAACAAAACTGTCACATCTGTCACAAAACTGACAATAAACTCTTGCACTGACTTTAACACACTTTTCGCTTTCACATCAGAAATCTCTAGCTTCCTTCTCCCAGTACCCTAGGTGGTAAGGAAAGGTTTTGAAGAAGAGTGACCAAAGGCAACTTGGAAAAAATAGTGAAATGATACCACTGTTATCTGACCTCGGCAGCCAGGAGCGACTGACTCCATGTGCCAGCATGTTGCATGCTGACACAGAAGCGTGGCGGTCCTGCATCCGCAGGGCAGCTTTGCCAGGCTGTGCTCCAGCAATGACACCTTGGATCTCCTGAGTCCTCTGGCACCTGCGCCTGTGCCCAGGAGTGCTCCCAGGTCACCTCCTGTGCTCTCTGGGCCGAACGGGGGAGGCCTTAGGGGTGAGACTCCCTTGCAGCACTGCTGATGCAGTTCTTCACACCTTGTGCATCCTTGGGGAAACCTATGCAATGTTGCTATGCAAACCCGTGAAACAGCTCGTTGGAGGGAGAAAAGAAGGACCCTGTGCTGGGTTAAGAAACAATTCAAGGACAAGTCATGGAGAAAGACGAAAAGACTGGGTTTTTTCCCCAGATATTGAAATTTTGCTTTCTCCATACCCATAGCCCTGTGGCTTGCAGACAGGTCCTGAGGAACAATGCCTGGGTGCTCACAAGTTGTACAGTCATCCAGAAGGTCCCAGCAGCCTCCTGTCCCCAGCTTGAAACAGTCTGAACCCAAGCATGTCATCCCAGCATGGCTTCAGCTGCTCAGCCCTCAAATAAATGCTTCTGGAAAGGTGTGCCGGGGGAAGGGAACAGCCCCCTGCTGAAAGCCTATGAGATAACCACAGACCCCTCCCAGCAAGCACCAGAGAAGACAGGGACAGCCCTGCTTGCTCCCACCACCTCATCTTCCCAAATTGCACCTGTGAGGGCCAAAGCACTCAGAGAAATGAGGCACCAGTGAAGTGAGCAGGTGGCGAGGGCACCGGCGGCCAGCCCTGGAGGCATGGCAGTGTCGGCAGAGCAGGGCACCTGCCCCGCAGCGCAGGGGTTGGCGCCTTGGCAGCCGGGCTGCCCTAGCTCCCAGAGGTGGCTGCTGGCAGGGCAGGAGTCTCTGCCAGCCCCTGTCCGGTTTATTGACATGGGAACTCAGGTCAAGAGGGAAAGAGGGGAGAGGGAGGGCACGGGGAGGCGGGTGACCTCGGATGGCGGGTGGGAAATAGGAGGAGAGGCCGAGGTCATGCATGTATCGAGCACATTCAAATACAGCAAACAGCTACTGAGGGCAAGACAGCGATGCTGGTACACTTTGCTGCGTACAAGTTCTCCAGGAATGTTGTAATTAACTGCTGCCAAAGCCGGCTGTGAGACAGCAGACTGTGAGGCAGATTTGGGTGGCCTACCAGCCTCGGCTTTGGCACTTTGCTGGCAGCATGGAAGAAGGCCTTTGGCCTTCATAGCAGCCCAAGGGAGGCATCGACGCAGCTGGATCTGATCCCACAGCTGTGGGAGCCACGAAAAATCCATCTGCAGCTGTGCAGATATGATCCTCTTGGTGAAAATGTTACAGGGGACTCCTCGGCCAGTCTGTGCTGTTGCTCCAGCGCTGAGAGACAGCACAGCCCCCACCTGCCAGGGTTTTTGATGAGGGTCTCCATCAAGGGTGTAGAGGAGCGATGGGGCTTTTCAGGGTGTTCTGCGTTTCTGCCTTGACTGAATCAATAAATGACTACATGGATGCCTCTTGATCTTGTGACAGCCAGTGTGGTAGATCTGATCTGTGGACTAAAATCCTCCATATATTTCTCTCCAGCAACAAGATCTGCTTTTGACAAAGGGAGTACAGCAATTCAACAGACGTACTTCTACAATTGGGAGTGTTAGAAAATCAGTCCCTGAACTCCTGACCAGGCACCATAGCAGTATGATCCAAAAGCACAAGACACTACAAATTCTGTTTCAGCATTGTATGAACTAGCATCATGAACATGCCTCCGGTATGAAATAACATAATGTTCTGTGACAAGATGTAAGCAACATACAGTGAGAAGATACTGAATCCTTCAGACGCGTAGAGTGTTTTCAGGCCAGATATCATCTGCTTCTTGTATCTGTCTTAAACAAATACAATCAATCGAATTGGTGCTGATAACAAAACACACGCAAGATCCAAAAATAAATTTTCGGTTTCTAATTATACTGGACAACTTAATTTCTTATTTTTTTCTTTCCTTTTTTTTTTTTTTTTTTGCAGATGGGCTGAAAAGTTATTTTTCTCTTTTCTGCATTGCCATTAAGCTTCAGAAGCACAAATTGGTATTAAGCATAGGTGTTAAGTTGGCCAAGTATTAAAAGAAAAAAATAAAACAGTGAGGCTATTTATGACAGCAAGCTCATAAAAGGTTCATAAAGTGTTACATAGCTGGAGAGGAGGAATGGGTCTTCTTCAAGAAAAAAAATCAGCAGTTTAGAGGTCACTGCAAGTTCTGTATACCAAAGTCTCACATGAACTCTTTCTCTCTCCAACAAAACATTTCCAGCATTTAAGTGAAGACCTGGTAGTCCTTTGTACGAGTCCCACATAATCTCCTCTCCTCCACAGTAAGCACAATATTTAAGTTAGATGTGGTGATTGTTAGTTCAGATCCAAGATTTCACCAAAAGAATATAGAAAACCTTGACGCTTCCCACACTTTTGTAGAAAGAAGCTAATTATTCTTCTTAAACCATGACTAAGATATACCAGTCACATACCACTTTGGGTGGCACTTTTATTCGTTTTAAATGTTTTCTTTCTGAGCACTATCTTTCATGCAACTGAATAGTTTGTATGGTTTGCATGCACTTGCCTATTTGAGAGGTTGATCATGATGCAGTGATCCTACAGGGCACCTTTAAGTAAATTAGATTTGCTCTACCTTATTTTGAAGAGCCCTCTCCTATCAGATGCTATGATTAGATTGGATTAAACAAGTCATGTTTCTGTAAGTATGTGAATTCCGCAGATCCTTGGAACAGGAAAGTTCATGGCATCTGTGAGTCTGCACTACATGACAGCAGAGACGTTCAGGGTGAATCCCACTTACATGCTAGGGGAATCAGATGGCGCAGAAAGTGTTTAGCTGTTTTGTTATTAGCAGGATTTCTCTGTCTGAAAATTGCGGCTGTATTTTCCACCAGTCGTGTTCAATAAATAGTGAACAGCGGTTTTATTTAAAATATGGTCTGAATGTAAATTTTTTTGTATCTCCTTTGAAACTGTCTGGAGCCTCAGAAGGTAATATTGAAATTATCCACCGCTCATTTCCTTCGGTGCCATCAGGACCCAGCTCAAGACTTCCTGGCTGCACAGACAAAATATCGGTAGGGTAGGTAGGGAGAAAAGACTGCGAGTGATAAATAAAATCATACACTAACTGTTGTCACAAATTTCAGTGTATTTCCTTTGTGGATTCAGCTCACCCCCCTCTATGATGCTTACCTAGAGGAATAAGGAGATAAGAAGCTCCTTCGTGTATGCAATATGCACAACTTCATGAGTAATGCAATGCAACACATTCCAAATTGTTACTCTCCCACACGGACAGAGAGCAAAAGGTGCTCTCCAAGTCTGGCCCTGACTTTATTCTGTTAACACGATGGCCTCTCTTCCACTGTCACTGCAGCCGCACACAACCTGGGTGGGGGGAGGGTTAGCTGTGGTTTTGATGCAGCTGGGAGGGTGAGTACAAACGCAGAAGGCTGCTCTTGAAATGTCAGCCTGATGACAGGAATTACTGGCACAGCTGTGAGCAAGCTCATTCCTGCAAAATCTTTGGCAAAAAAGAACCTCAAAATCATGGACAGAATTTCTATGAACATATACATATTTTGGACATTTGTTAGACTTTTCTATGGACCTCCTTCTGTCATAACAACAGTCAGGTTTTTTATTTTATGCGTATGATACTTTGTGTCTAAGATTAGTTTTGTCCTTAAAAGCATCTCCCACATTGCTATGGTATATTCAAAGGAACTACAGTCTTATCATATACATCTGTCCAGGTTTTAATATAATCAGAAAAGCATATGGTTATGCATATTAACATATTATGAGAAGGAGACACTTTAGGCAGACCTCAATTTTCAGCTTTAATAACTTGACTATTTATATGCTGTTGGAAAGCACGCTGAATTACTCAGTGAGGGCAGAAATCTACTCTGTTTTGAGGATGCGGATTTCACTGATTGCATGAGAAGCTACGTACACTAGCAAGTGCAAAACCAGGCATGCTGGGCTTATATTTTTGACATTTTTTAAAATGTCATTGCAACTCGAAGCAAAGAAAGGCCATGGGATTAAAACTATGTAGACTTGGAGATTTAATAAATACCAGCGACACTTGTATTCTATCTTTTGCCTTTCCTCGTTCCAGCATTCCTCTATATATTCTTCAGCTGCTCACTGTCTACACAGAGGCAAGGAGATTGTGTTGCCAGGATAGTTACAGCTGTACAGAAGGGCCACATTTAAAAGCAAAAATGCATAGCTGACAAGGTGTGCTTACAGGCTTTTGGGAGCGTAGGAGATAAACTGATTATCTCTTCTGAGATAAATTGGTTCTAAAAAACCTCAGTGTATGGAGCTTGAAAATCTAAAAGTGGTATAAAAAAGACCAGAAATTGTTACTGAACTCTGGAGGACCATGAAGCACACCTTATGGAACAGCCACAGCAAGATTACCAAGCAATCAGAAGAGATAAATGCCCCTAAAAGAAGGTTTTGAAGTCTGCTAAAGGTCAGTTGAAGTGAAAGATAAATCATTGTATTCTTTTTTCTGACCCCTGAAAAGGCTTTATTTTGGCTGATGACTATTGGTATAGTATTTTTGCACACAGATTTCCATTTTTAGCTAAGTAGTTTGCCTGCCCTAATCTCAGGTCAGTGGTTTTTGAGAAATTCCAAGCTCTTATTAACTTAAAACCAAACTATTAAAGGGTGCACCTTTAAAAACAGACTGAAATTATCTAGACTGAATTTCTATTGATTTTATTTTTAAAAAATAGAGCCTCAATCAAATGATTGCTGAAAAAATTAAGGGTTGCAGGCTTATAGAATGCCTCTGAGAATTCTTACAATATAGAACGGCAATATTTCAAAACTCCTTTATTGCATCTTCTCTAGCTTACAAAGAGGGCATATCAAACCAATAAGACATGCTAAAAACAAAATGAAGGGATTAGAAAGCAAACAAAACAGTATCTGATAAAAATGTAAATCACTAGACTCTGCTAGAGGTAAATTTAACTTCTTATTTAAAGATAGTATTTAAAGATAGTATTTTTAAGACATCATCTGACAGCTTACTGCAATTATTAAAAAAAAGGAAAAACAGGCAAACTTTATTTACTGAATATACAGAAACTTTCTGAAATAATTTATTGCATAATGGTCTATAACAAAAGGAACTGTATCTGATGATTCTTTTTGTCCTCTCTGTTCTCTGGTCCCTAAGATTATTCAATCATTCAGTTGTGGGCAAAAATCCATACTCAGAAAGACATCTGAGTAGCCAAGTTCTCAATGGCACTGGGACCATGTGTGGTGGCATACCGCTAACGCACCTGCCTGGGGAGAATCACTTGTCTTCATGGAGGCATTGGCCTCTTAACTAGTGCACTGGCTTTGCAGCTTTTTGCCCTGTACTACTTGCTAAAAGTACTAGTGGTCAATGTTTTCCTTGGAATCACTTTTCACTCAGTAAGTGTTAGAGAAGCCTCATCATAACATCTAAAGAAAAGCTCAGGAACAGCAGGAACTTGTCAGATCTTAAATCCTGTTGTGGTGATTTTCACTTGGCACTTCTCATCTGCAGATTAGCATCTATCTTAACAGCCAGCAAACAAACACCATGACTAATAATTATACCTGAAATACGTTGCTGAAATACCTCTGAAATATCTTGTTGGAACATGACTGCCAGACTCACTTTCAACCCTACATCCCAAAGACAGCATAACTTAAGTTTTACAAGTAACTTGCAAGACTTTCCCCCCATAACACTCCATTTTATATTAAATACCATCAACAGCTGTAATAAAATAATGTTTGCATTCCCAATGATAAAAATCCAACTTGAGACAGAAAAGGCTGTTAACGAAGTCATGCTTCAAAATACCACCTCACACATTGCCTGGGAAAAGAGGTTAGATGCTACAGTTTTCCTTGGCAATGTTAATCAGATTAATTACTTCATTTTGCTTGCAATTCAAGAAGCTAATTTTTCTATTTTTGCAGGTAGATATCTGCCTATAACAAAAAACTATTGATGGTCAAAGATAAACAGATTTAAGAAAAAAAAAATCCAAAACTGAATTATCTATTTCACTGGCATTGTAGTGCTAGGGGAAAAAAAAAAACAAAACAAACATTACTTCCTGAATTGTATCCACTTTAGTCACATTTTGTTATAGGTGTCAACTCTGTCAGAATATCATCTGTCAAAATGTATTAGTGCAAAATTTAGTACTTCACTCTTAACGAAGAATAAGCTTGTAACAGCATTTCAATTTTCCTTCATCCTCTTGTCAGCACTTGATAAATGCTCTCTTACAAGTGCTGCTGCTCTTCTGACATGGTGCCTGCACTCATGCCAGTCTAAAGAAAGTCAAAGGCAGAAAGCTTTCTGTGTTTCTTAACATTTCTTGAGATCTCTGCAAGCTGTTTTCATCTTGACGATTTAATTTGAGTGGATTTGTTGTTTTTTTCTCCCCTCCTGAATAATAATTTATTTTAAGTGGATATCCATATTAGTAGAGATTAACAAACACAAAATAATATGCCAATGAAAAACATCCGAAGCACTTCTGTATATTCGTGTATGTATAAGCAACAAGAGGGGGATGAACTATTTTGTCTCTTACCTATGTGGTGCTGTGAAAAATTTTTATTTAATCACAAATGACCATTTTTCTTTCTTTTCTCATGGGGTTGAGATCTATCATAATACTACACTGGGAATAGACACTTCCCATGAGATACCTGCTGTACTGACTACCCTTGAGAAACAAAATATGGTTTTCTTCAATGCAAAACTCAACTGTAGGCACAGCTAAAGGAACAACAATGACTCAAATGGCCCAAATGTTGACTGCGCAACCTTTCTGATCAACAGCATCAGAAATTTGCCATCTTCTGAACACACAGCGACAGCCATCTGCTACACAGGGAGCTCGGTCACTGGAGATGACTCAAAGTTTGTCAAAAGCATGAGCAGAAGCGAGGAGAGGCCCTGAGATGCAGGGCTGGGTGAAAGCTCTGGTTGGTCACTCCTGGCAGTTCTCAAGATGTGGTGACTAAGAGCCCTGACGGCTACTCTCGAGCTGTCACTCCCACAGCAGCATCAGCTACTGTCTCATATGTCATCTCTTCCCTTAACGACACCAACCAGCCCTGCCTGCCAGACTAAGCACGGACAAACTGGCCAGCAGAGTTGTGCCTTCCACTGCCTCTCCCAGTAAGCCCTCACAGCCACGTTCTTTGCTTAGATCTGAATTGGCCTTCCTGTCTTGGCAAAAAAAGGAAATTATGCCATTTGGCTACAGTTGGTGGTATGGGAATCCAAAAGGTAACAGAAAAATATTAGAAGCTGGGAACTTCAAAAAATAAAAGAAAGAAGAAAGAAAGAAAGAAAGAAAGAAAGAAAGAAAGAAAGAAAGAAAGAAAGAAAGAAAGAAAGAAAGAAAGAAAGAAAGAAAGAAAGAAAGAAAGAAAGAAAGAAAGAAAGAAAGAAAGAAAGAAAGAAAGAAAGAAAGAAAGAAAGAAAGAAAGAAAGAAAGAAAGAAAGAAAGAAAGAAAGAAAGAAAGAAAGAAAGAAAGAAAGAAAGAAAGAAAGAAAGAAAGAAAGAAAGAAGGAAAGAAAGAAAGAAGGAAAGAAAGAAAGAAGGAAAGAAAGAAAGAAGGAAAGAAAGAAAGAAGGAAAGAAAGAAAGAAGGAAAGAAAGAAAGAAGGAAAGAAAGAAAGAAGGAAAGAAAGAAAGAAGGAAAGAAAGAAAGAAGGAAAGAAAGAAAGAAGGAAAGAAAGAAAGAAGGAAAGAAAGAAAGAAGGAAAGAAAGAAAGAAGGAAAGAAAGAAAGAAGGAAAGAAAGAAAGAAGGAAAGAAAGAAAGAAGGAAAGAAAGAAAGAAGGAAAGAAAGAAAGAAGGAAAGAAAGAAAGAAGGAAAGAAAGAAAGAAGGAAAGAAAGAAAGAAGGAAAGAAAGAAAGAAGGAAAGAAAGAAAGAAGGAAAGAAAGAAAGAAGGAAAGAAAGAAAGAAGGAAAGAAAGAAAGAAGGAAAGAAAGAAAGAAGGAAAGAAAGAAAGAAGGAAAGAAAGAAAGAAGGAAAGAAAGAAAGAAGGAAAGAAAGAAAGAAGGAAAGAAAGAAAGAAGGAAGGAAAGAAGGAAGGAAGGAAAGAAAGAAGGAAGGAAAGAAAGAAGGAAAGAAAGAAGGAAAGAAAGAAAGAAAGAAGGAAAGAAAGAAAGAAAGAAAGAAAGAAAGAAAGAAAGAAAGAAAGAAAGAAAGAAAGAAAGAAAGAAAGAAAGAAAGAAAGAAAGAAAGAAAGAAAGAAAGAAAGAAAGAAAGAAAGAAAGAAAGAAAGAAAGAAAGAAAGAAAGAAAGAAAGAAAAGGATACTGATAAAGGACAATGATCATGGGTCCACGTTAGAACGGATTCTGCAGAACAGGAAGAAACATTTAATAAGTTTTTATGTTCTGTATTTTGGGAAAGAGACGGTTAATGTATACATACCAAAAGATGATGACGGTGTTGATGGTGATGATGAATGGTAATTTCCCTTCCCAACTCAGAAGGAAATCAAGTGGCAGCTCCAAAAGGCAGGTATTTTAAAATGGATGTGTTCAGATAACTTCTGACAGAAGTTGCTGACAAGCTCTCTGAACTACTAGAAATGATTTTCAACAGCTTTCGGAAGTTGTGAGGACTGCAACAAAGGCCGTGTTGTGCAATACTTTAAAAGAATAAGTGAGTTAACCTGAGTAATTACAGGTCTGTCAGCCTGACATCCATTCTGGACAAAATAACTGGGGAGCTGACATGGAACTTTGAGTAGGGAAAAAATTAAGGAAGTGGGGAAATATAACAGGTGCCAATTGTTATGTGTATGTGGAAACTATATATTTCAAATTCAGTTATCCAAAATATCTTTTATCAATGGATTTACAAGCTTAGTTATTAAAAGTAATAATGTCAATGCAATACAGTTAGATTTCCACAGGACATCTACCTTCGTTTTGCATGACATTTGGGCTATGAACCTAGAATGATAAGAATCAGTATTGCATAGATAAAATAGATTAAAATCTGCCTGGTAGGTGTCAATATGTACTTGCAGTGAAGGAACACTCATTGAATGGGTGTCTCTCTATTGTGTCCTGTAAGGATCTGTTCTTAGATTTTACTAGTTAACATTAATCAGTGACCTGAAAAAAACAAAAATACAAAAGCATTACCAATAACATTCGCAAATGACAGAAAAATTGGGAGACAAGTTACTAATGCAGAATGATCTAGGTAATTCAGTAAACTGGGCGTAGACAAAGCAATATGTAGTCAAATACACACATAAAGTTAAACTCTCAGGAACTAAAAATGCTGCGCATACAGGATGCAATTACTGGCTTGGGGATTATAATAGATAAGCACTGAAGGTAATGCTGTGGCTAAAAAATAATAGTATTGAGTTTTAGCTATGTAAATAAGTGTGCTACTCTAGTAACAGAGAGATCACACTACCTTAATTCTATTTCACAGCATTAAGACTGCTTCTGCAGTAATATCCAGTACGCCAAGATATTGGAAAACCGGTGAAGTTTCAAAGAGTATCCATCAAGATCATGAAAGACAAGAAGACATTACTTAAAGTGAGCTATCCAAGGACTCAGTCTCCTCTCGCTCAAAAAAAAAACCCTCCAGAGCAAGAACCAAAAGCAAAGCATTAAGCAGCTTTTAATTGCAGAAGGAATGAAATTCTAGAACAACATTCCAAGAGAACTATCGGTATTAAGGAACTTACCAGGCTGGATTTTAAAATGGCTTAAGTGTACACACACAATTATACGATGTGGGGAGTCCATGAAGAAGACGCTTGAAGAGTCATGTGATTTTGAGTTGAACTGGTTCTTGGGAAACTTCTGCTCAAGTGGTACCAAAGCTGGACCTCTGCCTCTACTCTGCATTCCTAAAATATGTCTCCTATTTCAAAACAGTTGAAGTTCTTATATAATCACACCTTCTAGAACTCTTTGGAATATCTTAAAAATGAAGAAACTTTCAAACTTAAGAGTAGTAAATGTCATGTATCCGTAACACGCCCCTATAACTTGTCAGCACAGTTGGTCACACAGATATTCAGGCTACTTAAGCACAAAGCATCCAACCTGGGAACTGTCCATAAGAGTGCTGTAGGCTGTAAATTTGCATTAAATAGTATCACACATCTAAGTACATGACTAGCTACAGTTTGAAACGCTAATGCCATTATCTCTAATGTGTTAGTCGTGAAAGCTTCAGTATGCCAACATTACAGACCCAACAAGGCCTCTGCAGACATAAAAGTTCAAGAAAAAGCAGTTCAGCATTTAAAGTGCTTGTCAGAGAGGTGGGGTATATGGCTTCAGTTTTGACATGAGAGGATAAGAAAATACATCTTTCACACAGCAGAATGACTTAGTCACTGAAATACGGTATTTCTTGAGCTGGACTCTACTGGATCTGACTGCAATGGAGTTAAATTTCTTCATAGCAGCCTGTATGTGGCCGTGCTTCGGATTTGTGGCTAAAACTGTCCATAACACACCAGTGTTTTGGCTGTTACTGAACAGTGCTCGCACAGCACCAAAGCTTTGTCTTTTTCCCACTCTGCCCCCTCCTTCCACCATGGTGAGTAGGCCAAGGACGGGCAAGAAACTGGATGGGGACACAACCAGGACAGCTGACCCAAACTGGCCAGGGGGTTACTCCATACGATATGACAATATGCTCAGCAATAAAAACTGAGGTAGAAGGGGAATTTGGGCTTCCAAGGGGGTCGTCGTTTGGAGACTGACTGGGCATAGGTCTGCCTGTCAGATGTGGTGAGCAATTTCCCTTGTTTCTCTTGGGTTTTTTTCACCTTTCCTGTATCTATGAAGCTGTCTTTATCTTGATACACAAGTTTTCTCTCTCTTGTTCTTCTTATCTTCTCTCCTCGGCCCACTGGTACAGAGCGGGAAGGAGTGAGTGACTTTGTGGGTGGCTGGCTGCTGGCCAGTGTCAACCCACCACTTGGAACAATGAACACATAAAAAGTTCTTTCAAAATACAGCAGTGCAACATTTGACAGTAATGCTTCACCAAATGGTATTCCCAGCTTCTCAGGGGAAAAGTTGATCCAAAATCTCCGCCAGTTAGTGTGATCAGTGAGATAACATGTAAAATAAGAACCACCAGCATGTTTCCCTCCTTGGCTCTTACTAACAGTGCCCCAGAGTAAACATTTTTTTAATGATGAAATAATTTATTTTTAGTTGTACACAGCACTTCTTTTGCATAATAAATACATGAATGAATCACTTATGTCTACAGCTGAGCTGTAGCCAATTACCGTTTTGAGGTGAGTTAGGATTAAGGTAAAACATCCCTTTTTGTTTGTTTGTTTTCTTCATGTAACTGTGAAACCTATCTGGATCCCTCTTGCCTCCTGGATCTATTCTTAATTAGCAGTGAAGCAGAATTCCTTAATGCATGCAGAACTTAAATTCTCTGAATAAAATCAAAGTTGCAGAAATTAAGGGTAAAACATCTGTGCTTGCAGGTGTGCACCATCCCCACCCTCTTGTTCATTAAAATGTATGCCTTTGACTGTTGGTGCTCCTGATTACAGTATGGAGAACACCCTTTTCACTTTATTCTGAATAACAATGGCCTTTGTCACCACAAAGATAATTAGTAGCAGCAAAAAGCCAAGTTTCCCTGAGACTGAAATTCAAATGTACATCACCACGAAGCAACTCTTTATAAAGACTTACATTTTTAGAATGTACCCCTAAAATATTTCTACATAAAAATAAGGCATACTGATGAAATATTGTTTCTATTAGTAAGATGTACAGGCTTTCCCTCAGCTCCCAAGTTTTATAAACCTCCTTCCTCCTATACATGTACATTTTCCTCGTGTGCATGCACATTTTCATTGAAATTGTGTAATAATTGTACCCAAAACCTCTTCCTACAGAAATTAGTGGCAAATCTACCATTGACATCAATGGAATCAGGTTGAAAGTGAATTCTATTTTTAGATTAAAATAACTTACAATAATAAAAGACTAACTATGATCTAATCATAATGACTATGAAGCCTTTTCCAAATTCTTTACCCATCTGAAAACTAAGCTTGCAGGTCAGGTCAGACAGATTTATTTTTTTTTCAGTCTAAAGAAAATGGACTTCACAGTGACTGAGGGCATGATCATAAATTCTGTGTCATTCAGAGATGCTTACAGCTAGTTGTTCAAACTACCAAAATATGGTGGCTTATGGTAAAGGCATGAAAAGAACAGTACTGAAGAAGGAAGATTTGGCAGTAAGTGCATGCTTTTCCAGAAAGCAAAAACTTCTGAAAACAACAGATAGTCAACTTAGCTTTTTAGAAACTGTTCTAGGTGTTAATATAGATTCTGAAATACAGGCCTGGGAAGGGAGGCTGCAGGAAAGGCCTGGACTGTACCAAGGAGAACTTGGTACGGAAAGGTACAGACTGTGATTTTTAGGGGACGGCATGATGAGACCCAGAGTTAGAGGCAGAGCCAGTTAGAAGACTCCTATAGGATGTTTCCTCCTTTGGAAGGTGCTGATTCAGTGAAATCAAATGATTCTACAAGAATCTCTTCATTTCAACAAATTTCTCCCCAGATCAAGGCAGTCCAGCGCTGTTTTGTGGCAGCTTCCTTTCAGTCACCTTCTGTGTTCTGCTGGGTATGTGACAAAACTTTCTGTTGAGCAATGGAGCATACATTGTGCTTATTCTGAATATGAGCTGTGATTTGTAATTAAAAAAAAAAATCTGATTCACAAAATATCATCTATTCTGTAATTTAAGTTAGCGTTTGTTAGAGGCTAGACAATTTAAGATAGCTCCTTTGGAAGTTAAGAAAATTTGTAAGATGTACTAGTACATGAAGGCTGGCAACACCAAAAAGCCAGTAGCCTTTTACAAGAGAAGTTTTGGTGTGATGGAGACACAGAAGCAGTTATTTCCTTTTTGTGCTCTGTGTGTTATTTTCCTGCATGTATTATAATAAAAGAGCTTCATGAGCTTGTGAATTTAAGCACATACAAATCAGTCCTCTAAAAGCATTCATTAAAAAATGAGAGGAAAAAATGCAGGTGACATTTACCCTAGCGTAACCCAGTTTCTAGCAAATGGATAATAAAAGCAAAACAAACAAAATACTGAAAGATAAATCGTAATTCTTACATAGGCAAATAGAATGAAGTTTCAGAATTCAGTTAGCTGCCTACTGACCTGGATCTTTGATTTATAAAATTATAAAAGATAGCCAAACTAGCCAGTTATCTCAGCACTCCACTTTAAATTAAGAAAGACAGCGGCAACTAACTTTTACCTGTCTCTTCAAAGCAGCACATCCAAAATCCTGCCCTTTTTCTCCAGCAGGCTGCAGCCTCTAGTCAACCCACTTATCAGTTCCCATAATCCTCTGATATGCACAGTTCTAAGGCTGTTTGTTTTCCCCTTAGCCTAACCCACTACACAGACCTTTACAAGGCTTATAAATGTTAGCCTAATCGGTAGAAAGCCTGTCTTTAATGTGAGATAAGCATCTCGTGCCTAACCTTGTAAGGCACTGGACACTGCTGTGATGTGAGCAATCTCCAGAAACTGTGTCCCATAAGTGTAGGGTTAATTCTTGTCCTATATAATTCAAGTGCTTAAAGTTAAGCTAGTGTTCACGTGCCTGTGGGGATCACGCAAGAGTATTCTGCACTTTAAATGATCTTTGCATAGAGTCAGATGTATGGCTAAAGTTCAGTCAACAGCTAACCTCCCATTCACTTAATTAAAGCCGAATCATAGTTCTGAATGTAAATACAGATGTATTGCCAGAATTTTAAAGAGCATTTTATTATTCATATGCCCTCAGAATATGAACTATAAAAAGCAGTGGTGTGACGTTGGATATTTGTGGTACCAGCATATTTCTGCTTCATACTTCACAGGCAACACCACAGCCATGACAAAAGTGGAATACATTATTTCACATGCATTTGGACTCAGTAGAAAAGGCACAAATAGGTGTGACAAGGAAAATGAGTTTTCAAACATGACTATACTCTAAATTGCCCTGTAAGAGGACATTAAGATGTTCATTGCATGAAGGGATAGAATTGTAGCACGCTGGTTGTGTTCTGAAAGAACCAGAAAATATCAATGCCCATATTGTCTCTGTTAAAATTAAAAAAAAAAAATCACCACTGAGTTCCTTTCTAGAAAAACTGCTGGGTAAAAATGTTAATTACCCAAGCTACAAACTTCTTGTTTTCTTCTGTAGTGTTTTTATTTTATTTATCTTGCATGCGCTGTCAGATGAATTATGTCATTTTAGGTACAAGGCAGTATTCCAATTAATGAAACCACAGAAAAATGTCACTGCATCCTTTTGGAAAACTCATTGTTTTCTTCAGTCACAGGGGCCAACATTTATGTCACAAGTAAAAGAACAAGTGCAGTATACAATCCACATGAAACCTAAAATTTCCACCAAGGAAACAAAAATAGTAGGAACTAAAGGGCACTGTAATCTAATGGTAAAATGCATAACAGGCACCAACTGCTGGTAAGTGAACAAATGTTGACTTAAAATAATGCATATGAACTGTAACAGCAGAATGAATTTGACTGAGGGGTTTATTTTGTCCTGAGTTTTTCTTCCTCTACAATCAGCATCAACAGCACAGGATACTTGGATTTTCTGCGGCAGCTGAGCAGCTGAGAGAACACGTGAATGTTAAACTACTCTTTAAATTAAACTTTTTTCCTGCCTGCTTGCATAATCAAAACTACCCATAAATTAATAAGATTTAATGCCAGAAAGAACCATCAGCTTTTCATATGTGACCCCTTGTATAATGCCAGCCTGTACATTCATTCCAGATCCCACTGCACTGTGTCCAGTGACTTACACTTCGAATAAAACTTCCTGGAACATCTCCAGCAAATTTTGATTATACAACATCAAAAGTCTGAAAACTTATTACTTTCTTCAGTCACTTGTCCCAGTGGTTAATCACAAGTTAAAATGTTTGTCTTTTTTCTAATTGGAATTTGTTGGCTTACCAGCAATTGGTGCATATTATGCATTTATCCATCAGCACACAGAGCCCTGTAGCTCCTACTGGTTTTGTTTGCTTGGAGGAAATGAAACATTTTTTGATAAATCAACCTTTATCTCTTTTTGACAAACTAGATAGACTGAGCTGGTTTAGATTCCTGCTATAAGGCATTTTTTTTCAGCCCTCAAATAATTTAGAGTTTTATCCCTACCTCTTTTCAATATTTTAACTGTCTTTTTAAAATGTCGACAACAGAACTGAAGAAAGAATAGCAAAATTAATACTAATAATCGTTAGATTGTGGTAAAGTGCCCGCTCTTTCAAGGATGACATTGGCTTTTTGTATTTTGAGTTGGAGTTTTTTTGATGCAGCTCCTTTATAACCATATAGTGTATTTAGGACTTTTTCAGGGACATAGTTCTCCTATGTAAGTTGCATATGTGCTTTATTGCTGTACTTATGTTTGGCATTTGACTGTATTAGCATGCATTTTCTTAGACTGGGTCTATCTTATCAAGAGATCTGAATCTTCCCTTTTCTCTCCATTGATTGCCATTTCACGGATCTGCATATCTTGTCAGCAATTATGCTTTGTATATCGTTGATGAAGACAGTGACACAGTAGACCCTTTGTCAAGCTCTGTGCAATGCAGTAGACATAACCTCATTTGATGGTCACTCTTTACTCACTGAGGTCAGTGTGTTGAGTTTTAACTTATGCAATGTCTGTTTTCCTGACATTGCATAGTGGTTTTCTTTAACAAAAATATCCTGTAATACTAATTCAGAGCCTTACAGAAATCCAAGATTTTTCATCCACGCTGTTATCTGTAGCTACCAAGTTTGCACTTTCATCAGGGAATAAAATCGGGTCTGTTTGAGAAGACCTATTTTCTGTACAGTCACACTGATTGGTTTTAATTTAATTACAATTTTCTGTCAGCTGAATCCTGAATCATCATCTTCTTATTTTTCTGGGGATTGCTGTCTCAATAGGCAGAGCTGTCTGGCATAGCTCATTTGTCTTTTGCATTTGGATTTTTGGCACAACTCAACACTGTCCATTTTTGTCTGGTCCATAATATATTGAAATAAATATCCATTGCCTCCCTCAGTTTCATAACATCAGTTTTGCACACTACTGTCCTCATGCTGCAGATTCAGACTTTTACTGCATCCTTATCCTAGCCTTTTGCAGGACACCAACAATGGGGGACACTGTTACAGGAGGTTAGGGGCATGTGTTTAACAAAATATTGGCCATCTCTTTCTGAGGCCAGTGACAAATCCAGAAGGAGCTCCTGGAAAACCTTCCTGACATTCTTGTAATTTTACCTGCAGGTTGGCACTGTGTGGGAAGGAGGAGGAATTCTGGCTCCCGGTGACTGGCACCGCGTCACTTAGTATGCGCAGACTGAGCTGTCAGATGTTGGAGCCCTGGTCAAACTTGATAGTGGACAAAGAATGGTTTGATTCGAAGATGATCAGGGGACTGGAGCACCCCTCTTATGAGGAAAGGCTGAGAGACCTGGGTCTGTTTAGCCTGGAGAAGAGAAGACTGAGAAGGGATCTTATCGATGCTTACAAATATGTAAAGGGTGGGTGTCAAGAGGATGGGGCCAGACTCTTTCCAGTGGTGACCAGTGACAGGACAAGCGACAATGGGCACAAACTGGAACACAGGAAATTCTGTCTGAACATGAGGAAAACCTGCTTTACTCTGAGGGTGACAGGGCACTGGAACAGGCTGCCCAGAGAGGCTGTGGAGTCTCCTTCTCCGGAGATATTCAAAACCCACCTGGATGCATTCCTGTCCAACTTGCTCTAGGTGAACCTGCTCTGACCTCTCCAGAGGTCCCTTCCAATCCCTACCATTCTGTGATTCCGTAATGGTTTGAGTCAGGCAGGTACTCAAGTGAAAGAGGAAGGCTAAGCCTATTTACAAGGGAATGCAGCGACACCTGAGGGCCGTAACTGTTGTGCCTTTATAGGGAAGGGACCAAGAAAAGGCTAATGATTAAGCCAGATGTCTTAGCTGAGGAAGTTCCCAGCTGGTGTGCTGTGGGTAAGTGATACCCAGGCTACCGGGGCTGCTGCCTGCCTCTTTGCCCCTTCTCAAAATCTTGAACACCTTTGTTCCAGCAGAGCAACTGTCTGAACTCAGCACTTTGCTTCGTACAGCTGTAGAGTTTTTAATCTAATCCTGAATATGAGTTTATCCTTCCAAGAAATTATGGCCTGGCAAATAAGGGCATCCTCTGAGAGAATGCTGTTGGCCCACTGCTGGAGCCCATTCTGACCAGTTCAGTAAGAATGGATTTTAACTTTCCAGTCTTTCAAAGTTTTAGCAATGCTGATAATATATCATTCCTTTACAGCACTCTCAATATTCAGTTTCACATATTTGCTGCTCAGGCAAGCAACTGAGATTTACGCATGTGGAACCTGCAGTCAGAGAAATACATTCTCGCTAGGAGGATCACCATCTTTCAATATCCAGCGCAAGGGTCTACATGCCAAATTTCCATTTGCTAAAGCCTCTCCACAGCACCATGCTGGTACGATAGGCTTATATAAATAAGCATCAAAGGTTTTCTCACTTCCTGACAATTAATCACAACTTTATCTTTTATATTCTACTCCACATAGGACGAGACATTCAATGTTCAATGGAGCCTGGCCAGACATTTTAAGAAAGTATTTATGACCCCTTATTCAGATTTCAAATAGCTGTCACTTCAGCAGTATTCGTGCCTGGTTCTTATAGCTGTTTGCCAGGATGAGTTTTGTTTGAATAAATGTTTGGGGAATTACTAGCTTGTACAAATCCATCTGTATCCACAGACAAATAAGGATGAAAGTTGCTGGTCAGACAACTGCAAATTGTGACTGCATTTAAGAAAATGAAAGTTTGCTCCTCAAACAATTTGCAAAGAGACAGAAGAGTTAAATTCACTGGGGAATTTGTATGGGAAGAAGTGAACTGGATTGAGCCTTCTTCTAGGTGGAAGGAAAAAAATATGTATATGAGTATCTTCTAATATCGATGCAAATCCGACAAACACAATTTGCCTTCACACAATTTTATACTCCTTTCAATTAACTATGAGATCCTTCTAGCTGTGGGATTCACAAGCCCTGTGGATTTTTAGTGCCTTCTGAGGAATGTCAGCTCCATAACGTGAAATGGTAACATCTGATGGCCATGCTGAGCCCCATTCAGGATCCAATGGAGCATCAACAGAGGACCACCAACTCACTTCAATAAGCCTTGGATCAAGAGCCTGACAGCTACACTTCTCTCTGCACCAGCCCAGGACACGTCCTTCTCTGCTTTGTCAGCCAGAACTGCCAAATGCATATCCTTACAACATTCCCATCAAATTTCGAAGGTACTTATAAATCATTGCTGGCTGATAATATAATCCAAAAATACTTTAAGAAATTCATTTGTTTAAAAACATTCAAGAGAGAATACAAATGGAAATTGTTCAAACAGAGGACCATGGCATTCTATAACAAACAATAGGACTTTTCCGTAAAAGGAAGTATCTGTTGCACTGATTTGTGGTAAACAGAAGCCATCTAGGTAGTGGCATGTCGCAAGAGGAAAGAACAGCTTGCGATGCACAGTACTTTTCATTAAAAAGCACCCCACGTGTTCACAAAATGCTGTTAACACACCCTGGCTCTGTATCTAGTACTGCCAGACTGTATGTTAGATAATGGAAAATGAAGGCAAATCTTACATACTGTGCATTGATTTCTTTTTCATCTGTGTTACTCATCTTCTCATTGAACTCACAAAAGAATCAACTCTTGATTTAGTCTTGAGCAGTGTACAAGGCCTTATGAAGACCTAACTGTACAAAAAATAGTCTGTAATTGTGACTGTACTTTTACTGAAAATATCAGTAATAGTAATATTTAATTTAAAACAATATAAATTATATAAAAATAAGAAAGCTAATTTCAAGGAAATTAAAAGGAGCAACTAAAAGAGTAAAATACTAACAAATTACATGGAGACTACTCAGAAATATATAAAAGGCTGAAAGCCGAAATCCAAAAGGATCAAAAAAGCCAGCATGATAAAGCAGAAAAGTAAATTTCCTAAAGCTATTAAAATACAATGAAACAAAACAAAACAAAATGAAATAAATAAAATAAAATAAAGTTAAATTAAATTAAATTAAATTTTTAAAAATACTTTAAAAAGTCTAAGTTGTGGTCTGATGGGGGAAAGAGAACAGAGTATACTTTGGCAAATGAAATACAAAACCACAATAAAACAAGATGAAACAATTTTGAGACATAAAGGCATAGAATCTAATAACCCATTATTCTTCAAATATTCCAGAAATGGGAAACTCGCCTGATATTCAGTGATAACCAGTTATATAAAAAGAGACTCAGGGAAGATAAAACCATAACAGAAAAGTTCAATTAATTCTCTGAGTCTGCACTGCTTGTGAAGGTGGATAGGATGGTTCTCATACAAAGGTCATTCCTTCTGTAGATTAAGACTGAACCGTTCCCTCAGAGCGTCAACAGAATGTATTTTAGAACAAATCCATAAGATGGACTTTAACAAATACCAGCTAATTTTCTGCTGTGGTACTTTACCACCAGTTAAACTGGCCTTAGTACCAAAACAGATGGAAGCGGAAAAAGCAATTTTATATTTTCACATATCAGTTTTCATTTTTTAACAGAATTCACAGAGAGTACAGAGGCATAGAGGGTAATCCAGTGAACAAGAGACACGATATTTCTGCAAACTTAGATATTTGTGGTCAAAGCTAATTGGTAGTAACCATAACAAGAAACAGTATTAATGCACAAGTAAATAAATCTGCCATATTAGGAAGAACCAACATAGCTTTTGCAGAGAAATTACGTACCTCAGAATTTTATTAGACTTCTTTGTTGGAGCAGATAATCATATGAATGATACAATCACTACAGAGTACTTGGAATTTAAGAAAGCTGTAAGAAAGGCTCTGACAGAAATACAGGTAATACAGGATGAGACTTTGTGCTGCACTGATAGAAAAAACAGATCTAGAAATTTCTCTTTAAGCTGTATAGTATTATTATTGTTATTGTTATTGTTATTGATGATGTTTTTGATGATGTTTTTGTTGTTGTTGTTATTATGTTATTATTATTATCATTATTATAGAAATATCAGTCCTGGATTAATAATTGGCTAACAGATAGGAACCAAAGTTTAGGAAATAAATTTTGTGTCAGTAAATGAAGAGTAAGACAGATGAGGAAAACCCTGTGTATAATGGCCTGTTTACCATTTAAGAAAAAGGTTTTCTGGTAATTTTGAAGTGTTTTCTGACAACATCCATTCAGTGCATGGTGGTGGCTAAAAAGGTAATGTGCTGCTGGAAGCTTATTAGGAAAGTTCTGAGAGCAGTACTGAAATTATTACTTCGCGAGTGAATTTAACCATGGTGTACCCCCACCCTGAATACTGAACATAGCTCTGTTTCCCATATTTCATATTGGAATTAGAAGTACAGAATAATGATCAGTAATAACAAATGATGAGAAGTTTCATATGAATGTATGAAAGTAATACAGTCATCAAGGAATAGTTTAAATAACAGGAAACACTTTTTCACACAACTTACAATAAAGTTATAGAATTCATTGTTATGGTACTATGGCGACTGAAGTATAAATAGATACAAAAAGGGATTAGACAAATTCATAAAGGAAAGGTCCATTGGCAGCTGGTAGCCCTAGTATTTGGGAAGTTGCTACATACCAGCGCAGTGAAGGTATGCTCTCTACATGCCCTGCTCTTGCTTCTTTTAATATTCAGCCCACTGTTGAAGGACAGCAATTTTAATATTTCTTTAATTTTGATTTCCTTTCCTCAGCCAAAGGCAGTTTATTTTTCCCACAAAACTATTACTACAAAGAGCCTTTATATATACACCATTCTTAGCCATACTTCTTACACACCATTTGTCTACAGTGTGAGGTATTCTAATTGGGACAGGGTTTTAAAAAATGGCCCTCATCCTGTAAGTGTTTCTTCACTGGTAAAGAAACAAGATTGATGTAACCTCAGTTGACTTCAGTGACTTTATGCTGCTCTAGGGTCCACGAACAACTGCTCATGGCCACTCCTTTGCACGGGACAGGAACAGGGGCTGCAGCCCAAGAGGCAGCGATGACTACAATGGTTTCAAAGATCACAAGACTCCTGTCACTTCTCCCAACAGCCAACTTTGTGCTGCACTGATAGAAAAACCAGATCTAGAAATTGCTCTTTAAGCTGTATAGTATTATTATTATTGTTATTGTTTTTGATGATGTTTTTGTTGTTGTTGTTATTATGTTATTATTATTATCATTATTATAGAAATATCAGTGCTTGGGAAAAGATCCAGTCTGGAAAATTAGCCAGCAAAACTGAGGTGGCTACCCACTGGATGGCATGCATTTGTTGCACACCTCTCCCCACCTCTCTCTGGCAATATCCCTTAGCATCCCTTAGATACCTACAGATGAAGGGATGGCTTCTTTAGGTGAAACGCTATTGTAGCTCATGTCCAGTCAGTCAAGCCCTCCCATTCAGACCGCCAGCACAGGTGTTAATTACTGCCATCTGTGACGGTGGCTTATGCTGCGAACACCTGCCACCCAGAAAATATACTGAAATCCCGGCTTTGTTTGGCATGGGTCAGTGAGCACCAGTTAGTAATGACTTTGATCAGTATTCATCTGGGTCGTGTGTGGTGGGTGCAATGCTTCTGGTCTCCCACTACGGTTACCAGCTCACTGATGCGTCAGACCCCTGAAGAATCTTTCTCAATGGGTGACACTACTTCTAGTTATATGATTTCATTTCACATAGCTTTTGGTTTTCTGTCTGAGAAACCTAAGCACAAGCACCTTCATATTATGAACCATATGTTCAAAGGAATATTTTGGAGGCAATTTCACACAGATTTTTGAGAAAGCCAAGATCATTTAACTTTTTTAAAACAGTCTTCAGTGAGACAAGAATCCTGCAGGAGTTTACAAAGATTGTGGGACGTACAAATCTGAAAGCAAGGCCATAATGCAGGAAAAATAGAAGTAAAGCACAAATGAACCCATGGTGTTGACTGATAAATATGAACTCTAGCAATATTGCTGAGAAGGCACGCACAGAAGTTAGATGAGTCTTTTCAGCTGATTTAACTCATGCAGCTGCCAGTTGTACAGTTGAAAAGCTAGACTATTTGTGAATTTAGGAGTACTGCAAAGCAATATATTTTCCAGAAGGAATTTCTCTTCATCTCTATGGTGTTTGTCACCCACAATAATTTTGTCAACATCAATCAATGTAAATGATTCTCCCAGTACCTTCTAATAAATACAATTAATGCATCCAATGAAGGGAATATTCTAGTCCCTGCTTGTTTTCAAATTAATTTCTGTCCTACTTGGGACAGATCTCTCTCCTTTTTCCATATCATAAAGCCTCTGAAGATGGTTAGTTAAATGGAGAAAAAAATGGATTGGAATATGCCTTTGTGAATGCACATCTCAGGCACAGTTCACAACACTTCACAAGGTTAATATTTAAGAGCATTTTTGTAACTGTTAGTTCCTATAGAAATATTTGTAAACTCTGAAATTTCAAACATTTGAATTGTAGTTGCTGCTCTCTATTGCCTGACCATAATTTTATCGGAAAGCATCAATCATTGAGTGACACCATGGATTTAACAACATAACATTGTCAGAAACAGCTGTAGGAATGCCTAGTGAGAAATTCAACATAATTGTACAAAAATTATTCCATGGAACTATTTGATGGACATTGCCCCACTTATCTTTAAATAGAAGTATTATTTTCTAGCACCTCTACAGCTGCTTCAGTGAGTTCTACTGAAACAATCTTTCCGGTGAAATTTGCAATAAAGTGCAAGATTCACTACCTTCCCTCCTTTTTCCCACATATATAACCATGTTTATGAGTTTCCTGTAGGTTACTGCAACGGAGAGTGTGCGTCAGTCAGGTTATCAAAAATCATTGTGAAGATAATCTACCTACCGTCTACTTTGATCTGAAAGTCTTTACAGTTGTGCCATCTGCTTCTTCGTAGTTCATTTTAAGCCTTATGCTCAAGCAAAAGGAACTGCCTGGCAAAACAAATCTGACAAAATCGATCAAGATCAGAAACATCTCAGTGCTCTCAGTAAAATTAATCTATAAAGAACTAAAATTTGGTGCAATTAACTTAATCGTTCAATTTCCAAAGGTGTTTCTACAAAGCCTGCGTGTTAATCCATTGGAATGGAATTTTTTCTTATAAAGGGGGTGTTTGTACAAAAGTGTAAGAATGGTCCATAAATCACAAATGGCGCTCAAATGTATCTATACTGCACATTCAGACTGCATATTCAGATTTAGCATTCACAGGATCAAAAATCTCACATACATTTAATAAGGTTAACACATAGGCAATGACTGAAATGAAAAACCAGGCACAGGCACTAAGTATTTCTATTTGTTTATTCGGAAGTGATCTCCTTGGAACACGAAGTGATAGAAAGACTTCTTACACCATCATCTCTCCTACTTTTTGTATAAGAGGAACAGCTAAAGGTGAGGAGGGATTCGGTGGAGACTCCGTGCTGATCACTAGCCAGGGTGTAGGCGTCTCATGGGTTTGGGAAGTTGGTGTAACCTACAGCAATCTCGCAACCACTCTGCATTTTCTGGAGAAAACCCTGTTACCTTATCTGCCTTCAGCATCAAAACAGCGCAGAGATGGTTCCCGCCATCTCTGCTCAGCATTTCTTGCCTTGTCCCAGGGGCAGCCCAGGGTCTGTTCTCAGGGCAAGGAAGGAAGTGGCCCCTTGTGGTTTTTCACAGTTTTACCAAATGACTAGTCGCTGCCTAGTAAGTCGAGAATAATACCTGACTCTGAGGTTATCTCACTGAAGACCAGAATATCTCACTTTGAAAGCAACCGTTAGCAAGTGTGCCTCTCCCTGCCCTTACCAGACTCGGGATTGTGCCCAATTTAACACACGTGCTTTTGATGCCTTTGATTTCCATAGGAAGCCTTGGCTTGGAGTTAGACATCCACTTATGTGCATTTCCAGATAAGAATGACTTCCAAGCCTAAGAGCCAAGATGCACACATGCCAAGAACTCCAACACTGATTTACCTTTGAAGAAGCCTTAAAAAAATAGTAGCCTTGAAAATGCCTTGCAGCTACTATACAGTCGCACAGCCTTCTGCCGGCAGATGCACAGATTTCTCACAACGTTTAATGACTGCTGCCCACTCTGGAAAAAACGCACTCTCACGATGTGCAATTATGCTCAACTGAGATACATAATAAAATAACCAAACATAGTAGATTGCCTTTCTTTGTTCTTGAACGTGGAACTTTATGTGTCAATTTTAATCTAAAAGGAGCAATGTGCTGTGTGGGCCTTTGAAAACAGATTTTATTCACTAACTGAGAAGTTTCTACCCAAGTGCAATGTTTATACATCTTAATAAACAACTGTGCAAAAAAAACCCAGGCCAAACCAGGTATGGCATACCTCCACACAACTTCATGTACCAGTGTGCAGAGATTGTGTATAGTTAAATGTCATCACCACTAATTTGCACTAATTATCATATTAGCACATGAATAAACTTTCATGTCAAATGTAATGTAGGATCTTGGGGACGACTTAAAGACATCATGCTACAGATGGGGTGACTATTATCTTCATTCCCATGGCATGTGTAGGCTTCATGTTAAGAAAGATGAGCACCAGTTGTGTGGCATTTAATTCTGATTTTTATTAAAGGCATAATTGCGTAGACTGGTATCGTTTTGGGCATTCAAATAACTCCAGCTAGAGATTAGGAGTAGAGGAAGGGTAAGCAGAGGAGCTGGATGGTTCAGACTGTCTGAGAAAGGGCACATTACCTCTGGGCTATTTCTGTGCCCCTGGGCCAGTGCAGAGTGAGGAGCAGGGCTAGCTGACACAGGTGTCAGTCAGCTCAGTGGTCTCATTGCATCCCCTTGTGGCTGGGTGGCTACAAGAGCTGAGGATCGTCCATCCCCATGAGAAGGAGGGGTCGGGTAGAAACTAAGCAGCTTTTCGGCTCTCAACAGGTGACCAGACAGGATCTGGCGTGCTCGGACGGTGAAACAATGAACTTCACAGTGTCAACCTCTGCATTTCCTAGAAACATGCCCATTTCTCACAGTCCCTGCTAAAGTGATTCTCCAACCCATGATACCCTAGAATTCCTCCCGGCACATTTTGCAGCCCACCATGAAGACAGCATAGAGACCTATGAGTAAGTGTGGAGGAGGAATGTTTCTAACTACACTTTATCCCCGTATTTCCAAACATAGCACGGATGGAGCAGCTCCTGTTCACGCAGACTATTATTCAGAGTGGCTTTGTGTTGTCTGCAAAGAACGATCCTACCTTTAACACACCAGCAAGCAGATCTGCCACAGTGAATGCATGGGATTTGAAACAACAGAAATGTAACAATTAACACCAATTTTCACAGATACTAATTTAACTTTAAATAGGGAAAGAAAAAAAAAAAAGGTCTTTGAAATCCACCCAACAGCAACTGGGATGGGGTTAATAATGTGTCCTTCTGGAAAGAAACACAGAAGTTGAAGCTTGCTACATATTTCCAGTGGAATTTGTAGCACGAATCTAACAATAACAGTATGGCAGATACAGATTTATAAAAACTTTTTTAAGAAGCAAATATTAATCTCGAGTTGCATCATGTGCAAATTCCTTGTGACGTTTCCTAAGAGGAGACTGTTGCCTTGTGGGTTGGAACTGATCCACTATTTTCAATAGTATCACTTCACAGTCTATAAAAATATCTTGCAAAAAGTATTTTTCATCAGTCAATAGCATATTCATTAAAATAGGTATTTCATTAAAATTTCTCACAAGCGATGACTGAAATTACTACTTATAATGATCTTTTAAAAATGAATGAACAGATAACCATAATTTGTTGTCTTTTCCATAAGGGGCAGGTCCCACTAATGTTAAAGAGAGTTATATCTACAGAGTTATATCTACAGAGTTGGGAGAGCGAGGGAGCAGGTCCCTCGAGGCAGCTCTTCGGGCACTGTGAGTTAGCAATAGCTCCCCGAAGTGCATTGAAGGGAGAGATGGCGATTTACATCAACAAAGAATTTACCCCCTTCATATTTACTTTTCACCCTGGCCTGCCACAAGGTCTAATCAAATCTGTCAGCAATAGAGAAGCTTAATAACTCGTGTCCAACTCCTGCTAGCAGTTTGTTTTCTTATCTGAACAGGGCATAAACGAACTGCAAATGTCAGGTCATTGCTTCCAGCTCTTAACTTCACACACACCCCTTCCCCAAATTGCAGCACTTTCATGTTTTAGGTGTCCACTTTAATCCAATTCACCCTTGAACGTTGTCTATGCAACTCTTCCTGGAGAGTCTTTTATTTATTCATTAGAATGTATGTTCTTAACTCTTTTTACTTAGTCATCTCTGTAAGAATAAAAGGTGTGGAGTCAGCTCAGTAACCAGAGGGAATCATAAATCAAATCCATACAAGAGATACAGCCAGATAAACAGAATGGCTGCAGAACTACAGCAATGATGTGGTCAGGTTTGCAATTTTGTACGTAAAAATCCCATTTTGAGGACCATAACCGGACTATAGGAAAGTCACAATAATACAGCACAAGAGTTTGCTCTCTATCAAATTGCAATTACTTCTGTAATTTGTGTTGGTCCACCTGGCCTGGCTATAAACCAGCGTCTCCTGTTTAAAACACCCTTACTTTGGCTATTCTTCTCCTGATATTTAAAATTAATAAAACCCGTTGACTTTGAACAGGTCGGACAGAGCGGGCAATTTTTTACTATTGCTCAAGCTGCAAGAAAACCCGCTTGTGCCCGGACCTGCTGGCAAACCACCCACTGGCCTTTCTTTCCCCCGGGACGTGGCTTTGCAGGGGCTACCCGGCCCGCAGAGGGATTTTCAGAGTTTCTTTCCTCTGTGTTCGCAGTCCCAGAAAACGAGTTCCCACGCGGCCACGCCAGCAGCTAATCCCGGAGTCCCTGCCGGGCCGTGACTCCGTTTTGCTCAGGGCAGAAAAGCCAAACTTCCCGCGGTGGCAGCGTGTGAGCCAGCCCCGCTCCCCGGCCCCACGGGCAACCTCCGGACCCCGCCACGGCGCGGCCGGAGCCGCTACGCAGCTCCAGAGCTAGATGCCAGCAGCTGTCAAGTTTTTTATCGACAAAGACACGAACCACACGCTGTGTGCGAATGAGGACGGCGGACGGGACCGCCGGCGAGACGCCTGATTTCTTGCGGCTTTTCCTGCGCTGCTGAAACCCCCCCCCGTCGCCCGCAGCCGCGGCGCCCGGGGCCGG
>VZSZ01009379.1:8326-28351 GCA_013398815.1 Ibidorhyncha struthersii | reverse complement strand
CCGGCATGGGCGGCTCTCCGGCCGCCCCGGGCTGGCGCGCTGGCGGCGGGGCGAGGGCTGTGGGCTGGGCGCTGGTGCCCTCTGTCTTCAGCACCGCTCCACCGCAAGGAAAAAAACAGGTCATCCCGGGCTCATCCATTATCTCATACAGAAGGATCAGTCATTTTCTCCCCCTCCTTAATTTCTTCGGCTATTGTCTTGTGAGCGAACAAGGAGGCATCACCCGGAGCACGCTGCGGCTGCAGGGGAGGGGTTTGCTCTCACCTCCCGCCGCTCTTCATTCATTATCCTCTTGCCACAATTAGCAAGAGCCAGAGCAAAAGCAAGAGACTGCTGCTCGAAGGGGACCCAGATCGCGCTCCGGAGACCCGAGATAGTGAAATGTGCCAGTCTGCCTCACGGGCAGGGTTTCACTATTTAAATAAATATTTATATTAAAAAAAAAAACAGATACTGCAACAAGATAAATCACCTGTAAGGATAAAGGCATTGAGATTACAGTTTTCAGGTCAAGATGAATCTAAATGAAGCACGTGAGAGGCATGTCAGGTTAAAATAATACCAGATTGAATAATCATAATTCAGACGACCTGCTTGCATCCCTAACACAGGTCTCGGGTGTTTTACTTGACTGTATGAAAGTTAAAGTTAGATTACCTCCCCACTGGGAACTCTATAGATATTTGCCCTACTTTTGAAAGAAAGAGGCAAGGACAAACATTAACTATTGCTCATTCAGAGAAGGGTTTGCAGTGAATGCTGCCTTGGGGGTGTCTTCTCCCTGTGTCAATATTTGCACTTTTTTTACCGTCACACAGCTCATTATTTGCCTACGTTGCGTGTTTATCCATGAGGTACGTTCATTATGGAAGACCCAGCCAAGGGGTTTGCCGGTGCCCGCTTTCCCTGCAAGTCATGTTTCCCAAAGAGGGATCCAGGGGCAGAGGGGCTGCCTGTCCTCTGCCTCTGGGCATGAAGCTCCCCCAGGGCACCGCAGACCCAGCTCGGGGCAGCTCTGCCAGGACCAGGCCTGGAGGGGCATCCAGATGTGCACCTAAAGGGGGAACAAATTCCCCTTCATCTACGCTTTAATAATTAAACTGTAGTCTCTGCGCTTGACACAACGAACCTGCAACATGCCAGCAAATGATTCCAATGGTTATGTGAAAGGTTTGCTGCCCTGGCTCTGGCAGGGGAAGCGTTTGCAAATGCTCCCATTGGTTCCTCAAAATATTTAACACCCTGTAGCCTTCATTCCCTCCAACCTGGCACTCGCAAAGACGGCAGATCTTTCCGCTCAGGCTCATGCATGGCTGTCCCACAGAGCTGTTCTCCGTCCTGTGATGGTCTGAGTTTTGCTGAGACTGGAGAGCAGGTTGCCAGGTCCTGATGCCCAGCCACAGCCTCAAACTGCTGCCTCTCCAATACCTGCAACAGCAGGTGGGAATAGGTGGGAACTGGCAGAGGTCTGGGGCTCATGAAAAGAAACTTGGGATGTCAGGAGGCTTTAGGAAAGGCTAGGGAAAGAGAGCACTGGGAACGCAGGGGCTTCAATCTTGCCCATTGGTCATGGGGGAAACAAAGGCTTCCCCTACGGGGAAGTAGCACCATGTGACTCTGATGTCCTTGTGCCCCCCAAAAAGGCCAGAGTCATCCCACTGCCTTCTGGCCCTGTCTCCTACACAATCTGATCCTGCTCTGGCCCACAGATCTAATGTTTCTCCCCTCAGAAACAGCCCATGACCCAGTCCTACCGCCTCCTCAAATTTCTCAACACATGGTACTTTATCATCTGGTGACCATCCTTGGGGCACTGCACGGGACTGCATTTTCTGCAGAGATATGAGCTGCCGTCAGACAAACAGACGATCAGGGCATGAACAGAACAGGAGCTGGAGCTGGCTTGTAGGCAGTGTTTGCTTTCCTTGGGAAATTACCTGACATTTAATATTTTTCCTTCCTGAAATGGAGGAAAAGTGAACAATTTTCAGTCTCCCATGAAACACAATTTAAAAATCACTTGGAGGCTGATTGAAATATTCTATTTTGATGGCATCAAAAGTGTTTTGTTCTGTTTTCTGTTTAAACATTTTATACAGTGTAGCACAGCGTATCATTATTTTTACTTCAAATGAAATCAATCATCAGCTTAAAATGGAAGTTATGTTCCAGTATTTCTTTGAAAGATTTTTTTTTTTTTTTTTTGCTACGACGGGCATACTCCTGCTAAATGTTTCTATTTCATCAAAATGACTTCTTTCAACAGAAAATCTTCTATTGGAAAAGTTCTGGTCAGCTGTAGTGATTCAGGCCAGTGTATTGTAGAAAACGGTTTGAAAGGGGGGCTGGTTTGGAGTAGCAAAGACTGAAGCTTGGAAACCTGATTTTCTGAGACCCCACTTTTTGTTTCCCAAACATGTCTTCTCCCTCCTCTACTTCCTAACAGGAAAGAAAAGTCAGATTGACCGTCTAGCTGTGCAAACTCTCCAGCTAATTTATTCGGGAGATTTAAAGCTATTCTGTAAGGATCAATGCCGCTAAGTTTATACAATTTTATTCTGCCTTGGAAACAAGTAGCTCATGTGTTCTGAAGTCAGTTAAAACATATACCAGCTATTTTATAAATTGTCAATAGTCCTTTCTATTCTGCTCACTCAGATGCTTTCCTCTCGTGATCTGCAAAAGCCACCTGCTATATATACACAGTGTGCAAGCAAAATGCATAGGTAGCCCTCTGTAGTAGATACTGAAACGTTTGCTCGTGAACAAGGATTTAGAGTCATCTCATTATCCAGTAGGCTCGTTCAGTCAAAACAGGGATTTTAATTTTCCTAGTATATTCCATATATTTTCTCATTTTCTCTTAGCAAAGCAAATGTTTCCCTTAGGTTTTCGTTTAAAACATGTGCCAGCTACAGCGTTTTCACCCTCTTCCTTGTATTTAAGCTCTTAAGTCATCCTATCTGTTAAGAAACAAAGCAACAGCATTTTTAACAGTTTTCATTACTTACACTTACTTGCTGCTGCTGCTAGGAAATGAACATTAATGGATCGATGTCAGTATATATGGCGCTTCATAAAGGTCTGATTGCTCAGCTGTTCCTTGTACTAGTAGATCCATTAAAACTAAATAGGATTAACCCCTGAAATTTAGGCCTCACCTCTGCGATACTTAGAAACTAGCGATAGCTTCTACACAAACTTGTGATTATGTGGGGCTATTCTGCTCTTTTTTGACAGGCATATGCGCTCCTTGATTCCACGGATTCCCAGAAATTTGAAAGCTTCCGTTGCTAGTTATCACACACCCTCTCGTCCCCTGTCTCAAGTCTCAGTATCTTGAGCCTATTTTACAGGCTTAGGAGATTTCACATCATTTAAAAGAACCAAAATGCCTCCTCAGAGATTTAGTTGGGAGGGAACTGCCTGCCTGGTTATGATTTCAAATGTCTTCAAATAAGTGTGAGATCCAAATCAATGCAAAATTCAGCATTCAGGGATGTCTCGTAAATTTTTGACACTCTAAGGATTATAGACTCCATGAAGTGATGAATAGACTAGATTTATCCAGGCGTTCAGCAGTTTCCATCTCTGGCTGGCAGAGCTGTTAATAAGCTAAGATTAATTCTTTCTACATTTTCAAATAAGTAACTGATTGCTTCTATAACACCACACTAAAAAACTCTCAGCAGAAGTACTTCACGCCGACTGGTAAGGAGAGAGGCTGGAAGAGCGTGCTCTAGAAGAGAAAGGGCCTGGTCTCTCCTCAGGGGAAACTCTTCTAACAAATGATTTCTTTGCCAGAAACCAGTGCCATCCAAGCAATGACACATGATAGCCAAAAGCACCCGCATTTCCCTTCACTACAGGAAGGGCACGTGTCTCAAAGCGTGGAGAATTCCTGGGCACCTGCTCTCGTGACATGCAAGACGAATTTTGTCACTCTGATGGCTACAGAGATGCTCCTGAAGAGTGAAGGAGAAGTCGGACAAATGTCTCCTTTGCTAAACAGCACAAATATTTGGTCCTGGATAACGTTTCAAGCCATTCCTGTATTTATTTATTTCTTAACTGCAAAAATGTACTTAGGGTGCCCTCTAGGCCAAAATGCTACACAATATTTACAACACGCTCTTACACACACCAGTTCTATCCAGATCAATTAATTTTGATAAAACTCTCTTGCCCTGAAGTCTCCCGATTTCTCTGAAATCATCCCCTAAGAAACAACCTGAGTAAATAGATAAATCTGTGGTGGGACTTGCATGCCAACAAGCTTACACTACATCAGGCCAAATAGAAAAGTGCATTTCAAAGTCAAAGGTCCACAATTTCTGAGCTTCAGACTCTCCATTTAAAATCCACAGCCTTCTAATTTAATTCAGAAATGTCAGTCTGAGTCACTTTGCCTGAACTTGCCAGACAGGGCTTTATGTAAACGTGAGGAGAGAGATGGTACCTTGCATATATAGGATTTAATACAGATTAACTAGATAGGTCTACTTAATTAGATTGAAACCAACAAACACAACAAGTAATTTAACTAGAAGTCACTGTACCCTATGGAGAACGATTTGGTATTCTGTTTGTGGGAAATATGGCAGCTAAAGCAGCTGCTAGCTGGAATTTTCCCGTGATTTTCAAGGACAGCTCTGTGTAAAGCCATTATCTGCATGAATCCAGTCTGGCACCATAGAAAACTGGTAACACCTACATATGGAAGGAAGTCCTTGCCGTGTAGACGAGGGAAAGGTACTCCTGCTCCCTCCTGCCATCTCAGCTTTTAGGCTGGAGCTGGGGGTTAGTAAGCCCTTGCACTGCAGTTTTCAGTTACAAAAGGAAAAAGTAGCTTGTGGAGATCGGAAGTTTGGTCTCAGATTGTACTATGAAACAACACATCTCTGCACCGCTCAGAGGGAAACCTGCAAGTACCGAGTCATTTCTGAAATTTCTCCAATGACTACAGTTAGCACCGAGAAAACAGCTCTGTATTTACTGGTCATTATTTGTATCCTTCATTTCATCACATAATCCTTTTCCAGATATTTTGTAAAACAAAAAGAAGACAAAAAAGTTACATTAAAAATCACAAATGTTGGAGATGAAAAAAACTAGCAGTCTTTCAAAAACGGGAATATTTTACACATGACTAAAGAATCAATGAAGGTCTTACAAATATCAGTTTAGCAGTCAAACCACATGTAACCAATAACACATTTTACAGAAATTTTCCAATGCTCGGAAAAAAGAGCCCAAATTAATGGATCAAAAGTGTAACTTTTGCTGAATACCCTAGAATGTTACTTTCCCCATTTACAGTCTATTGCTGTTTATGTAACACTAAATATGACACACTTTATCAGCTTCCATAAATACCTTTTTTTGATGTCTGCAACAAAAGAATAAAAGAAGTCTGCAAATAAAGAATGGGAGAATGGAATACCTTTAAGATGAGTAGGATTTTGTGGTGACCTTTAACTGAAGTGATCTCATTTTCTACCCTGCACCTTCTTTATGCATTTATGGATCGATGAAGAGGATGCCTTAAAATCACTGCCATCAGACTGGTTGGCTTTTATTCACTTTGGTCTCACTATACACGGGTGTAAACGAACTCTGAGGTGTCAACTAGGGGAACTTCAGGCCTATTGTTCTAGTTTTGCACTCATTATTTTAATTATTTTTCTAAATGTAGATAACGTGACAGAATAGCACATCATTGAGTAGTTACTCAATACATTAATGGAAGATGCATGTTTTAAAAGGGTTTAAAAGAAAAGATACATCTCAAAGTGGTTTGAGATATGTTGAGTTGCAGAGACGTCCATGAGTGAATTCAAAGGGATTGAGCTGCCATGGCTTTGCCCTCTTTCAGATTTTATTGGTCTGGCCTGGATTATCCAGTGTATAAGCACTATAGACTGAGTAAAGTGAGCAAATGGATGCATGGACTTAAGGAAACCTGGTCTGGATTCATATTATGTGAATGAGAGATAAAGATGTATCGGCAATGCTCTGCATCCTGTAAACAGCCATAGAAAAACACTCCACACTGAACATATTTGTATCTGCGCAGTTTACACACTTTTCATGGTTTGGTCTGAACTCAATGGTTCAGTCAAGGCAATGTGACATAAAATACTAGTTAATACTGTATTTATTTTTAATACATAGCCATTACTTAAAGCAAGACATAAAGAGTAAGAATCTGATATTCAGAAATGTCACGAGGATATAGCGTACAAACTTCGTTCTTCCAATTATTTGCAAACGGCTTGATGCGTTCATTCAAAAACTTGATATGCAAAAGCACCACACCTACAAAATGAGAGGCTAGTTCAGAGCATTTTAAAAAATAGTTCTCACTAAGCATTTACACTTTCTGACATCTTCTGTACTATAATAAAAACAAGAACAATACTGGAATACATATGTTTAAGTAGTTCTTTTATTTATAGTCCTCATGAGGAATTGCCTTGATAACAGAATTTGCACACAGACTTTATCATTTTGACTTTCTATCCAGGCAAAGCATTTCTGGAAGCATTTCATTACTTCAGGATCTATTAGAATCATTGTTATAACTCTCTTTCCTCTCACTTTCCCTGCCGGTATGCTGCTGTGGTTTTGGTGACACATTAATTGCTTTTTCTCTGCGATTTCCTTCCAGTGAAGTTTTCCTTCCACTGTCTCACTGTCCCACTGCCATTTCAGAGATGCCAAGACCTTGATCCTCAGCTGGGGTGCCTGGCTCCTCAGCCACTAGCCGTAACTGGCTGGTCCTTAACGTGTTTCAAATCCCAGCTCCTCCAGAATCAGACTTTCTTACTCTTGTCCAGCTATGCAATTTTACTTGACTTAACACTGGATTTACCACAAAGATTGCCTTTATTAAGGCAGGAAAACAAACACCAAGCATAACACCACCATTGGTGATGAAATGGCTGAGGTCCTGCTGATACAGCAAGTTGAATCCATTGACTGGGAATGCTGGTCCTCAGTAAGTATATTCATATACTTTTTATCTAGCGTTTCCATCAGCTATTTGCCTTTTGCCACCCATTCTTGAACTAGGCAATGCTTCATTTATATCTCCAGTGATGGTTATTAATAATAAATATTATTATATTATATATTATACAATTATAATATATAATAATCATATCTCCATTATGATGGAGAACTTGAACATAGGAAGTTCCATCTTAACATGAGGAGGAACTTCTTTACTTTGAGGGTGGTGGAGCACTGGAACAGGCTGCCCAGAGAGGTGGTGGAGTCTCCCACTCTGGAGACATTCAAAACCCGCCTGGACGCTGTCCTGTGCAACCTGTTGTAGGTGACCCTGCTCTGGCGGGGGGGTTGGACTAGATGATCTCCAGAGGTCCCTTCCAACCCTGACTATTCTGTGATTCTGTGATTAATTACTTATGTTTGGTTCATGCATTAAGTCACAGAGCTTCAAACATCACACTTGGATATTTGCTGTCCTGCATATCTTCCTTATATGCTGTTATAAATCTTTTGACTCCTGCTGAGCAAAGCATAGTCATAAGATCCTGTTTTTCTATAAACATTGGAGTAACAGTGTTCTGAAATACCAGACCCTCTTAGATGCTTTTGACTGGACATCAAGAAAAAGGATACACCTAAACCCATTAGTTTCTTTAAAAAATCTTGCTTACTATCTGTAGCCATGGGGTTGAACTGAAAATGGTCAAAACGGAAGGCCAAAAGAAGCGAACAAAACCCAAAGAGAAGAACCTCACGTAGTCTTAAATAAAGAAGACTTTTATCTTGGTTGTTTAAGGAAATAAAACCAGTGTGCCTGCTGCCTCCACGGCCCCCCCTCCCTGACAAAATACCAAAACCTATTCAGTCTGCAACTGGGGAAAAAAATCACTGAAATTTGAAAAAGTCTTGAAGATAAATACTTTTATTCAAGTTTTTGAAGGTCAGTAGTTGACTAGAAGAAGTAGACCTACGTAAGTACCCACACTGGGAGAAAGACAGGTGAAATAACCAGCAGTGGCAACCAGATGCCCATCAACACAGCTGCGGGCCAGCTGCAGAACAGGGTGTCTCTGCCCTGGGGAGGAACAACCTGGTACACAAGAGAGGTGATTTTCAGAAGTGGAGGGTGGAGCGATCATGAGGAAAACTGATTATGTGTGCATGATTACTAGGGTTGGGTAGGAAAGCAGGGTCCTCATGGAACCACTAATCCCCTCGTGTAAATTGCATGTATAAATTATTAATTGTAACTCACAAGGTGATAGTTCTAACTTGATGAGCAATGAATGGATGAAGGGAGAGGAAGAACACATGGTTGAGGTGCTGTGCCATCATACTGTAAATAAAGCACATAGGCAATCAACACTTCCTTCACTAAATTAAGAGAACTCACTCAAGGGAAAATTTCTAAATAGCAGCTAGCTGTGTTCTTTAGAGAATATCTGCATATTCATGACGATAAGTTTAAAACAAAGTGTCCTCGTGGTTTTCAAATTATCTGTACAAGCCTGTTGCGTAAGCACATATTAATTTCATGACGTAGCCTTTTATTTTTATTCTAGAGGACATTTTCTTGATAACTATAGCATGTGCTTGTTTTTATAGCATATGCTTGTTTTTGTTTTTGTTTTCCTTTTTCTTGGCAACAGCTTCTAAAAAGACTCTTTCTCATCATCATTGCACTTTTTCTTTAGCTGCAAACCATAAGTCCCCAATAAATTACCCCAAACCAGCTCAATTGATTTGACAGCTGCTAACTGTCACTACAGTACCAGGCAGCTATTGATTTCCATGTCTTTATTTAAATTCAACAGACACTTGCTGCTGCTGCAGATAAACGTCTTAATTTCTATTGTGTTTCTCATTTTTAAATGGTACTTGCACTTAACTTGTCTTCTTTGCCTTGTGCTCAAATCTCAGGAAACTTTTTGTGATGGTTTTCACTGGGACAGAGCTAATTTTCTTCATAGTAGCTAGGATGGGGCTGTGTTTTGGATTTGTGCTGGAAACAGTGTTGATAATACAGGGATGTTTTCGTTACTGCTGAGCAGCTCTTACACACAGTCAAGGCCTTTTCTGCTCCTTACCACCACCTCATCAGCGAGTGGGCTGGGAGTGCACAAGCTGGGAGGGGACACAGCCGGGACAGCTGACCCCAACCGACCGAAGGGCTATTCCATACCATGTGATGTCATGCTCGGCATATAAATCTGGGGGAAGAAGAAGGAATGGGGGGATGTTTGGAGTGATGGCATTTGTCTTCCCAAGTAACCGTTACGTGTGATGGAGCCCTGCTCTCCTGGGGATGGCTGAACACCTGCCTGCCCATGGGAAGTGCCGAATGAATTCCATGTTTTGCTTTGCTTGGGTGTGCAGCATTTACTCTACCAATTAAACTGTCTTTGTCTCAACCCATGAATTTTCTCATTTTTACTCTTCCAATTCTCTCCCCCCATTCCACCAGTGGAGAATGAGCAAGCAGCTGCGTGGTGCTTAGTTGCCGGCTGGGGTTAAGCCACGAAACTTTTTCAAATCTATGATTAGATCTCTCAGCCTAATTGAACATCTCATGTCCTAGCTGGCTTTCATTTTTCTCTAAATTCCAACTACTGTCAACAGAGGAAGCAAATCTGCACATCGTTCTTTCTTCTTACTCTCCTTTACCAGACAATGTAGCATGCACCACTCAAATAATTTATTCAACATTTTCAACCTATTTTCTAAATCATCCTAAAATTTGAACGTTCAGCCTAAATCTGTGTGATAAGTCTTCCCCATTTGCTTTCATTTTGTGGCTACATGTATTTGGACATATGCTTAACTCCACTCTCATTTAACACAGCTTTTAAGTTTGTGCCCTCAGTTTTCTCTTTAGAAGTTGAGGAGGAGGATAAGCAGAAGTATTCAGGGATATGTGGTAAAAAGACCGCCTTCAGCTTCAGTCGTCTAGTTAATTCTTAATTTTGTTTATTCATTTCTAAAGCAGTAAAAGCCTCATGAATAAATACAGTTAAAAAGATCTGCCCGGTAAACATTCAGAGGAACTACTATTCTACGAAGGGAGCAACACACATGTTTTCCACCCATCACAGCTATGCTTTCCACCTGTGTATATACTTTCTAGTTAAAGATCCTCACAGCTAAGAAGAGAGAGACATCCAGGCCTATTTGTTGCTGCAAGGAAGACCTGATGGTGCAAGACCAGAGTTCACATTGGCTCCTTGAGGTTGCAGGGTACATATAAGAGTGTGGAAGAGCTCTAAGGGGTGTTAGAAAAAAGTCTCTTGATATTTCACGGGTGTAAATTTTACTTGTTAGGATGCTGAGATTAAACTGTCTTATTTCTTTGCCCATTTTCACTGTCTTGGTTGGAGATATGAAATGTGGGTGAGAGGAAGCTGTTATTCAGTTTGATGCTATTTTTAATTTTATAGTGTAGATAATGTATTCAGAAACCTTTTCTTTGAAGGCAATCTGCATTCAGTGCTGTTAAGGAGTATCACATCTTTATATAGTTTATGGGATAATTTTGATTAGATGCAGTTCTTACTCTGTGGACAGAAGCGTATAATACCTACAATAATTATGGTAATTGTATATCACAAGTAGGCTATTCAGGAGAAAGCTATTTGTTTAGCATATAGGGTTTATGAGAGAGGGAAGTGTCTGCATTTGAAGAATAAAGACCACTTTAGAGCAGATTGTCCTTTATGTTACTTTACATTACATATATCTTAATGATCACTCACATTGAAGTTATCTTGCTCCAAACAACATTAACTTCACCACTCCACCAGAACATCTCAGAAACGCAAGGCGCGAATGGGGAAGAATCAGCTTGGCTTCCCAGGGAACCACCTTGCTTGTGCAGAAGCAGATGTAGAAGGCGCATGTTGCCTGGGAAAGGCAGCACCGAAAAGTCAAACCTCACCAAACTCTCATCGGGTATACCAAACCTAAGCCTGAACAATTTTGTCTGGGTCCAATAAGGCAGAACTGGAAAATGCGACTGCCTGGGCAGGACTCTTCTAGGAAAGCTCTCAAGTCACAAGAAGCCAGGACAAAAAAAATCTGTGGGTTTGCTTGGTGTGGACGCTACCTCTTTTTTCCCTTCTCAAACGATGATGTTTATTTGGCTTAAGAACAAGGAGCAAAACTTCGGAACACTGGCAGCTGCAGATAATTCTTCTGGAGTTACCAGGGTAGCAAAGCAAAACAAAACTTGGCATCCAGGGTTAAATCACTTTCGGTGGCTAACTTATAAATAATGGTAAGTGGCTGGTTCTCTGAAAATAACCTGGCATTTCTTGTGTTACCAGTGAGGTCTGTGTTCAGGTCTTCTGACACCACGCTCATTAACAACGCACTTACCTGTGCCCAGAGCTGGACCGACGCCAGGGCAGCAGCGAGTGCAGGAAGCCCACCTGATGCTTCTCTCTTCACAGGACCCCACCAGCAGCTGCGCACAGCACTGCCACGTTTCTAATCATTTGGGTTAAAACTGGATATCATGGGTATTTCCCAGCAGGTTAATCTTTTCTGTAAGGCTTCCTGGCAAACGCCGTTTCCAAGTACGGAAAAAGGAAAAACCATCCTTGGCCTGTGGTAGAAGCATCCTCGTTGCTCTCCTTGCAGAGCAGACCTCATAAGGCTCCCTGGGGGCCTGTGGCAGCAGGGGATCCCCACGGGGGTCCATCGGGGCAGGGAAGCCAGAGCCCATACCACCACCCCACCTGGGAGCAGGGCAGGCGGGGTGGCCAGGCAGGGACAGTCAGGGCTGGTGACACGGCCGGCGCCCTGGCAGAAATACACTGACTTATGCTTTGGGCGGGAGCCAGAACTGTTGCAATTTGTGATAAGCCATAAACAAGATGCTTATCAAGCCAGAAGATAAGCATTCCTTGTTTTGCTGGTATCTCTACACACAACATTGTAGTATTGTTATTTATATCCTGCAACATCTTAATCATTTATCACTTTCCATCTGTGCTGCAGACCCAGGACTTCATCTGCAGGTCCATAAGCATCCTAGGAAAATACTTTTTGCAACGTTTTTGTATTCTGTTCCAATTGCCTAGAGAAACAAATTGAAGTTAATGAAAAGTAATACTTTGAAAAAAAGCAAAAGATTTATTTTGCCCTGACCACGTTACTTTCACAATCATTTTTCAAATAAAAGCCTATTATCCCATCTCTTTGTACCTCCCAATTACCTCCTCAATTAAAAAGGTTTATTTTTGCTCAAGCAGTGCTGTAAGGTGTAATATTTCATTGTTTTATTGTGTGAGAAGGTGTTTTTTTTTCCCTGAGACTGTGTTCAGTGGTGCGCAGTCACTTCTGCTGACCCATGTCCCCAACTGGAGAAGGTGGATGCTACCAACCCCAGCTAAGAAGCATGAACAGTCCTGTGGTATGCAGATGGGACACCATGTAGGAAAATGCCCTGGAACAAAAGAAGTCAAAAAGAAAACCCCTCAGAGCACTGAAAGCAGGAAAGAGATCAGGTTGAAGCATGGTTTATTATTGAAATTTGGGTACAAACTTTGTAACTGTAGTCCGACGTAACAGATTATGCATCGACCCTAGTGAGAGTACACGGAATTATTTTTTGTTGTTGTTTTACTGCTAGAACACAACCCATGCAGCTGGGTTTGGTTGGATGGGGAACGGCAAAGCAGAGAGTAATGAAAAGAGAATATCTACAGATATTGGAGATTAAAGAAAAAAATTAGATTGCAATTACGAATTTCTGTAATTGGAAAAAACAACTAGGTATAGAAGGACCAAAACTGAAGTATTTCAATTGCTTGCACCACTTGTGCTGGTTATAACCCACGAACTAGAGCGGCTCATCTTCGTCAGTCCCCATGAGGTTGGGCTCCCTGTGGTACCACATAGAAAAACAAGACCAAACACACACTTGGGGCCCCAAACCAACTTCTCATCGCTCGGTGCTCACTGCATTTCTAAGTTTCAGGCCACAGACAATCAAAACCACAGTTTGATTAATAAGTATAGGTATTTGTAATATTGGAAGTACAATGACATTTATATCCAGAGAAAATATTCTTTCTCATTAGTTAAGGTTGTTGCCTTAGTGAGTTAATGCCCCAGGCCAAAGTCAAAGGTCCGCTCAGGGATGCTTCAGGCACCTCTCTACTAGAGACTTGCTCCAGGGATCCCCAGTGCCCCACATGGCAGGGGGTCTAGGGGCTTCTGGTGCCTTATCATTTCTCCCTGAACAGCAGCATCAGCCTCGTACTACCACACTCGGGCCTCTCCTGTTCCAGATTCACCGTGCCTTTCAGAGAAAAGTTATAAGGGACCAGATCCCATTGCATCAGCGGCACAAAGCAGCCAGTTCTGCTGCCCAGCCGAGAACTGCCTCGCTGTAATTCCCTTGGGGCGCTGTGCCGCACAGTATCTACCTCCCTCACATGCTGCAGATAGAAATATCCCCATGTCTTCTACCAGAAATGCTGTCTGGCAGTAACGACATCCAGATAAGGTGTAACGACCCTGAAGCACCGGGTAGTTCACTGACAGCTTTGAGGTATCTCCTCAGCTGTTTCATGCCCCGCGCAGTCTGTAATTCAGCACTGGCGGCTCCCTTAGCTCAGGATCGGAAGGCGGGCTGGGCGGTGCGGGGTATGCATCCCACCCCCGTGTAAAACCAGGTGCCTTTTCTGAGTCAGCCTAACAATCCAGGTGGGCTTGAAGGTGAATTTTGAACAGGTAATTAAATAAATACAACACTCCTCTAAAAAGAATGATTATTAATCTTCTGCCATGAAGCTACATCAATCTTTATGAACTAATTTTAACATCAAACCTTGTTAAACTTGAAGAAAACATCTTTGGAGGCGGATTTTCATCTGTGTTAAATAAATACATTGGTTTGTGGCTCGAGTACTGCAGATCTTTCTGTACTTTGAAATTTATAAATCAAGGGAATAACATCCCTGGTGAAGTTCATATTTTCTTTGGCAGAAAATACAAAGACTGCTTCTCCCTTCTTCATGAGAAAAGTTTCCAAAAGAAAATTGTCCCAGAAGACTGCACATTTTTTTAAATTCCACTTTGAATTGCCTTTTTATCCATAGTGCAGACCACAGATAAGAATTTTTCACAAAGAACTTTTGATTGGCTTAATTTTTACATTAGAGAGTCAGCTATGAATTCAAATCTTCTCTTGCCAGAGTGTGAAAATAAAGATTTTTCACTGCCAAGAAAGGTATTTCTAACAGATAGTGTCTGAAATATCTCTCTGTCCTGAGTGTCCTTCAGCTCTCCTCCAAACCACTATGCCATGTATTATGTTATAAACATCTATATTTTGAGCCTAAATTTCCAAATGTTTTTACTGAGTTTAGAATAAACATTTTATTTACTTAATTCCAGTTTCATTAGAGGGCTTGCTTTTTCTCAGGAACCGCAAACTTTTCCTTTATGCATTTTTGTTATGTAAAAAATAAAGGCTCATAAAAGCAATACTGAAGCAATAAAACCACCTTATTTAGGTATATAATTAAATAACTCCAAGAACTGGATTCCAAATCCTACATAGTAACCCTAGACGATGTCCTAGATGCAATGACATGGTTATGGGTGGGTTTTTTTTCTGCTCTATATTTAGATAGTCTTTTCAAGCGTCCTTTTCTCTTGGAAAAAGGGAGATGGGCTTAACTCCCACCAGTGACTGATCAGCTGCTACCGTCAGTCCTGAGGTCAGGTGTATCACCTGGTTTTCACAAAACCAGCACGTAGCTCAGCTGAGCAGCAGATGGACAAGGGTGTATAAGAACTGTGCATACACGTGAGCCGAGACAGATGGCCTGAAGAGTGTTATCCCGTGGGGTGCAGATAGATTCCTCCAGGAGATGCTGTGTTAAGAGGCAGAAGGGCACAGGTGATGTATTGAACTTCGCTATTTTGAAGGAAGAGAAATGAAGCCCTGAAAAAGTGAAAAAAAGGGAGGCTTGCCATCCTGTGGCTCCATGGTATTGTTCCCTGCGTGTCGGGTAGTTACCCTACTGGCTTACATGACTGCTTTCGGCACACAAAAATACCCTGCTCTTTGTAGCTCTCTGAAAAATATTCAGATCTTCTACTCTTTTGCCTGAAGCAGTATTATGCACTGTGGATGGCACCAATTATATGATAACACTTTAAAAGTCCCACTATGATAGCTGAATTATTTTAAACCACCAAACACTAAGGAAGTTGGGTAGAGCTGAACCTATGAACATAATTTCCTACCAGGGAACAGAATACTGACCTGGAATAGACTGGAGCCACATTATGCCTCCACCGGGGTCCACTTTTTCATTTCTATCATAGGCTGATTTTTATCTATAGAACTCAAAAAGATCTTTCCTACTAGTTAACTAACCAATTAACACAGTGAGTGGTTTTCTACCTAGTTTGCTGAGGCACACAGATGCTCAGTTAGCTCTTCAGCGTAACGTGCAATCACTGTAGCGCAGGGAATACAGTCTATCTGCCCTCAGTTTTACTCTTTTGCTGCAGCCGTTCGCATTTCCTGCCACCAGAACCAATCTGGAGACAAATACAATTTTTGTTTTCTTTAGAAAACTTCTGCTTGCCTTTACAACAAAAATATTGGTGGAAAGGACTCTAAAATATCACATCAACTAACATGCTGTTTTCTCTTCTCCATCCTCCCTCAAAAAAGAAACCCTTTCGCAAAGTAGCATGTCTCCTGCTTTTATTTGCTTGCTCTTTCTGGGATTTAAGAGCTGCTACTGAGAGCAAAGAGCGATTTTTACCCATAGGCAAGGGAGTGTATGTTCTCAAGTGCAGTCAAAAAACCCACACAGTCTCATTTTGTCATATTTTCTTCTCTTCATACTGTTCCTTTCTATTTCATTAAATTAAATGGCAATTATCTTTTTTTATGCATTCAAGTTCTTTAGAACGGGAGGGAAATTACTAGGTACTAATCGCTAGGATCCTTAGTCACTAGCTGCTGAATAGAAATGGGCATTCTTCCACCTGCTCTTGACCCTCATTTCAAAATAGAGCTCGTTTATCCTGAGAACTAAGGAAGATATTTCCTACAGAATGGCGGTAAGAGAAAAAGAGAGGCCCAGACAGAAATCGTTATGCAGAACAGGCGCCCTCTTGGTGCGATTGTATTTTCCCCTCTTCTGAAAGCAGAAAGGCTCCTTTCTTACTTACTAATTTTTATGACATCCAGATGAGAAAATAAAGTTCACTTTCACAAGTGAAAAGTAGCCATCGCTACCAAAGAAAGCACAAATCCCAACCCTGGAGAGGAAATAGTTAAATAGAAGACATGCACAATACAGAAATACAAAAGTTAACTAAAAGACAAGGACTCATTAAGAGATTCACAGCCATTAGCCTCTGAACAGAGCTCACTGAAGCATGGATTGTTGTCTGCTATTTCTATATGGATTCTTGAAGTGTACGTTGCTGGAGCAGTTTCTAATAATGGGTGAGTGATTTGACTACCATCTGTCATGTGTTTTTCTTTCATTCTTTTCCCACAGGAGAATATGTGATATAATGTTTTGGCTCAGTCACTTTTGTCTGTTCTTTTTTTGCACTGCCATATAATTGCATTGGAGAAGTCTGAGTCAAAGAAGTGCTCTTTGGGCTTTTAGTGGGAAAGGGGTAATGTTTTAATGGTCACCAGTTCCTGGGGAAACTAGGGTAAGGGCTAGGTAAGATAGTTACTGCTAGAACATTACGTCTGTAATGTGTTTTTCAGTTTGAAGGAGATTGGGAAAATTTCTCCGGATGATTCATCAGCTTCTGGATTCAGAAGTGGATAGAGCCTGTGCCAAAAGTTTAGTGCTCCTTCATAAATTCAGAGTATTCACTCTCACAAAGAGCTTTTGGGAGGCTCACAATTCTAAGCTGGAAAACTGAGTTGTTGTCAGGGTAGATCCATCACATTTAAGCAGGATTTACAGATTTATAATGAAGTAGGATATCACAATGGTCCTTGCTAGCTTTATTGCCAGTTGTAGATCCCAGGACATTAATAAAGCTGTTTCCTACTATTAACCTTAGGATCAGACTGGACAGCAATTATGGATCCTTATAGGAAGCTTTTTAGGCTCCACTTGTATAGTCTCTATCAGGCATGCCAGCGGATACAGGCTACTTCCTGGGCAAGTGGCACAGTTTATATTGCATTAAGGCCTTTTGGAAGGAGCTGTGCCTAGTCTGCATTTAAGCAGGACTGACCTTCAGCATTACACTAACCTGGAAAACTTCTGTGTTTCTCTCTGCTTCACTCATGTCTGTGACGACCTGTCATACCCTTCATAAGGGCACAGGCTTGACATACCTCAAGTCCCTTGTCGCAATAATTGAACAGTCATGCAATGCATTGCCACTGGTGCTAGTATTCCTAGGGAAGCTTAACACCAGAGCCCTGTCTTCAGAGCCATCCAAACACAAAATAGAAAGGCAAGCTATCCGCAATGGACTAGGTGAAGTCTGTATTTCCTATATTCCCAAGTACCCTTGGTTAGAGACTGCAGGCAGGGGATTGTTCCACCTGGCAGACTTCCCTCTTCTTTCCCGTTTCCCATTGCTGGTAGAGCGGAGGAGGACGAGCTGCGGTCACTGGTGGGACTTTCTCACAGCATCAGGTCATCAACAGCAGTGCTGAACATTTGCATGAGGAGTCCCCCGTTTGAGGTCCCACGTGGGGGGAACCCATGCTGCCCCAGACTGACAGCATACCACTTTTATGATCCCCTCACCTCAGTAATCATGATGGGAGTTGTTGTCCCCTGCCTGCCCTGACTCCTGTCATCAAGAGCACCAGTTCAGGATGGAAAAATCTGATGTTCACATCTTGCGACGTGAACCTGGGTGTCATCCCTTTAAAGGGAGCTGCCTACCCAGGCATGTGGCTGCATGCCAGGAGGTGGGAGTGAAACACGGTAGCTTCATAAATTCCTAGAGAAGCACATCAACTGCTCACTGTCTTACTGATTGAGTCAACAGCTAAATCCCAAAAGGCACATCCAGAAATAAAAGGCCTCCATTAATGAAAAAAAAAGGAGGAGGGCCTGTTAACAAGACCTTCTCATTAGGAGGAAGACAGAAAGCCTCCTAAGGCAACTCCAAGCCACCAGCTTGGCAGCGTAGGGTGTAATGCACAGACCTGGTGTGCCAGGACACAGCACACCCAGAGGCACGGATCATGGATCACCAGGAACGGGATCGTAGCACGGGGAAGTGTGGCAAGCCATCCCCAGGGTGATAAAGGTCTGGCCTTAAGCTTTTTGAACTAAGAAGGACCTTCTTCCTGCTTTGAGCAAAACTAGCTCTTTTGTTACCTCCCCAACAATTTCTTCATACAGTTGCCAGAAAACTTGCTGGCATTCCAGCCGTGCTTGCAACGCCAGCAAATACTCACCAGCATCGGCATTCTCAGGGCACCACTGGCCCTGACTGTCCCTGCCCGGCCCCCAGGGTCTTCCCCACAGCCCAGGACCCCACATTAGCCCTCAGGGACGTCAACCCCTGCCCCAGCCACGCCATGGCAGATCTCCCCACAGCTCTGCCTAGCTATGGGCCCCACTGAGATGTGGGCCCAGGAACCTCCCCATAAAACAGGTTTTCTCACTGTTCATCCCCTCAGTTGCTATTATTCCAATTACCAACGTACACTAGAGCGTCTTTCTTTTTGTCTCTGTTCTGCAGTAATTTACTGTTGTAACATAGGACTGAGTGATGATTCTTAAGTGAATTTTAATACAGGAATGCCAAATGCTCATGTAGCAATATAAACATTGTGAATTAAAACAGCCAAACCACCACAGCAGAGGGGCCAACACTGGAGGCTCCCTCTGCTAATGCACGCCACGGCTTTGAGCAGCTCCACTGAACCCACAGGGGCCTCACCCTTCCAAAAGGGCTGAAAACAGTGGAGAATAAGAAACAGACAAGTAGCGAATTCATTTGTAAAGACTAACAAATGGTTGAAGGGATTGCTACAAGAACCACCCCCACACACCTTCTTACTAGAAATGGATTTTTGTGTATTCACAGCCGGTTTAAGCCCCCAAGTGTCAATCTGCCTATTTCGCAATAAGATAAATATTTTCGTAGTTTTTACTGAAGTGATACTTGTTGTTAAAAACTAATTGGACTAATTTTGCCTTTTTGCCGTGCGAAGTGCCCAGAAACCCCCTCTTTAAATCACTCTGGCCACGCGACTCAGCGGACCTTTGCGTGCCCCTCTCTGCTCCCGACACCGTTTCACCTCAGGGACCGCATCGAGGTTTTTCCCCACCACCTCCGCTGCTCCGAGACCGGATTTCTCGGCGCCGCCTCTTCCCTGCCCGCTCCCGGCCGCCGCACCCAGGCGGCGCCTCCTCTGCTGCGCCGCGGTTTCTAAACCCCGAGGGGCTTTTTAAAGCAACGACACGAGGACGACCAGTGCCAGCACTCGCGCTTAAAGTCACTCGAGCCGAAAGGCCTTCACTAGTTGCCCCCGCCTCACGCCTTACGCGAACACCCGCTGCAGACACCGCGGACCCCTCACAAACCCTACGGGCGGCTGCAACCTACCCCGCGCCCTCCAGCCTCGCTCTTCGCGGGCATAACCCAGACCATCCTCCCCCCACACGCCGAGCCGCATTGTGTCAGAAGGCTTTGCCAAGGGAAGACAGACGGACAGACGGAAAGGACAATCCCCCCAGACCGCTTTCCCGCCGCTCCCACAGCCGCTTCCGCCTACAGCCTCGTTCTCGCTCCTTCCCCAGCCACGCCCCACTGAGGGCGCACCGCGCTTTCCCCGCCCCCCGGCCTCAGGGAGCCGCGTCTGCGCCTGCGCCGCTCCTCGCCCTCCCCCGCCTCTTTTTCCGCTGGGGGGGCGGGGAGAACTGTCATCTTCCTCAGATCCTATTGGCTGCCGGCCGGGTGCGCGCGCACCGCCGTCCCCGCCTACCCCCTCCCCTGGCTGGGGGCTCCTTCCGATTTCGCTAGCGGCGGAGGGGT
>VZSZ01009377.1:3654558-3680840 GCA_013398815.1 Ibidorhyncha struthersii | reverse complement strand
TGTGAAAAAAAAAAAAAAAAAAAAAAAAAAGCAGAGGTTTCCTGGAAGCGTGGGAGGGTGGCATGGTCATCAGCAGGGGGGTGTTGCTCCCTTGGTTTATGTGAAGAAGGTGCTGTAAGAGGCAGGGGAGGAGCAGTGGCCGTGCNGCCGTGCTCCCGGCAGACCTCGGGCTGACTCCAGAAATGCGCAAAGGAGGGAGAGAGGGGTGCTCAGAGGGACGAGGGCTGTGAGCAGCTAGAAATGGTGAAAAAGGAGCAAGAAGGATGGAGGCCAGGGCAATGAAGATGCTCGCATCACTTTTTGTCATTGGCTTGGCTCCAGAGGGACAAACATCACCCTGATTGCCTCTGAAAACATGGACAGGGGGCTGCTCCAGGCTCCTCCAGTTGAGTGTCCTGCTAGGAGGAACTCTGAGAGAGCAGCCCAGTAACCCCCTGCACACAGCCGCAGTGAGAGGGATCCGAGACACAAAGCCAGAAGGGTGGTGGTGCAGCTGCTGCTGCAGGGAGTCACTAGCAAGCTGGTTGGGAAACACTGTAAGCAACCAAAAAAGTCCCCCAAAAATTATCCCAAAGAAAAAAAAAATAAATAAAAAGACCAGCAAACTTTCTGCACAGACTGAGCTTGCACCAAATATTGCAGGATCACTTCACATTTTACCTGGCTGGTCACCCTCTCCTTTTACAGGCAAATATTATTTTTAAAGGTTGCTAAGAGCCAGCAGTGCTAATGCATTTGGGTCAGGAACTTCCTACTCCATACCAACTGGTTTGTGACCAGAAGACACTCAGGAAAAAAATCCCTTCTACTTTAGATGGCATTTATTCGGTGATCCACCCCACGCCTCTGATGGCTGCAGCAGGGGGAGGCAGGAGAAGGCAGCAGGAGGCAGGGATACAGGGTGCCAGGCTGGATGCTTCCCCGGCACGAAGGGGGCCGTGCAATATGATTAGCAGCCCAGGGAGAGCACAGCGGGTTTACACACACCATCCATCACTTGCTGACCGCCTTGTTTTCTCTTTGCGCACTTGCATGGATATTTAGCTACAAACCGTTCCTACGAACTGTTCCTTGATGTGCAAATATAGCTTTAAATGACTTCTCTAGGAAAGAATCCTCGCTATTTTATACAAATTGTCTTCCATGTTTATTACACAGAATCATGATCCAAAAAGAAGGGGATTCATCCCATGACTATTCATAACACTGCTCTCCCTTACACATTACGAGCTGGAACATACTCCAGGCCCCCTTGTATGATGAATGATACCTACTTTGCTCTTTGCTTCCAGCCTGCTCCGATGTGTGTATTTATGGAGCCTCAGTGCAGTGATGGAAATGCTCCTCTCCCAGTTTCTCCATGAGACAGAGCAGTGTGGGCACTGGGCTTGCAACAGCAGTTTGGAGAGGGAGCAGTAAGGCCTGAAACTCCGCTCCTGGCCTTGCCGCTGAGCGGACGACCCAGGACCGCTGGGTCCAGAACTGCTGCACTTCCCCCTGACACTCTTCCCAACAGCTGGGAGCTTCTCCACCCCATTTAATGCCCTTTCTCCCACCCCGTGTTTTGGAGAGGAGCACCGGGCTGGACATAGGGTCATGCGGGTGCACGGATGCCCACCCGCCCGCTCTGGGGATGCTGTGCCTGGGAGGCGTGAGCGGGACGTCTTCTGCTGTATTTGGCTTGGCTGGCTCAGCCAGCCCATTCCACTGTCTGCACACAGCCCCGGGGAGAGGGGAAGGAAACACCGTACCGGTCAGCCAAGCCAAACACCGGCAGGTCAAACGCTGCAGCACGGCTTCTCGGAGATGTCACACGCACCCGAGGCGAGTCCACTTGTCTCCTGGCACGGGAGCATCTTGCAGAGCCCTGCGCTAACACCACAGCCACCGGCTCCTGACCCCAGGCTCCAGCACACGCTGCCTCCCTCCCAGGGATGAGGATTTTGCAGGCTGGGTGGGAGGAAGGTGGTGGGGTGCGTAGTCCCGGTGCAGATCACAGCCCCCCCTTCCCCATCAGCGCGGTATGTATGGCTTCGGAAATAATCCAGTCTTCATTAACTTGTCAAATTAGGAAATTGAGAGCTGTCAAAGTGTAGCGAAGATTGGAGGTGGCTTTTATAGTAAGCCGTGGGATCTCCCACTGTTTGTCTAATCTAATTTCCTCCTCATCGTTGTCCTAAGAGAATCATTACAAGAGAGGGAGATGTAGAAAGATGAAGATGCGAATGGTTTCCAGCAGAAAACACTTCTCTTCCATGTGCTCGTGCCAACAAGAGGGTTTATATAAACCGCTCAGGATCAGTAATCTTCCTCTCGCAATCATCTTTGTGTTTTAAGACAACTCTTAAGCTTCATCCCCTCTGGTCAATCCTGCCGCAGGAAAAATATAAAAAGTGATTTCTTTTGTTGTCCCACCAACAGGCAAAGGCAGAGCATTGACTGAGCCCCTTCTGACCCACAGAGCTTTTGTGTTCCTCGCTCTGAAGTATTAAGTTAGTTAATTATTACCAAGGAGAGTGTGCCAACCTGTCCTGAACCCGCCACACTAAAATAAAAGCACACAGGAGACCGAGCAAAGCCCGTAGCATGAAACGGCTTTAAATCGAAGACACTTTGATGCGCTCCTCTGCGGCAATCGAGCAGCATTGCTAAGGCACATCACACGACGTAAAAGCACCTCTGCTTGCTCCTGCTCTCCCCATGCTCTTTTTCAACACTGCTCTCCAAAACAAAACTCCACAAACAGCTCCATGGTGCAAATAAGCCATACACCAAAATAATTCATTCTGGTATGCCTCTCATTTCCAGGATCACTTTGCAAAGGCGGTAAAAAAAAAAAAAAAAAAAAAAAAAAAAAAAAAACACAAACAAAAAAGAAACAACAAACCAACAGTACAAAGTGAGCGACCCCAGCAGGGACAAGTCCTAATATGCAGCTGCAGCTCATTTCAGTACGAGCGCCTGGTGAGGAAACCCCATGCGCTTTGCAGGATTTCTCCACCACACGCAGCTCAGAGGGGAGGGAGATGCTGCTGAGCGTTGAGTAACCGTGGTGGAAACCCTCCTCCCCGCAGAGGAGGCACGACTGGGCCGTGCAAAGGCACGTGCGGCTGAGCCAGTGGCCCCAGCGCCGTCGCTGCAGCAGGAGGGCAAAGGATTTATTCTTGGGGCGGCAAACGCTCCTGGCTTCCAGCGTTGGTTTTTAAGAAGGCAGCACCAGAGTCTTCAAAAAAAGCAGCAAGTGAAGTGGGACATCTCAAGCCCCCGCAGCTGACATGAACCCCTAGAGGAACCCGCTGCTGCAAGAGCAGAGAGGGAACCAGCTGTCCAATGACAGCAGCAAAACCAAATAAATTAAGAATCAATACCATCTTTGCTGGAGAATGAAAGGTTAAAATCATATCAGCAACGGGTTGGAGATGGGCTTTTGAGGCAAAGTTACCATTCCTTGCCTGCTAATTGTTATGTTTTCCAAAGATTTCATCAACTAAGTTGTGTTTAGCAAACTGCTATTTAATTACAAGAGTAGAATCCTGTTAATTAGCCAGCCCCAGAAGATAGCCCTTCATCCCTGTTAAGTGAAATTCCCAACTAATCCCTCCAGCAGCAGCGGTGTCGCAGCCTGGGGAGCCACAGAGAGCTATTAGAGATGCCCCTGAAGTCGGGAGGAACGATCAGAGCTCAGCCCCCGCCTACTGCCAGCAGCTCTCTTCAACCCTGGGAACACACAATCCAGCATAAGAAGCGTCATACTCAGAAGTAAGAAGCTTTTCATTCCTCTTACCATTTCTCAGCTGTCCCTCCTGGCTCCATTTGCCCCGGCAGCTTCAGCTGCCACCCAGCAGCATCTCCTCTTCCCCTGGGACTGGTGCTCCCGCTGCATCCCTCCCTCCCTCGGCACGGTCCATCCTTGTGTCCGTGGAAGAGGCCAGCATCTCTTCTTCAGCCAGCTCACCACCATCCTCCACTTAACACCACACAGCATCAAAGCTTTTCCTGGGAAGATGCTGTGAGCACCTTTTAGAACGTGCTACAAACATTTGTAGATCTTACCCCCACAGCGCATCTCACCTGGCTTCCCAGGACAGAGGACAATCCCCATGTGATGGTAACTCCACCTGGGTGGCAGGACAGGTGTCTCAAAAATATGAAGCTCCTACAAAATTCATAAAAACAGCCTAAATAAAGGAGACAAGTGCTCCAGCTACACGAAAGGCTTCAGCATGACCTGCCCCACCAGCAGGCACCAGATAAAGCCCAAAGGCACTGGCCCGGCGTGGGCAGGTATCAGCCAGGGCTCGTTACCACCCCAAGAGGGAAGCAGATTTCTTTAATTCAGCTAATGCAGCAATCTGGGGTTTCTTTGTTGTTTGTCACCATGGAAGTTGAATGTTTTAATTTTATGTTGAAATGCCAGCAGAAATTCATTTTGATAGGAAGTTGTAGGCTCTTCTTTGATATCCATTTAAACAATTTAGATGATTTTGAAGTAGTGGGGGGTTCATTTAATCAAGTTCAATAAAGCAGAACTCCAGGTGAAAATAATAAATATTTAAAAGACAAAAAAAAAAAAACTGTTCAACGTTGGTTGGTATAAATACATCTGTGCTATGGAGATCAGTAGGGATGAAAGGACAGTTCAAAAATTCTGCAAAGTCTTTAAATTAATGGTTGCAAAATGGCAATATGCAATTCGTCGTGTTCCTGTAAACTTACATTATCCATTTTGATTCAAGCCCAGTTGTGGGCTGAATTTTAGTCAGAAGATATCCATTAACCCAGATTCTAAGTAATAATAACAATTGTCATCAGAATTAAACCGCACAGAAAAAAACCCTAATTTTATAAACTAGGGATTTAGAACAATCAAAAACTGACAACAGTTCATAGTGTGGACTTTGGTGGTCAACGTGCAGCTACCCTACCCTATGGCTAGGATGAAGCCTCTCTCAATCACTATCCAATGTTCGAGCATAAAAACATAAAAATAATTTCCTTCAACAGGATGAATGAAGTAGTACCTTAAATTAGCAGGTTCCAGTGACATCACCAGATCGGCCACTGCTGCCAGCAGACCCAACTCTGCTGAAGTCAACGTCCACGCTCAAAAAGAACCTGGAGGAGAGGTGAGAGGCTCTGGCTTGTTTCCAAAAGTGAAAGCAAGCGAAGGGTGAGGTATGCGATTAATTCCCCGTTAGTATTCCAGTCACACTCCCTCCAACGATGGGGAAGTATTTCAAGTGAGAAATCTTGCTCATCAAGCTGTTAAAAATGTTTTTCCCGAAGTTTTCTACCCCTTGCTTCTCCGAAATCCCTTTTTGACTCCAGCACGTGTGCCTGGAGGCTGTCGGCACCCATCACGCCTGCAGCCATCAGGCAGCACTTCACGGGCAGCTGCTGCCCTGAGGCCTCCCTCTATCCCTGCCCTGGAAAAAGGGGAACCCCACTCACTGCAGAGTCTCGGAAAGCAATTACAGAAGCAAGACATTTGGATTTTAGAAAATCTGTTTAATTCATAATGCTCATTAACGGCACAGTTTTAATTCATAAATACAGACAAAGTTGTAAAAAAAGTCACAAACGTGCAATTCTTATTTTTAAATTTATTTGATTTTAATGTCTGCCTCTTAATATACTAAAGATGTGGAAATCAGCGCAACTTGAACAGCTGCCAAACAAAAACCTCTCAACAATGAAGTCATGCTCAGTGGAGTGTACGTTCATCTCTACCTTGCAGCTTCTTCTTGTAAAAGGAACCACAGCAATCTTTGGTAGTACATTAAAACAAACCAACACCTCACATAATTAATATAGACAAATAATTAAAGATTAACACGTTTTGTATTCATATTCATGCTGCAACGCAAAATCCATTTCTTTTCCGTATTTTTTTTTCTCTTTTAAAAGGTCACTTAGGAAGTCACGATGGCTTGAAGCTACATACGATGGGATCTCTTCCTTTGCACCGAAGCCAACAGCAGTTCTGATGCTGACCTTTAGGGGTGCAGGCATGGGCCTAAAAGCACTCCCAGAAGCGTGAGGGATGGATCCAGTTAGTCTAATGCATTAGAAAGGATTCATGACACTTCATCATGAATGTACAGAAAAATACCCTAAGAAAGCATACAATATAAAAACATCAAAACCCCCCATTCCCTCTTAAATAAGAGAGGTGTGGAGTTTGCAGGGTTTCCTACTGCAAGATCGCTCACTCTAGTCTGAACAGGGGCTCTTCTGAAATCACTGCAGTTGAAACACTCGTTAACATCGTCCCACACAGGGTTAGTCCCCATATAAATGTGTCCTCTTTAATCGCTCGTTTAGTGAGCGCTTTACTATTTACTTTTACAGTATGTGTGCTGGTGTCAGTGCAAGACCAGATTACACTGAATATCAGAATAAACGCAGTGCAATTTCTTTCTCTCTCGGGACAAAACCAGTGAGTAAATCTTAACACAATAGGAATGTTTCAAAATGAAAATTGAAAACACATTTGACCAAGCCAGTATTCCCCTACGTACAGCACATCTAGGAAAAGCAGCACACCATCTTTGTGCACGTTTGCATTTAACTAAGTACAGTACAGAAGAAATGCAAGCCTGTTATCTTAATGAAATAGGAACAAATGTAATCTGACTGAGAAAAACAAGTGGCTAAAATATCTTAAAAAAAAAAATCCATGAAGAATTAAAAAAAAACCCAACCAAACAAGAAGTAATTAATTGTGCATTTAGCAGTCAAGGCAACTGTTTTTCCTCATTTTCCCAGTTTGAAATGTCAGAAACTCAAAAGGGCCACTGCGTGTAGTGCTACTGCGGGGCTTCCACCATCCTCCTCCTTGTCCAGACCACCTCAAAACACCAAATTACAACAAACGAGCTTGGCACTTAATGTTTTCCCCGTCAGCCCTCAAAAGCGTGATGCTCTCTGTGTGCTAAGGAAGAGAGAAGATTAAAAAAAAAAGAATATATAAACTTTCTTGAGGAGATGAAAAGATGAAACAAGAAGACAATGTATGAGCAGTCAAGGAAGACACAATGTGCCAGCGAGTGATCTTTGGGAATACACTATGCTGATAATACATTTATATGGAGCCTAAAATAAGAGATCCTTTAAAATCCTGATTGTAAATGGTTCTTCTAAATGAATCCTTAATTTGAACAGCATGTAGTCTTGAGAGTCATCAAGAGATTTGTCTCACTCATTTTATGAATCAGGCATCTGAAACATATATATGTTCTACAAAACATATTCTACAATTATAAAATATATTCTACAACTAAACTAAAAATATCTTCTATTTTGAATGGTGGCTAACTTTTATGTTGAGGGGAAAAAACATCTCTATTTTTGAAGTAATAATTTGAATGCAATGAGAGATGCTACGTTTCCAAATGGTTGATGATGAATCAGGCAGGATACTGCCATAGAAATACCCTGCCAGCATCTTGCTTCTGTAACGAAGGTGGAAATTAACAGTACAAAATACTTACATTTATAAAACACCGCTTTAAAAGATGTGTGTGGTAGAAGTTTATGTATCTTTTCTAAAACTTTAGCTTCACTTGCTAAAGAGGCATTCCCGTTCCAGACTTGCACAACATCTTCACGGTCACGAACGCTGACGCTAACCCCTATTACTTCATCATCTGCACAAAAGAGGAAGGATCATTAAGAAATACTTTAAAAGTGAGACATGTCTAATTTGATACTTCTGTATTATGAAACAGTGCCCAAAAGCTGAACAAACTGAAGAAATGAAAAAGAGCAATCTCCAGTGAGGAGAATACCAACGCTCAAACCAGACAAAATAGTTACCAGAAAGAAACAATCACTGTATTTATAGAAGCTATTGGAAATATTACCTCATAGTGGTTTTAATAAAGTGCCATAAGATTATTCATCTTTGCTATTAGCACTCTTATCCTTGATTAAAAGAGAATGATAGGAGTCCCTTCAGTAAGGTCAGCAATATAAACTACTAAAGGGAATTTACTTACATTAATGTCTAAAAGCAAAAATGGGTGGATGATGGTGAAACAACTAAAACCCCAGGAACAGTACCTGGAGGAGATCAGACACCAGCTTTTCCAGACTTTGCTCTCTTTTTCGTTTTGTCAAGGCAGCAACAGGAAAAAAAGAAGAAAAAAAGAAGAAAGAAGAAAAAAAAAAAAGAAAAAAGAAAAAAAAAGAAAAAGAAAAAGAAAAAAAAAAAGGATGGGAAAAGGAGGGAGAAAAGGAGGGGAAAAAGAAGAAAAAAAAAGAAAGAAAGAAAAAAAAGAAGAAAGCCCCAGTCAGGCTGCTGCCAGTGCTGGTAACTCCATGCTTTGCTGAAGAAGCCCTTTTCCACGTGCAGCTCTCAGGATGGAGCGCTCAGCCCAAGGCCGTGCCCCAGCTGGGAGCGGTGACTGCCCCCAGTAGTGACCTCCCCAGCGCAGCGGCACTGTGCATCCTAAGGACTGGGTCAGTGACAATAACGCAAAGGTGCTGTCAACAGCACACGGCCAAAGGAAAAAACTGCCTCTGTAGACAGCAGAATGTCATGTACGTGCTTAAACTGACCCCAAGATCACGCTATCAGTATAAAGGGCAGGAACACTCCCTTCTTGAGACCAACCCAATTATTCATATTGAGGATTTTGAAAAGCAACTATCAGAAATGTGTCTCTCAACTCAAGGATTTGAGGCTTGTGTTCTGTATCTTCCAATTCTGAAGGCTGGGAAGGCAATGAGAGAAATACGCTCTTTGAGAAACTCATTCTACGAAAGTTTTGTAGCAAAACCAAAGCCACCAAGGTGAACAGACCAGCAGCAGCCTACTGCAATATGTCTGCTCTACCGTATTAGCTAGGTGTAAGAGAAACCCTTTGAAAGGTTTTTGCTGAACTGCTCTGCGAACCCAAAAGCCTCAATTCTTTTGTCTGGAAGGATAAAGCGGTGGAGGAACACTCCCCTAAGGGAGTATATGCCGTCACTGTGACAGCCAGTTTTAACCAGATATTCACGCTTAGGAGAGAAGTAAATATGGTCAAAAGAAGTGATGGAGAAATGTCATGTTAAACTGAAAAGGTAAGACTGGTAACCAGTTCCCAGAACTGCTTCCCTCTAGGCCAGTGGATCAGCAGGTTCATCATTCGTGTCACCCAGAAGCAAGAAACAGTCCAGTAACTGAACCTTAATGGATTAAATGGCCACAGGCTCGTACTCGCTTTTCATGACTAAGAAGCAGCATTTGACGATCTATCTAAGGCCAGCTAGTGGTCACACTCCCTTCCTGGAGTCCATTTCCAGATGAAACGTGCAAGCTTGCAAGTCTAGAGAAGATATTTATTCTGAAAGCAACTTTGTTAAATTATTACCTCTGACCAAAATCACATACAAGCTTCTGGATGATTAATGCCTGTTTTCCAGTAAACCAGCAAAGTACGTTAAGAATATTTATGTAAATTCAATTACATTAAAGATTACCTTGACCTAAGCAGTATTTTTAAGCAATAATGAAAATATTGCTCCCGGGTAGAGCGCTAACGTGGGGTCCAGGAGAGCCGGGTTTGTGTTATGGCCCTGCTACGGGCTTGTAATGTCACCACAGGGCAACCACGCGGCTTCCCTCTGCTCCAGGTCTGCAGTTGTGCTCCCCCTGACAGCTCCTAACCCTGCTAGGAGAACCGAAAGAGACCATGAGGGCTAATACCATCCACCTAATTTAGTTGCTTCCAACAGTATGGAAGTGAAATTTGGGGTTCCAGAATCCTGGCGTCGTAGACTTAATATTAATCATTTAAATGCTGGCTAACGGATAGACATTCCATAACTAGAAAACCCGCTGGCTTCCCAGGGATGCAAGCTGCTGAGCTTGAGTCTTCCACGAGGACAGTCAGAATACCTTCTCCTCCTCTTAATGACAACGGGTATGAATATGATTTCAGCCCTGTACCCTATTTTTAGCGGTATTTCCATGTTCTGCATTGTCACGTTAGCCTCAATCACTTTTAAAAGTTACCTGCTGCACAACAGTCTGTGAACTGCTCTCCAATAGTTGCTAAGAGTAGCTCCTTCCAAACCGCAGCCTAATGAGGGGGGAAAAAAAGAAGTGACGTTTGCATTATTATTTTTTAATTTAACAGTTAGGTTTCCTAGCTCAGTTTCGAGTGCATTCCCTTTCTGAGGTTGTCTAGACAAAAAAGAACACTTAAGTACGCGCTGTGTTATATAATTAATTTCTTCAATAAAATTCGAGCAACAATTTAGACCCTGCAAATACATACTGCTACACAGAACTGTTCTAACAAATATTTTCAATATTTAACAATAACTTTATCTTCGCTATATCTGTGTCCATGACTCATCTCACATGCACTAGTTAATGTAAAGCATGAAAGTAGATTTCTCCCAAGTATTTCCCATGATAAAAAACCATAAGGCTCCACTTGTGATTGTTTCTACAGCAAAGAATTACCAATCACTTTAAGAAAAGTGCCTGAAAACCCTACCAGTAAATTAAATTGATTCATATTTAAACATCATTTTTATCAGGGAGCATAGCGATAGAACAAGGGGTAACAGTTTTAAGCTGAAAGAGGGTAGATTTAGATTAATTATTAGGAAGAAATTTTTCCCTGTGCGGGCGGTGAGCCCCTGGCGCAGGTTGCCCCGAGAAGCTGTGGCTGCCCCATCCCTGGAGGTGTTCAAGGCCAGGCTGGACGGGGCTGGGAGCAACCTGGGCTGGGGGGAGGGGTCCCTGCCCAGGGCAGGGGGTGAAACTGGATGGTCTTCAAGGTCCCTTCCGACCTAAACCATTCTATGATCATTTCTAATTTGCCTTGACTATGAAGTAAGTCCATCTTTCAACAAATCCGAATGCTCACTACAGCATTAAAACAGAGGGAAAAGCTATCTGCCACTTTTCTTTGGCTATTAGACTAATCACACAGTTATTTGCTTTCCACACAAGTTATCACCTAAACCAAAGCCCATAGAAAACTTCAAATGCATCTGGACCAACATAATGCTTCAAGGCATGGGTTTACAGGGACAGAATATTTTATTTATTTATTGAAAGAACACCTCAGCGTGAACATTTGTCTATATCGCCATAACGACTTTTTCATATGCTACTTGAAAGGACAAGGGGTAATGGTTTTAAGCTAAAAGAGGGATGATTTAAAAAAGATATAAAGAAGAAATTTGTTACGATGAGGGTGGTGACACACTGGCCCAGGTTGCCCAGAGAGGTGGATGCCCCGTCCCTGGAAACATTCCAGGTCAGGTTGGACGGGGCTCTGAGCGACCTGATCTGAAGACGTCCCTGCTCAGGGCAGGGGGGTTGGACTAGATGACCTTTAAAGGTCCCTTCCAACCCAAACTATTCTATGATACTTTTAAGGAATGTCTTTTCTGCTATATGAAGTTAGCTTGAGTTTTAGTACTATTAAAACCCCCAACATATCAAATGCACCAGGTTAAAACAAAAAGCAAGCAGCCGCAAAGATTACAAACTAATGAACTGCTTTAATGGCAGTTTCTGAGTACCCCTAAGCCACCTTCTAGAGTACGAAAGATTTCTGTGACTCATTAGCATCTGATCCAATGCATCATGTACAGCTGTGCTACGGGAAGGACCATCTGATGCTCCCGAGGCAGGTTGAAGACGTCAGCGTGACAGCCTCTGACGTGGTGCCTTTCGCCTGCCCGTGGAAACAGCTCATATACTGGCGATGGGACTGACCACGCACTCTCATTGCCAGGCGCAGTGCTCACTACTGGGAGTTGTCCTAATGGTCTCAAGGGTAGGAAGCACTTCATCCAGTAGTAAGCAGTTGCAGGATCAGGCTTATGAGGATCTAAAAAGTATTAGTTTTCATATTAAAAATCGGCATACAGAAGTGTCACTGTACACATGCAAGAACACTGAGGTGTCAGTATTTTGTCAGTCAGTTTTTCATACCACTTGAAAGACTGATATCTCTAGAAAAACCTGCATTTTCTTCCCTCCACACCCTCACCCAGAGCTGCAATAGCGTATCATCTTTTTGAGTTAGGTCTGTACAAAATGGTTCATCTTAGCCAAGGAGGTGCTGTGTGCACGTGTGACGAAGAATGAAGCCAAAAAATGAGAATCACGCATAAAGGTATTATTTATGCTATTTACAGAGGCACTAAAAGCGGACCGAAGTTCACCTTCAATTAAACCTCCCAGAAGTGACCGGGGAACGTGGTACATAGTTTGAGATATCAAAAAGCACCTTCATTTCAGAGAGGGGCTATCATTCAGCCTCTGAGGTCCCTAAATTCACCACCCAGCAACACAGGCTCCCCAAACCACTTGTCACTTCTGACAACCTTCACACCTTGGATCATAAGGGGAAAAGGCAAATTTCAGTCTTTCGTGATCCCGTGGGACTGCAGGGAAGAAAGCTGCAATTCACATACGGGGGAAAAGCCCACAGGCAAAAATCAATTAACTTTTGCCTGAAATTTCAAGTACCATCTTTCAGCACTTAATGCCTTCTGCAAGGCTGCCACGTTCTTCTGACACTTCACTTTTCGTGTTTAGAGGCCCGATGCAGAACAAAGTCACACACATAAACACGGCGTGAAGCGGTCAGATCTCCTCACCACGACAGTTCGCAGGAGATGCATGCTACTCGCAGGCATTTGATTAGGGGCGCAAAGAGAAACCCAGTTGTTTCAGCAGGGCTAGAATGCCGACATGCATGAATGGATTTTATCTTTTATATTTTAAAAATAAAAAAAAAAAAAAAAAGGGCTGAAAAAACTGAGCAGCACTACAGTTTGACAAGATGTACACAAGGTGACGTGACAACTCACTGCTGCCAAAGGGGATGATCCTCCTTGTCTTTTCTCCTATACGCCCTACGCCCATCAAAAAAGTGCCCTGGCCTTACACTCAAATTAAAAATAAAATAAATAGGAGACTTCTTCTGACATCGGCGTGCATTAAGCTGGCTCACAAAACAGTCCAATGAGCACCAGTGCAACAGGGATCAGGAGAGCGTGAACAAGATGTTCCCCTTTCCAGGGCAAGCCATGAGATGGGATTAGCTATCGATGGAAACAACACTTTGGTCCGTGTTTGGCTGCAGAAAGTCAAAAGCGCTACTCACAGCCACACATAGGTGCAGACACATAATGCCAAGCAGAAATAGTCCTGCTGAGTCTGACAGAGAGTTTAGAAGCGTTTGGCACTTCAGTGAAACTCTGGATGCTGTGCTGGATTGTGTGTGAGGGGTTTTGAAGAGCGTTACTGTGGTTCTGGCTATAATTTAGCATATAATATTATCAGGAAAAGATTTATTTTTTTTTTGCATGCCTGTAAGCAAACATTCTTGTGAACAAAGGCGATTTTAAAATACTGTGTTTCCAAATGGAAATGGAGTATAACACTGCAGCTTTCATTTGCTTTATAATACATCAGCGAGTGTTATTGAAAGCAAGAGGTACGGAATTACCCAAAAAGAAATTTTTGCTTATTGTCTTAAAAGAAACGGTTATAGACGTTAAAATAGTGTTTGGTTGTTGTGTTGGGTGATGTCAGAACTNCCCCCCCGGCTGCCCCTTACTAAACAATATCTAAGTAAAAGGTCAATATTACATACCGTACTTTCTTTAGGGACCTTCATTTTCCATATACCTCCTTTGGCATTGCTTTCCTCTTCCCTGGTTATGGAAAATAGATCAGTAAAATAAACATTCTTATCCACATCTAGATAAATCTACGCTTGGGGGTTAATTTTCCCAGAAAAATCCCGTTTGAAATGCAATTACTAACTCCAGGTAGTGTGACTCGGGCTATGACTTCTGACATCAGAGATAATTCTTTCATTGCTCATATGAAGTTTATCTCTCAACACCTAATTGCTTTCCTAAGTTTTGCGTGTTGGAAAACACATTATTCGTGCCTACAGACCATCTTAGAAGTGGCTGCACACTACACGGGAACAAGCCGCAGTGCAGTTTTACTGGGGTAACCTTTTATTTTTAAAAAACTTTGGCATATTTTCACAGAAGCAGCTCATTACTCTCAAGTTTATCCAGTTTAATAAAAGAACATGAGAACACTTCATTTCAGTTTTGTGACAGCTAGAAATTAATTGCCCTTATTAAAAGAAAGGCTGAAGCTGCCCAGGGTCAGGGCACAGACATAACCATTAAACTGCCTCATAACGACAAAGGCGCAACGTACAAACCTCTGAGCTTCAAGTTTATTCTGCCACAATCCTTTTTATAAGATTTTAAATTAGGGCTCTAGTTTCCTTTTAAAGCTCTGTAATAGAAAGAGTTTAAGGAATAACCTAAAATTCATCTTTGGAATATCTAAGCCCAGTATGAGACCTCTAGAGATTCCCCAGGACCAATGGTCTCTCACCAGTCCAGACAAACACTGGGGAAACTTTGGGATAACACCTTCAAAAATCTGCAGTCCTCAATTCTTACTTCAGAATTTGTTTTTCTTCCTGAAAACCAATGCTGCAACTAGCCACTATACTGTAACTGTAATCTGAGAAAAGCTTCTTGGCAGTAATTACTGAAAAGTCAGCGGGTGATGAGCTCAATCTCTTGCAACCCCTTTCCTAAAATACAAAATTTCTTTGACAGTCTTAAAATAGATGTACCATTTTTAGAAGAGGCCTTTGCGTTTCACACCTCTAATAGTCGCTTACCAAATCTGAACTAAAAAATAGAAAAAAAAAAAACAAAACAAACCCCAAAATGTTCTCGCTCATCCTTACAAAGATATCAAGACCGGCGCACAATGGCCCAGTTGATTCATACACACACCAATGGTTTTTCAAACCCAGTTTAGCTAACCTGACCAGTCACAGTACTTTTAGAAAAGTAATGTAGACCTTCAGATGCATTTCACTTGAGAAAATTATTTACTTGTTGAGTAGATTAGGACAGAAATCTCCTGTAGTAAGGCACCACCCAGTTAGACATACTACAATCAGGTTAAAGAACTCTAATCCAATCACAGTCTATGCAAACAGTGCCAAAAAGCTCAAAACTCTCCAGGAAGTGCTTAGGCTCTCTAATTGGCATGTGACGGAACTGCACCAGGAAGAGGGCACAAAAAACTCAGTTTCTGAAAGGAAAACTTCCATGATTTATACTTTATTCCATTACTGTCCTACAATCAAGTAGGAATTTGCTGCAATGAATCACTTCACAATGCCTTAAATTAGTTTTAATCCAAGGTATCTACGCGTATGAAGCACGCTTTTGCACAGTTAAGGACCATCAGTCGTTCGCATCATTATTACTTCGGTGGAAAGAAAAAAATTTGCAAGAGAAAAATAATTTAAATGCAAGTAACATATTCTGTGTATTCTTGACTTGAAATTCAGAATAATATTTTCTTTCTTAACTTCTATTTCATAATTTAATTTCTTTCTTACACTTACTCTCAGAGGTGGACAATTAAATTACAGTCTGTGTTTTTAATAAAGGCTCTTTAGTACAAGTCACTTTTAAGCTTAACAAGATCCTTAGGATATTTCTTTCATAGGTCTCTTGAGTTCAGGTATTTGCAGGCAACAGAAACAAGATGCTCCTGTCCCACGCCTGCCTCCTGTCACCACTTCAGGTTTTTTCACTGCTTGCTCCCAGAAATATCTGATGATAACATACGTACCAAAGCGGCCGTCTTTCTCCCCGCATTAAATGGTAACTACATCTCAGAGGCAAATTTGTCACAGGAGGAATGTTGTTGTAGACACTCCAGAAATCCTTAAAAAGAAAAAAGACGAGCTGCATTAACAGAAGAGAGTAGGTTTAATATAGATTTACTTCTTCTGCATTATAATAAAATGCTCTGAAAAGAACTTGTGGCAATTTCACTTCTCCTTTTTTTTTTTTTTTTTTAGTTGTCATTTCTGTGTAAGTTGGAGGCAGAAAGAAGGGAAGCAGTTCAACTGTGGATTACTTTAGAATCAAAGTCCTTAGGAATACAGAGAAAAAAAATAATCATCAAAATCAGAGTTACACTAAGTATGTCAGAACAAACCAGCACATAAAACTTGCTTAGCATGTTAAAAATATGTACTTACATCAAATATTCACCTTGCTTCACTTAAGACTAATCTAAAACTGCGTTCTGATTATCCTGAGTTACAAAAACACCACCAACAATAATTCTGCTGAACTAAAGGCCTAACTAGCAATCCAGCTACTTTGTCCAGATCACAGTGAAATGTTGCAACCAGATGCAAAGAACTCGAGATGCACATTTTAATACAGGAATGGGGAAGAAATTAGAAGATCCAAGTTACCGGGAACCATCGGATTACTTCCCAGCGTTTCTGCCGGTAAAAGCAGAAGCTGCCATAGATGTTTGGGGTGGATAAAAGGCACCCAAAAGCACTGGTGAGTAACATGGAGGGATGACTGAGAAGATCCCAATCCCCTTTCTTCTTTATCCGACAGTTGGGAATAAGACAGGATTTTTAAAGACTTGTGTTGCATCAACATCTAGTGATGCGAAATTAAGCATTAGTTCAACTCATTAAGTATTATTAGCACAACTTAAGAAACAAAGATTGCAACATTACGTGATAACATTTTGTAGCCCTTGGCAATTCTACCTACCAGCCATTACCATTACCCAGTCACAAGAAGAGATGGAAGACTATTAAAAATATAAAAAACTGGTATGAAACACCCGTTTCAGCTTTCATCCTACTCTTCCCTGGCTGTGTATCCAAACCCTAAAGCTACCGACAGAAGGAGAAGGAGCAGAGCTACGCCAGCAGACGACCGTGGAAAGATTTGGGAGCTCTTATGTCCTGACCCAGGGACTTAGTTTGGAAGGTTTTGGTTTTCAAACATCCTTCAGGCAGTGCAGGCTGGCATTCCTCATTCACCAGTTACTGCCCAGGAAGGACAGTGATGAAGTCAATGAAGATTTTGGTTTTGCTTCGCCAAGGAAGATCATACTATGCGTATGACAGCACAGTCAGACACACCATGGGCCATGCTGCTAGCTTCTGATAACCTCATCCAGATCGTGAATCTCCCCGAGGCCCTGAAGGAGGTTTTTTCTATTTTAAACCCCAACGTGATGAGAAGAAAACCCTCAAGTTTTTCAGCCAATAAAACCTAGTAATTTAAATAATGAAGGCTAGATTCAGAGTGGGACAATGGGTAACACCAGATACTGTGTACACCAGTCTGCGGTCTTAAGCTGTCCTTTTTGCAACAGGAACCATTTTTGAAACAAACTCGCGCCTGTTGTCAACTTTACTTTCAGAGTGTCGCTTCACCGCATGACCGATGGGGATGTTCTGCTGACACACAGAAGTGAGAAGGAACCTCTCCCAAGGGTCTGAAGGACACTTCCCTGCTTTATGCCAAAGAATTTCTACTGATAACCTCATCACCAGAAAACTCCAAAAGCCAATTCATTTCTTAGGCCAATTAGCTGGGAAGAAACATCTCATGCAACGTTAACAGTTAGCTGTGCAGACGTTAACGAGAAAACCTTATATAAAACTTCAGTAGATCACTACGGCTGGGCTGCTTCAAGGAGAAAGTTTTGGCATTGCCTTAGAATTTCAGAGATTTAATGAACTCGAGTCAGTTAGCATCAAGGTGAGACAAATACCAACTCACTACACTTCATTCTGACTGGTATTAAAACAGAAATGCAGTTTTACTTGCAAGAGATGCCCACTGCTTGGCACTGGCAGATGACACAGACGTGCAGAATTTCTCATTGCTGCAATTATTGCACAATTTAAAAGTACTTTAATTCAAGTAATTTTGCTAGAATTTACTTTTTTAAAATTCACGCTCAAGGAGAGAAAGAAGAAAAAACCCACAAGCTGTAATTTTTGGTCTTTATGTAATGATTTTCTGTATTAAAAAAAAAAAAGGAGAAAAGGCAGGAAAAATACTTAAAATACATCAAGCGTAACAATCCAACGGAGGCACAATAGGAAACTCAGGAAAGTTTAAGAAGAGTGGGCTTGCCTGATCAATCCAATATGCTTCCTCCTTTCCTGGCCTGGAAAGCCAGATGAAAGTCAAACAATGACTGAGTAACACCACCCACAATCAATAACACTCATACCACAGGTAAGCAAAGCCCCAAGTGGGACTTATCGTACAAGGAAATGTGAAACGTTAGGTGTGAAGTGACATTAATGACACGCGGTAACTCCTATAGCAATGCTACACACCTTACCTGTACTGTTTGTACTGTATAAATCTTCTTCAAATTTGATGCACATTCAGCCGCAGTCGTCCCAGGAAGTGACCTTGAAAAGAAGGAAGAGATTAATAAACACATTTATTTTGTCAAGGATGCATAAGGGAGATGGATGGGGAAAGCGAATCACGTGAGTGCGTAGCTGAAATATTCACATGTCAAAGCTGCATAATAAACTCCCATTCCAATTACGAATAATTTAAAGATTCAAGTGCTTTTATACTTTTGAATAAATTACTATTCACCAGGTACTTTGCAAAATATTTTGATTAAACAGGTAAATTAGGAGTTTTAAACCAAGAATAACGGTGTTCCTTCTAATGGCCTCCCCACCCCACCCTCCCCCCGCGTCAGGCACCGCACCACGTCCCGCAGTTCCCATGCCAAGGGCTATCGGCAAGCTCCGACCCCGCGCTTCTCTTTAATTGCGTTTAATACAATCCCCCAACCCCCTCGGAGCGTCGTAACGTACTCTCAGCATTTCGCACTTTTAAAAAGCAAAGTCATCCACAGAGTTTATAGAATGAATTATAATTATTCCCCAGCAGCCGCCGCCGCCCGGAGCAGAAGCCACCAGGTGGCAGAGGCGCACAGCTCGGGGGCAGCGAGCCACGCAACCCAACCCATGCTGCAAACCACCGACACTTTGGGCAGCTCTTCCACCACCAGAGCATTTGTTTCTTCAAGCCATGTCTACTACCGGCACTTCCCACAAAGCCAGGAGGTCCTTGGGTTGGTTTCATCGCCAGACCTCAGGGTTACGCTGATGTTCACCAGGCACCGGTCATCTTCTCCACCTCACGCTGTTCCCAACTCCCATCCGGAGCTGCTCCCTTTAGGCACCCCATCCTCTTAAAGGTCATTTCCAATCTAAATGATTCCATGATTCTGTTTATAATCTTCATCACGACTCTTCGGCGTGTGAGACACAGGGAACGGTGCACCCCCATCCCCAGACATCACCGGCTCCTGTCACCGCGCTCATTGCGCCTTGTAACACCCATCTTACAATTCCCAGTACACTCCCCCACAGGTGCAATCTGGGGGGAATGAGGTCAAAATTGCTAAGGCGCATCCAGTTTGTTAGAACTGGAAACATTTTTTCCCCTTCAGAAGCTGAAGTAGGATTTCCGAAGAAAAATGAAGATCAAAGGCAAAGCAACCTCCCATTGCCTCTCAGAAAAGGAAACAAAAATGTGTAAAATGACTACATCTGGAAACAGAAGCAACAGAGCAGATTTGAGGAAACAGAAAAAACAACCCATTGTTGCTCAGGTACCTGCTGAAGAAAGGATAAGGGCAAACCAGGCCTCAGCAACCCTCCCGTCAGCGTGGCTGTGCGTTGCCCTGACACATCTGATCAGTGTGAAGTATGTCCAGGAAAACACTGAAGTAACTCTCAGTCGTTTACAGATACAATTCAGGGTCTGGGGCAAAACCTAGATATTTGTGTAAAGGAAGAAATGTAATATGCAAACCTACTGAAACTGCATCACCTCTTCCAAACTTTAATAATAGCTCCAGAGTTTTTCTGAAGGCTCCTATCAAAGCCAGTTACTTTAAAAATACATACAAAACCAGCAGAGAAATCCCTCTGGACTTTTTCTGTATAGAACAGACAAACGAACATCTACGTTATTATTTGCCTGTTAATCACTAGACATAAGAGTACATTACAATGGTGGAAGTGATGAGAAAACTGTGTTACACGTCCAAATTTCAAAAATCACTTTAACTGGAGGTTGTAAAACCAAACAAAACCCAAGAAGTCTCTGAGGTGCGGGTTCTAGTCCTGTGGCTCGTGAACTATGAAAACTCTCATGGGAAAACTGATAACTTGAAAACAACAACAGCCAAAACTGTTCAAAAGGAGTTATCATAGGAAGGGCTTTTTTTTTCTTTTTTTTTTTTTTTTGACACTCTACACTCAGCATTAAAGAACAAAAAGAGAAATTGACAGTATTTAATGGAAGCACAGTCAGTCAGATGGCCTTTGAATGCACAAAAAAAAAAAAAGAGTACGTTAAAACAGACAGAAAACTTAACAGGTGATTTAACTGCGTTTGTCAGTAGGGAGTAGTGGATTTGCAAACTACCCCTTGTTTTGAGAGCTGGTTGCTGACAGAAGTAGCTCCTCTCTATTAAGCTTCCTTTCATGTACTGTAGAACACAAACGAGCAAAACCTGAGAGAACTTTGCCTGTTGGTGTCTCACACCACCGCCCAAGGAATTACTTCTCTTAGACACTACTTCTGCCAGTTTGCTAACTTAGCAGGCACCGAGGCACACGGGGTTAACTTTGTTGTACAGCGTATAGTATCATCACTCCCTATGCCCACGATGATACTGCCACTGAGATGCTGCGATAGTAAGGTCTACTCAAATAAAAGATTAAAATCTATTCTCTACCGATAGCCTTCAAAGGTTATCTAGATAATCATGGTAGCCATTCAGCAAAATCAGCGCCATTTAAAGGAGCAGCTGAGAAAGACAGACAATATTCCACTCTGAGGCTATAAAACGGTTCATTTTGATAGTTGCAAATAACATTTTCCAGAGAAACTATGTGACCAGCTGGCAGAAAACACCAACCGACCGGCAAATTATCCCTTTTAAAAGTTAAGGTGTGTGACCATTTATTTCTAGTAACCTGCCTGGCAAGTGCTGCATGCCTGCAAGATTACGCGACAATATTTCAGCCTTTCACCCAGCTCTGGAAAGTGTCCGTGATTTATAGGTATGAGCAAGAACCCCCAGACTTTTTTATTACAAAAAAAAAAAAAAAAAAAAAGGAAATGGTGGCATGCATCAATTTAAAAGTTCAGAATAATTTTAATTACACCTGCACAAATTTGGTTCAATGGATGAGTAGAAGGCAGAGAGAGTATTTCAATCACAGCCAACCAGCCAGAAGCAAAAATCTCAGAATTCTCTGCAAAATTACAGATTGCTGACAAATCTGAACCACAGTGATTCTGCGACAGCCGCCCATAAACTCAGCAGATCAGCACAGGTGACAACGCAGTGGTTTTTGTGCCTTGAAACCCACAAAATCATGACTTTCATTTTTTTTTAACTGAGTACACAGCGTAAGTTTAGATTAAGTCAGCGGAAATGGCAGAGGACTTCGCAATGAAGGGATCTGTAGAAATCCCTATTTCTGTAACTCTGAGCAAACACACTATAAGCGGGTAGTAAGATGGCTGCGTACTTTGCTGAAAACCTCAATACATGTGCTGCCACCACACAGGAATACAGACCCTTGAAACGAAGCTATTACGGGATTACTCCCTTTTGGATAATTTTACTGCCACCAACAATAAGATTAATCCAATGTGCCATACAGAACTGTCAATTATTGCCATGGCGAGCGCTCCATTTCCAAGTAACTCAACAAATCCCTACAGGAGGAGGCAGGTCCTCCCAGCTGGGTCCCAGCACCAGCCAGGCACCGACAGCTCTTCTGGGCATGGAGGGAGTCGGTCTGTCGCCGCATCACCGGCAAACCCACAGCTGGGTTCCCCACAGAGAGTCTGCCCATAAAACCTTCAACAGCTCTCCTGGTCTGCCCGTTCTGTGCCTCGTGACAGCCCTTTTCTGCATCTTCGGAATCTTTAAGGGAGAAATTTTAGTGCAGTATCAGGAATAATGGAGTCGCCTGATCAGGCCAGAGCCACCGCTCAGCATCTCCCCGTAAACCGCCTGGGCGTCAGTTAAAAGTAGAACACGGAGAGAGGAATAACCTACGTGAACTGAATCCTAACGCCAGCTTGCTTCACTACTTCATTATTCCAGCACGAATAAAGAACAAAGGATACAAAGATAAATTCCATTGTTTTATCCACGAATAAACCTCCAGGTGGTTGTGCTTATGTTAATGTCTGACGCTGAACTGTAGCTCTTCTGTTTCCCTGCAAAGAATTCAGGGTAGAAGTTTTTTCATCTGTGCTCACACCAGCCTTTGTTTCCCAGTGGGAATCTAATTGCGGCTTTAGCGGGAGCTTTAAAAGCTGCCAAGCACTTTTGAAAATGCCCCTGTAAGTACTTAGTCACAACTGCTTTTGGTATAAATAAGCAAAATATTGACTTACAGAGCATAAACTCGAAAACATGCTGTGGCAACTAAATAAATCTGGTAATCCATTCCGAATACAAAGACTGATTTCAAGCCATCAAAACCTGTCAAAATGCATTTACTGGGTTGAACATTCTTATGGTATTAACCATCATTTTTCATTATAAGCCACCTACTCATGAGCTTTAATAGATGAAATAAATGATTCTAGATAAATAAGATTTTGCTACAGGGAAGAAGGGAAATTATTAAGCTCAGTTTCAGATATCCAATGTGTTCGTTTATGAAGATTCGCAATTATTATGAAAATTGTTCCGTTACCAGAATTTATCTACCAAACTTTATTTATATAGAACTCATCAGTATAACATGGAGAGAGAAAAATCAGCACATAAGGATAATATGTTTATGCAAGAATATTTTCACTTTCCTGGAACAGACTAATAACGTTGCATTATATTTGACAATGTTTATAAGCATATTCTTCCCCTCACAAAGATAGGGAAGAGTTCAACTATTCTTGCAATAGAAACAAAATTACCCAAAAAAAGCACTGTTAGAAGCCAAGCAAGAAGCGAAGGCAGGCCGTGATCCTGCGACGCTGATCCGCCCTGCTGCACGCTCAGATGGCCGCGGGAGCGAGCGCGCCTTTGGCGAAGTTTGTCTGGAAATGAGACTCCGGTGCCAGGCTTTCATGTGACCTGTGCTCAATTTCTGATTGCGCCGATTCGGAAAGAAGCGTGCTGGTATTTTGCTCGCCGTTGGCTGCAAGCGCTCTGTCCGCACCGCTGGCAGCTCACGTGCTGTTAGATCTTCAAGAGAGGTCTTTTCGCAAGGATGCGCAACATCTTCATCATTGCTTGTGCAGTCACACGTTGGACCGAAAACTGTTACCACTGGCAAAACCTCAGCGTTCTCATCATGAGGCTAAAAAATCAGACAACTACGAGGACGTTCTCTCTGTGCGTTTGGTAGGGAAAGGCTTACTTGGTGTAGCATTAACCAGGACAAGGCATACAACACCCAGGCTAAACGACAGTCACGATTTGCAAGGTTTACAAAGTAATATATTTGCATCACGTCCCCGTGTATATCAAAAAGCGTGATCGGCTTCACAGCTTTGTATTTACACAAAGATCGCACCTGGACCCACAACCCCAAATCCCACCAAGGGGTGGTTCGAAGCGCCTAACGCGGCTTGTTACCCCGGACATCCAGCCCTTCACGGTCACTTCTCTTGACTTCTGCTTTTGTGCAAACCCCGAGCTACACAACATGAATATAGTGACCACATTTGCAATCTCTATTTTTAATTTGCTGTGATGGATATTGACATTTTGTTGTGAAAAAAAAAAAAAAAAAGAAAGACTACCCAGCGTAGCAAAGCCCAGACAGGCACCCTTTCATCTCCAGGCCAGAGGCCATTGTAAGCAGGACCCGGCACCAATCCAGAGCCTCACTGAGATAAGCGTGAGCGTGCAGAGCCACCAACACGGATCAGCTTCCCAAGCTGGCACCAAAGGCACCTGCGAGACTTGCTGAAATTCCCCATGCGCCATAAAATCACTGCGGGCAAAAGTACTACGCATGAGACATGTATCAACTTGGAAACCGGCAGAATGGACAAATAAAAGAGCAGACCTAAAGCCCTGGTTTCAAAACTTTTAGCACACGACCTTAAAACATTTTAACAGTTAAAAGGGAAATCTCGTTTCTCTTAAGAGAAAAACACCTGACAGCTTCTCTGAAACTGCTGACCTGCGAGTATTTGAAGACCGTAGACGGGATCTTATTTGTCAAACTGGTAAATAATGTTCTCCCAAATGCTTTCATCATGCTCACTTTCCTACAGCATATATTGGGTAAGATACAAGCGAGCGATATCAGATGGTTACTATTTTAGACACACGTACCAAGAAAGGCTTAGCACTTACGGGAAATGCAGATGCCCCGTGACACGTGTGAGATAATGGCAATGAACCAGAACCTGGTCACGGGATCCCAGCCTCCAGATGCTAAGCCCCTGCCAAGGCATTCACAGAAACAAGCACTGATGTGGATAAAACGAAGGCATTTGTCTTCTAAAGCAGATGTACCCAGTGCCACTGTGATAAAAGCAAGGTCACGAACCCCAGGGGAATCACTTGGTAGCGTATCACTAGCTGCTATAGAAAGTACACCTTAGCTGATGGATATTTTTTTTAACAGAGTGACTTAATGAAAAGACACGTTTTGGAGATGTTAAAATGTATGTCATGGACCTCTCTCACAGTAATTTGATCGGAAAAGATAACTACACATCCATCTCAACATCTGTTTATCCTTAAGCGTCACTTCTTCCTGCTTTTCAGTCCAAGTACAGGGTAAAAATGTAGCGGTAGTCAAAAATCAATCCCGTCTCATGAGGAAACATCACTTTTCCACACGAGATGTTACTAAAGTAAGTTTAAAAAGTGCCCACAGTTATCTTCTCTGGAAAGTCCACCCTATAGAAGCCTAAGCAACGATCCCTCCATCAAATCTGCATGACTAAATGTCACAGCCACTTCTGTGGGACTCTGGAGACACGCGAACCTCCACACACTGCAGTAACTTCAGTTCACGGGTGCATCTCTTGTGTGCTTTCTAACGCCTTAAATGGCTTTTAAGCGTATGAAGCAGGCCTTGGTTGCTGTCATTCTTCTTCCCTGCCCTTACTCTGTCACTGCTGCTGGTAAACAAAACACACAGTTTTGTGTATATAAGGTCCCACTTTTTTTTTTTCTTATACATACACTCTTGGTTTTAAAAGTTAAGGAACAACAACACTACCCAATGAAGTGCACTTACATGTGATCAGAAAGAAGAAAAAAATGGAAAAATAATAGAATAACTTAATTTTAAGAGTCTAAATTGCAGTGGAACTAAGACACCGGGGGAAAAAATCATGATGGAACTCAGGAACTTGAAATGGATTTTAACTTCCATGTTGATTATAAAAGACAGACGTGCTTATCTCCACCTGGTTTGCATAAACCAACAGATCTGGATGGTAGCTTGCTTAAAGAGCAGTCGGAATGGTGCTTTTTAAAAACAAACAGAAATCACAACTCGGATCCTGAATCCGACCCTAAGTCCTGAGTTCAAAAGGATTAACCAGAAATAGTTTGTGGGTTTATTTATATGGTTTGATTTGCAGGACCTGAGAATATTTGTGTGCTTTCAACGGTTTCAGTGGCAGAAAGGCTTATAAAGGAAAGAACTTTCCTTCTGGAGTGGGGGGAGAGGAGAAATACAACAGAAAATTGAGAAAAGGGAGATGCAGAAGATTAAAAACAAGATGCCAGAAAATACACGCTAGAAACCCAATATCAGGCTCTGATTTTAAACTTTCTGTTTCGGTTTTGACTTTNGGGGGGGGTGTGCTCCCTTCGCACCAGCTCTCCGTGACCATCAGAGCCTCAAACTTCGAGCGCATGACATGTAATCTGACAAGATGAACGTCGCGGTTAACGAACAACTTTTAGCTAATCCTTCAAAATTGGGATTTTGAGAGCTGATCATGCGCAGGAGTCAAACCTGGCTATTAAAGAGGTCTAAAATTCGCCATGTCGCGGTGGGACTGGGTCCGGCTGGGACAGCCCCGCGCTGTGGGACCCCTCCGGCAGCGCTGTCCCAACCTTTCCCCTTCTCTTCGCGGGGCTGCAACGCGTCGTGTCTATATTTAGAGTTTAAAACGCCACCGACGGTGCCTGAACCCACGTGCGCCCGTGGAAATACAAAACCGAAAGCTCTTCCGAAATCCATGTCGTGGACTAACTCCCAGAAAACGCGACGGCTCCCGCCAGAAGGGACGGGACGGGACGGGACGGGACGGGACACACGCGGGTCCCTCGCACCGACCGTTTTCCCGACATTAATTTCCCGTTCTCCAGTCTGCTCCACGAGCACGACAAAGGGCGGAGATGCTTTCTACAGACGGATTTTTGCCCCCCCCCT
>VZSZ01009377.1:3640485-3654349 GCA_013398815.1 Ibidorhyncha struthersii | reverse complement strand
AGAGGGCCGAGGGGGCCGCTGGACCAAGGGGGCGGTGGGAAGGACAGACGAGGGGACAGACAGGTGAGGGGAGGAGGGAGCCACAGCGATGGTGACAGCGGTATGGACCCACCTGAGGGCATGGATGGCTCCAGAAAGGGGCCCTGACCCAGGCCCAGCACGTGCGCTCGCCCCCATCCACGTCGCTGCGTTGAGGGGAAGCGTTGAGCTGCTTCGTTAGAGCTCTACGAGGACCCGCGGCCACAAGGCGCTTGGGCGGGCAGCGTACCCGGTGCCAGCGTCCTGCACCGAGCGCGCTGCTGGCAGCCCCTTCTCTGCCCCCGCACAGGTCACACCGCAGACCCGACGAGTCTCTGGGGCTGCCTGGCTGAAGAAAATCACCCCTGTGCTCAGTCTGGCTTGGCAATGCTGACCAGAAAACTAAATCTCTCTAAAAATCCAAGTTTTAGGACACGAAACGCTTGCACGTTCACAAAACGGAGGGATGAGTACTATGCAATTTGACCATGGATGGAGACAATAACACAACAATGAACCTTTCCAGCCTTGGGGGTGGGGTGGTGTAATTTATCTATCATCTTCTCTACAGCCTATTTAATTTACATGCTTGGTTTTATAGGCAGATGTTCCTCATAATGCAGCATGGACATGTGCTAAAAACCTCACGTTATTTTTATAACAGTATTTTTTAAATTAAGATTCTCCCCAGTGGGACTATGCACAGTAGTAAAGTTAAACACCCACATAAGCGATAGCAGGATCAAAGACCATGAATCACAGAGGTTTCCTTGCAAGCACGTTTAGTAGGATGAATAATTTTATATATACTTAATCCTAAAAGAAAAATCAATAAAGACACACAGCTTTAAAGAAATAAAATCTAACAGTTAGAAAGGGCAGAGATCACCCATAAAAATCAGTCTGTACAGTGACAATGAAGAAACAAAAAAGTTAATGGTTATGTTGTGCAGATGGAAAATGCTAACTGCTAAGCCAAATTAAATAAGACCTGAAAAAACAGTTGCACCATCTCTTGCAATTTAATTTACTCCTCTTTAAATAGAAGGCAAGATAATGACCATTTGGGAGAGCTTGGAATCTAAAAATTCATTGGTATGCCCACTCCGAGTGTTCTCTCTCTATTTTAATGGTGAGCCCACCAAAAATGTTAATCCTGAAAAAAAAACCCACCGCAATACATGGCTGCATCCAGGCTCAGATTTTCTCAGCAGAGCTGGAGAAGACAGGAGGAGAGGAGGAGAGTGCTAATTTCTTGCAACCCTAAAGGGCCACATCTTGCCTCCGTGGCTGCTGTTGACAGCCTCCACGCCTAATACATTTTTGGTGTCCTCTGCTGAAGCTGCCAACACAGGATTAATTTTTGGACACGCAGCAGCATCACTCTGGAAATAAGGCCAAACCCGCTAGAGTGTATTACAAAAACTAACCAACTTTGAATCCAGCACCTGCCTCTGATGGGAACCACACGCTTCAGTGAAAACCTCCAGATTCCATTATCGGAGAGCTGCTCATCATTTAAAACATTATAGCTCAGGCTGAAAACACATTATTCTGTTATAAACAATCTGAGCTGCAAGGAACCATATAGAAGTACAACCCCCACACCTCCGAGACACGGAGCGAGTAGCAGGCGGCAGAGCCTGTATCATTATTCCAAATGAAACACGTAAAGCCTGCGTTTATTTCTTGTTTACATCAGTAAATATCAGGCTTCACAGTGGCACAAGGTACATTGCGGGAATCTCAACTAACAGTAAATTAATCTGGTTGTGGAGGAAGGGCAATCACAGGATACATTGAATTAGCACATCCTTTGCCTACAGAGATTTCTAAGAAGTCGTGACACAGAAGCAAAACCAAGTCTCCTGAGATGCATCTCACAAGGAAAAAGGATGGTGAGAACAGCATCCTGATTCGGCTTAGCCACCTCCTGCTGCCGGCACACCCTGAATAAATTCAGTTCAGAGATTAAAAAATTCCAGGAAGTTATTAGCACTTTTAGAGAGATATTTGTAGGGCTTTAATTAAAAATGTATTTCATTGATATTTGCCATATATCTGGAAGATTTCTTTTTAAAGAAAACCTGGTGATGTCTTCTCCTGTGCTTTCGTACCCTCTCAAGCAGATTTGCCATAAACAAACTGCGTTCACTGCAGTCCTGTGCTACAAGATGGTGCGAAGGTGAGATGAGGGGCTTAAACCTCACTGCCATAGAAGGGCCTTCTGGCTCTGTTCCTTACACCTTCTCCCAGCCACATCCTCCTTTTGCTTGCAGAGTTCTCCAGATAAACACATACTTTTCTGCTAAGGCCTTATAAAGCAGGACTGTGTGGGCAAGAGCAGGAGTCAGCTGGCAGATTAGCCCAGCTGATTTCAGGTGGGTAACAGCTGACATTTTCCCAAGTATCAACTAGGAGGGGGAAAAAAAAAAAAGTGGAGTGGGAAAGACTGTTCTGCCCCATTCTGTGTGCTCCCCCAGTGCTTGCCTCCACCCAGTTTCAGGCACCTGAACCTCTTTACCACAGCAAAGGCCAAAGTCGCTCCATGCTGGGGCTAATTAGAGCTGAAGAAGGCACATTATAGCCAGAAGAAACAATGAATACTTCATAACTCTGTCCATGGTTTTACTTGTGATTTAAATCCCTACTTTTATAATCCTTGCTGATCCCCAAATCTTGACAGCAATGGGTATGTTACATGTGCTTGAAATGTTATTTGCCTGTTCCGGTAGCTTTTCCCATAGCCCTCGTGGGGAATCCCCGTGATATAAAGCAACAGCGGTTCCAAGGGGCAGACTGCCTCGTAAAACCATCGGGACCATCCTTTCTCCCACTGGCAGTTGTGTCCCATCACTGTGGCAACCGCAATGCCTGCGTACATGAGAAATATTAGGAAAGTATTAGGCTTATTTTAGCTATATTCTAATGCAATGTAGCACCTGGAAGGGAGGAAGCAGTCGTACGAGCAGTCATGTTGCATTTCCACCCTGGAAGTGTTCCACAGCTATTTCCGAGGCGATAGGTACGACGCTTTAGGAAACATCTAATAGATACCCGGGTTGTGTTTGTTCGGTGCTTCTGATACAGAATGAACCGCGTGAAATGTTGGGCTAGACCTCTCTCCAGCCAAAGCTCCTCTTCTTTACTCCGAGGCAGAGCTAGTTGGAGCCTAAACCTTCATGGACCCGAGGGCTGGCTCGAGCACAAGCCTTGGCTGCTGCGCCCAGCTGCTGCCCCGCTGCCTCGTGGGCTGAACCAACAGCCATGAAATGTAATTTCTCTACCAAACGCTGGTGTCATGATCACTTGCTCTTGAAACACTGCCCGGGACTTCAGAAGCATATTAAGTAACACAAGAGCTGCTCCTGAGAGGTTCCCAGAAAGATAAACTGATCAAGCAAGAGCCGGAGCAGAGGTGAGGATGAAGGGATTTTATTTGATATTTGCTTCCAGCGGCTTAAATAAATGTGTTTTAAAACCTAAAACATGATATTGCAGTGTTGAATCCCAATGCTTTTGGCAAAAGCTCCCTCATCTAGGAATGATTTCATATCAGCCAAGCTGTTAAGTGGAGGTTGTCATGGAAACAAGTTATATTCAAATGATATGGCCAGAGATATACTGTATTTAGTGAGTTCTTCATTTGCTGCATATTGGGAGCATGTCAGAACTAAATGATATTGCATAACTTTGTTTTGTTAAAAACAAACTGGCTCGCTGCCCCTATTTTTCTCGCGGGCTGGTGTCCAGTCCTGCCTGGGACGGAAAAGTTTCCTGCGCAGTGCTGAGCAGTACCGCACGGGAGAGGCTCCTCACACACCTGGTTCCTGCAAGCTCCCGTTCATTGAAGTCTTCCTTCAAATGTATGAACCTACTGAAGTCAAACAAGGTATGCAAGGCCAGGGAGAGCCAGGAGGTATTATTGCAGCTTGCTGTTTGAAGTTTACTCCGGCGGGACCCGCTTGGTTGGCTGGAATAGCGTGGTCCAGGAGGAGCCCCCGAGGTATCTGCTATTGATACGCCATTTTTGGGTCAGTCTTTGGAGCACCTCAAAGCAGAGGAACCTTTCCGTAGCTTGTACAACTGGCATAACCATTCACTGGTCCAACGAAGAAGTGCATTTCAACTAGATCCTTTCCTTCTAAACTAAAAAAGTTCCTACACATGCATTGTGCAAGTCTGAAAAAAAAATCTATATAATTACAGAAAAGTAAAGCCAGTTCATGCGTTCGTGGGCGTCTCCTACGTGTCCATGACCTCCTTGTAAACATAGGACTCTTATTAATTTACTGTCTCTAAGCGATGCTAGAACAAATCTCAGAGAGGATGATGTGCATACTGCACTTATACATCTGCTCTTTTAGCTGTGGAGCTGTTAAAAAGTGCAAGAATTTTGTTCCACATGCTAGGCGTAAAAGCACATTCTTTATATAAACAAAATTAATGGAATGGTTCTTGCTCAAGTTATCAGCCAAAATCACCTTTGGCCAGGACACTGCGTGGAAACTTCAGCCTGAAAAGTGCAAACAAAAATGAAAGACAAAATTGGCTCCAAAATCACTATCACAGGAACCGCTGTGCAGCTTTTACAGAGCAGCATCCTAAAGAAAGTGTTTTAAGCAGTCTCCCAAGGGATCAAGATTCCCCATTGCCCAACAGAAGCTGAGCATCCAGTAAAAGTCAAACAAAAGTAAAACCTTACCCTTAAAGTTGTTACATAACTGAAGACACTGTGAAATGCGTCACGGGAAGGCGATGGCATCTCACAGCCTCTGTCCAGGGGCCTGTGAAAACAGAATGGGAGCTTGCTCGCCTCTGGGGCAGGTAATCCTAAATTTCTCCAAGCTTTCTCTCTGTTAGAGTTTACAAAGGAAAAACCAAGGCCAAATGGCTCCTCTGGTATATGAAAAAGCAAATCACAGGATGGTCTTCTGCCAGATGTGAGCATGAAGAAGGCAGTACCAGTCCCCTACCTACCTCAGATTAGCATGCTAGCTGGAAAGACATCAGTGTTTCCAGGCTCCTCGATGCATTGCAGAACCGCAGCTCCCTTTGGTTACCATTGCTGTGAGGGAAGGCTGAGCCTCATCCAAAACCCTTTACAGTTAGCTAAAGGCAGGTATTGACTTCAATATGCTTTAGGTTAGACCTTTACTATTTACCTAGCCATCTTCGGAGAGCCGAACTGGCTCAACTCAGCATCCAATCCATGCATCGGGTATTAGGAGACTTGAATTTCTTACTTGGCTTTGGATACTAGGCTTCTGCTTTCGTCCCCTTCCCATTCCCCACACCAGTAAGGCACTGGAGCTATCTTAGGTGCTAAAGAAAGAGATGCCCAGCAAAGGTGAGGTCAGGGGCGTAAATGCAAGAAACCTGACAGACCTCAAATCTAAGTTATATGTTGGAAACAAACTCCAAACAGCTTTCTTTTCCTTATTTCCCAGTAAAATATCTGCAGGGCGTTTCACTTAGATATTGCTTCCCCATACACTGGCATCCCAAAATAGCATCATCCACAATGCTATTCTGTGTTACATTAAATCGAAAAGAATGTTGTTGGCACCACATCTGGCATTGGATTTGATGTGGAACATGAGCTTAAATACTGATCTTTTTTTTCACAGGCATCCCAGTATACAGCTGAAGGAAACAATGCGCAAGAACACGTCCTACACACTGAGCAAACCATGTTAGCCTGTACTGCAGAGTAAGCCTGGGATGGAAAGCCTCATCTACTATTGATAGTGTAAAAAATAAATAAATTCTAAAATAAAAAAAAACACAGAAAATAATATTTTCATAGGTTTTATGCTCATCTCTTAAAAATTAGGAGATCAATGCTGCTCTACAGTTCAGCTCATAGCGGTCATTCAACTTTCTGCATCACACTCTATCAAATTTTGGTACCCGTCCAAGCCACTAAAGCCAAGGGCCCCTCTGGAAATGAACCACTAGAGGGAGACTGACTTCAGCAATGTAACACCCACAGGGAGAAAATCCTGCGCATCCTTTAATAAAATCAAGATTCAGATAAAATGTGCTCCCTGTAGCTCAGGCCAAAATTACTCTTTGTGTTTCTTCTTCACAAATAAAAGGGGCTGAAACTAACGGGTCAAGTTTGGCTTCGTTACTGTAAATTGAGGAAGCGTCGTGTAAATGGGATCAGGCAGTCACGTATTCTGCTGTTTCTAAGAGAGGTTAGGCCGACTCTATTAAAAAAAAACAACACCATACCAAAAAAATACCCCAGCCACTGAAAATACTAATAGCTGTATCCTAGCAACATCACGGATTCCATGTGGACTTTGTTCTGGAGCCTATAGTCTTATTTCATCAAAATTATTGACTTTCTCAAAGTCTCTAAACGACCATCAAAACCCAGTTAGTGCTTAAAAAATACAAACATTTAATTAGTCACATTAATAAGAAAAAAAGAAAAGCAGCATTGCATGCTAGCGCTCCCTTTTCACGGAGCTCAGTTTAGCTCCCTTTGAAATCAATGTCAAAATTCCCACTTTATTTATTGGTGGCAGAGCTGGGTCCCTCCTTCGAGAAGAAAAGCTGGAAATGGCCCTACAGAACTCGGCAGGTGAGGTTTGTTTCCCAGGCTGGGCTCACACGTTGCATGGATGAAATCCATACAGCTCTCCACAATCCTCCCAATCGTCATGTCCTTATTGTAAAGGTAATTCAATTGGCATTCAAATGATATACAGAGGCTTTCTACAAGGATTTCGTACTACGCACATAAACAATGTATTCTTTTTTTCCCTAAGCTTTGTTTTTATTTAACCACAGCAATTTCCTTCAAGACCACAAAGAATGCGAAATCCTGTTGGATCTTCCCAAAAGCCCATACCCTCCTCCTCTCAGGTAGGAAGACTTCAGGTTTAACACAGCTCCGGGAGGTTTTCCCTCATCCACCCTTCATCACCGAGGTGAACTTTCTTAGGTAAAATACAAGAGCAAAGGCCAAATAAATGAAAAATGAAACCACCCAATCCTCCCAAAGAAAAACCCTTCCCACAAAAGGAACAACCAAGACAAAAAAAACCCAACCAAACCAACCCCAAACCAATAGGCTGTTTGTTATCCTTAAGAGCTTGCATGATGATCAGAGGAATCTTGGGGCATTTTGGCATTTAACTCGGGGTTTGGGTAGGCTCAGATTTTGGTCAAAATTTTCACTCAGCTCCAAACTACATCACAGCTTTTCTGACAGTTTTTATCTGTTATTTCAAGCTCTGCTTCAGTAAGCTTAGCAAGACCTTTTAGCAGAGAAAGTGCTATTAAAATAATAGGTTCCTTTTCATCAGCCTGCCTTAAAAGCTCAGTTGGTAGGACAGTAGGGCAAAAAACATTTCTCATGCTTTACTTAGCCTACAAAGTTGGTTGAGACCCACGAACACTTCCAAACTGCAAAACCCTTTCACGTGCTATTTCTATAGTTCAAAATCCAATGACGAGGACGCCTTTGTTGAAAAAATAATTTAAATACAAGAGGGTTAGTTAGTGACTTTCAGCCCTTGAACGTGAAGCCGGTGATGGCTTGATTTGAATCCCAGACGTGGCGCTGAACTGTCTGTACTGCTCCAGCAGCGGTGGTGGAGAGCCTTGGGCTGACCTCTGAACCTCGAGCTGCTCCCGCTCACGGGAATACGCTGCCGGGTCATCACCCCGCTCCAACAGCCGGGCAAGGGCTTTATCTAAACAAACAACACGCATTTAACTAAGAATTTAGCATTCAACTAGTGTTCACGGACTGATGTTGTTAAATCCCACAATTTTAGTCACCTTGAAGGTTTCTGCGTTGTTCATCCTTTCATTTCCACCAGCTGCGGAGGGGAAAGGGGTCATAGCGAGGAGGGGGTATCCGTCTGCAGAGTGCCAAAATAAGTTCTGGCTTCAGTCTAAGCTGTGCACAGGTGTAAACCAACAGGAAAGGTAATATGTAAGGACAATGGAGCAGCAAAGAAACCAGCTGTCGTGGTTTAGGCCAAACTGGTCATCGGGTGAGCAAAACATGCTCCCCCCCACGCCTCTTCAAAGAGAGAGGCAGAGGAGGGAAAAAGAGACTTAGGAGTTTAGAAGGAATTAAACTACTTTGATGAAATATTAATAATAAAATAAAAGGAAGAGGATGAAATCTGTACAAAACCATATCAAGCTCCCAGGATGATGATCACATCACCGGCTGGCACTGCGCAAGTCCCAGACTGGACTCCGTGATGGATGGGAACTGGTTTCCAGATCTGGATTCAGGATGGGGATCAAAGGCAGACAAACAGACAGAGTCCTCCTCGGACACGGCCATTGAAGAAAGAGGGCTGACCCTTTGATCCCTTAACTTTTACACTGAGCGTGAGGCAGATGGGATGGAATACGCCGTTGGCCAGTTTAGGTCACCTGTCCTGTCCGCTCCTCCCCGCAGGTGGGACCCCTCTATGCTTTTCCGCTGCCGACCCTCCAACGGGCGAGTACCGCAGTGAGCTGCCCGTGGGGGTCAGAGCAACACGGATAAGCAGGAGCCTCTCCCCATCCCACGCCTGGACATCAGCTATAGCCATCGGTCTGGTCACCCTGAGCGCGAACAGTGTCTGCACAATATGCTGCTAATTTCAGCAGTTAGAAGAGGCCCAGCTAAACAGTTACTGAACAAAACTGGTCCTGTTTTACCTCAAACCAGGGCACCAGCTCTCAGATTTTATTTACACAAGTTAAAAGATGTTATCAGAAGGTACTTCCAGCACCTCAAATAACTCTCCCCAATGATTAGATTAATTCCAAAACTGCTCTAAGGAGACCAGCTAAACAAAAATTTGAGTTGCATACCAAATGTTGCATATGTTCCTACTTATACTTTGAAAGAGTGCCGTTGGGCTAATTTATACCTGGGTAATATGTAAAAGGGGGCAAAAAAGTTAAATACACAGTAAAGATGCAGATGCTTTGACTAGCCGAGCAGATTTTATTTGAAGGCTCTCTTTAGCATTTAGTGAGAGCAGCAGCTGCAGCCTGTTGATCGGTTGCAGCAGGATTGCTTTTGATGGCAGACACTGTACGCAGCGAGTAGAAAACAGCAAGGGCTGAATTCTACTAAGGAAGTAAAACCCAGTTTTTCACGGTGACTGAAAATGAACTTTCAGTTGTGCATTACCTCTTTTTTTTTTTTTTTGTCTTTTACCCAGTGAATTTTCTAGACAGGCATTGACAGCAGGTCCACCTGAAAGAGCGAAAGGATGGCAATGGAAAGAAGTTGCTTCCTAATCCAAACAGCCACCTTTTGCTCTGAAGCTGCCCGTGGTGAATTTGCTGCTGGGTGCCAAAGGCCATTTCACCAGGAGGAGGGTGGTGGATTCCTCCTGTACGGACGAGACGGGGCAGCCCCTGCGCCGGGAAGGCAGTTTGCGAGGGTTGCAGTCCGTTGTGCAGGGAGACACGACAACACGCTGTGTTGTTGCCTCTTTGTCCTGCTGACGGGTTTTACCTCTGCCCGTGGAGGCTGCAGCACACGCGTGTACGCATGTAAGTGGGAATACACTTATTTACTGCAAGCCGTTACAACCCTTCCTGCTAACGAAGAACTTTGGGCCTGAGAAGCACCACAGCGGCAGAGCCAAGGGCTGACAGGGCTCGGAAAGGCAATAAGCTGCTTATCTCCGGCCTAAGGAGTTTATAGCACCCGTGTATCTCCAAAAGCTCATTAGTTCCTCAGTAAGCAGCTGAGACACGAGATGCACAAGCGGAACAGCAGTGGCCTGAGGTTGCTACGGTACAGATAAAACTTCTGGGGCTGGCTAGTCTGCAGCACGCTGGTTTAATAGCCCGAAGCAATCCCACTTATGTATAAACTGGAGGAAGCCTCATCTTGTGAAACGCTCCTTAATATCCAGCTTTGCCAGCAGGAAAACACGTAGCTAAAACTCAGCCCCGAGGAGGGGCTGCACCCTCCTCCCCGGTACCCACCGAGAGCCGGGACCGGCAGGGCATGGCGTCTGGCAGCATCACCACCACGGCAGCGGAGGAGGACGCCACGCGCCCTGACACGGCCTCACGGTGCATCCGCTTCTCCTTTGCCCTGCGCTCCTCTGGTCACTCACTGCCTGCAGGGCAGAGGGGTGGGAATGCAACCCCAGCAGCTGGCCTGTATCCCCTGGGAGAAAACTATGGTGAGAGGGAGGGAAGAAACGGGAAAATCTGTGCCTGGGGAGGTTCCCCTGGAGATTTTAGAGGAATGGCTTTTCCTAACTTTCTCAGCACGTCCGTGGGACTGGAATCGCTGTAGCTCCCGCAGAAAGCCATCACGTCAGGGATATTCTCTGTCTCACAGCGGCTATTCCCCATGTCACAGGGGAGCTCTTCCACAAAAGAGCTGCTTCTGAAGAACAGCGTGTCACCAACAATTCAGTGGGTTAAGTTTAGCAGAGCCGGTGACAGAAGTGCGCAGGAAGGAGCTATTCTTCCCCTCCGCTTTTCTTCCCTCTCCATTGAGCAAAGCCTTTAAAGACCAGCTGCCTTTGCAGAAGGCTACAGAACTTCTAGCAAGTGGCACGCACGGAGGCATTCACAGCCATGATACCTGTGTCTGGTTATTTCCAGTCAAAATAATCTCCTACTCAATTATGGAGAAGAATAGAGAAGCTCAGCCTGACTCACAATCACATGGGGGAAAAAATGAGAGGAGTTGTTCAAGTTCAAAACGTTCAGCTCGCTGTGGAGGAGGATTAGTACCGCTGCGGAAGGCGGCTTTCTCTCCCTCTGCAACAGCACAGCACTAAGGGATGGAAAAGACCCGAGTCCACTTCCCTGCTGTGCCAAATATACTCCTCCGTTCTTCTCTCCTCCCTCCCCAAGAGAGCACATGAAGTATTAAACAGCTAGGAACAAGCCCTTGAAAAATGTGATAGCTAGCTGTCAGATACCTCTCTGCCAGAGACGCAGCTATGTGACTGTTCGCCCGCGGATCCTCCGCTGCCACCCGGGAAATCGGGATTCAGCAGTGACATTAATGCTGCCATCCACTTCGGTGTCATCTGCACATTTTGCACGACTGTGCTAATACTTCTGTGAACAAAACCACACCCGAAATGCTTCGTTAGTGTTTTGCTCGCCACTGACCCAGCCTCCGCTTGCCCATGCTCTTCCCGGTCCCGACGGCAGTCCCCAGTGCCCCATCCCCGACCTGGCACCCGGACCCTCTGGGAGCGAGAGGTAGGGTGGTTGGCAGGTTTCCAGCGCTGGGTTTAAATCTGTCTTCATTTCACTGGCACGTCCCGTGGCTGCACCCCGGTTACAGAGGGCAAGCCTGACTCCTGTGCAAAGCAGTTATTTTGGGTAGTACTGTAAATTTTGCAGGCTTGAAACTTCTCACACTGTCTTCAAGTTAGCCGGTGCCCAAACATTACCTTAATGTGTCATCTTCTGTTCTGCCGTTGTCAAAATTACCATGATCCTTGTAAACACCCACAAACCTAGCTCATTATCTCCTTGCACTCTCTCCTCCCTTTGCAGGGATGAGTGATGGCCACGGTTACGCCGATGCCATTCCCTAGGCTGCAGCCTCGCTGTTCGCTCGGCCTCCCCCTTCTCCAGGCTTCACACCGGCGCTCTCTCCCATCTCACTGTTGGATTTTAGGTTCCCTTGGCAAAGGGACAGCTTTTTGTTTTGCTTATGTAGCACGCTGGTCCCTGACTCACTCCGTTAGGTGCAAAGATAACACAAATAATGACTGTCATCCGGAGAGCTGTCTGGGAATTACAGGAAGCTGGGAAGGAGGATCCAAATCTTCCTTGTGCCAGCACCCGACTCAAGCCTCCGTTATCCCTTTCTGCTCCGGACTGACCTTTCCACGTCCGTGATTACTAAGCCTGAAAACTTTTCCTTGCCTGAACTTTCTGTGGCGGCAAAATTGCTTTGGCTGACTGCTCTCACCTGTCCTGCTTCCCAGTGGCACCTCGGCCATGGAGGGGCCTTCAGGCACGTCCAGACATTTCCTACTTCTTCCCTTGTGTCACACCAGAGACAACACTGATTTCTACTAGAGTAGCACCAAGGATACAGGACGCTTCTCCTTCCTGAAATGATACGCAGAGCTCCCAGACCCAAGAACACAAATAACACCACTGATAATAAATAGCTAAGGCTTTGGGAAGAATAGCAGTGACTGGTGGAAAGAAGGCAACATGCCACAGTATTTTCTGTAAGAGTCGGTGTTTCAGCTGTCTTTCCCATTCGAGGCAGCGAGCGGAGAACACGAGCAGCCAACTCAAGGAAAGCACATTGAAAGGTCAGAGGAATCCATCTAGCCTGTGCAGCACCATTTTGTAAGCACAGAATAGCTCTTCATTAAACTCATTTTGCGAAAGTGATGGAAGTGAGAATGGGAAATAGCTTAACACACTCATTACAATCTCTGGAACTTACCTGTTCCCCACGCCTGCTGTGATGGATCTGGCTATGCCCAAATCAACGTACACCCAGTGTTTTCAGCCTGGGCACTGGAGGTAGGAGCCCGGTGTTTCTGTGCCGTGCCGTGTCCAGGGGTACGCCTGCGTGCAGAGGTGCTCCCGCTCGGCTGGCGGCTGGATGCCCGGCAGCACGCTGCAGAGCCGAGCAGCACAAAAGGCAAAGGATTCGCTGTTGGGATGCTGGGGCAGTCCAAGTTGCTCCTTTTGACCGTTAACAGTGGACACTTCCCGATGTACCACAGTCCCTGCGGGCTGGAAGAGCTCCTCGAGCAGCCCTGCAGCAGCAGAGGGGTTACAAAATACCCTATTTCTTATTTTTTAGTCAAATGCTGTAAATATAACATTGTCCTAACGTCCAAACTGAGACTGAGCGTGGGTGAGGAACTTGGTTGAAGCTGACGGGGCTGATGAAAAGAGGAGGCGAAGCACCCCGAGGTGCAGGCATGTCCTGCCTGCACGGGGCACCCGGCTGGGGCAGGGAGGGCTGGGGTGTAACTACCAGGCGGAGTTATCCTGGCGGGTCCAACCCCATGCCAGTCCCTGGGGAGGCAAGGAGCCCGCTAGCATGCAGACTCTTAACCCCCCGCCCTGCCCCTTATTTTGCCCTTATTTCGGCTGGTCCTTTAGCACTGCACCGCAAGGAAGCTGGCCCCGAATTCCTGGGTTGCACCGCCTACAGCACTACGGAGCAGCCCCATCAGGGGAGCAGGCCTGGGAAGATGGATGAAACACCATTCCCTGCCGGCTCTCCCCTCGCTACAGGTGGGAGAAAGATGAGCTAGCAATTTGCTGCTGGCCTGGCAAGATAGCAGTGAATTACGGCAGCTCCTGAGCCAGCTCAGCTGCGCTGGCGAGCGTTCAGGGAGAGGAGAAACCCTACCCGCAGGCACGGAGGAGGGAAGCAGGTGTGCTGTTCCCTTTTGCTCATTTGATGGCAGAGATCACAGAGCTAACACGGGCCATAAGGTCTCCTCCGCTCCTCCGAAAAGCCACGCGCCCCCAAGGACAACCGATCCTTGTACTTGTGCTTGGCAAAGCGCTTTGGCTGCTGGCACCCCACCTGGGAGAGTCTGTTAACGCAGTCCCGTGTCGCACCGGGGGCAAGCGAGGTACACGGTGTCCCCGGCTCCTCCAGAAAGACACCGCTCCTGACGTCGCTGCCGGGGCTGCCGAGGGGACGCCGCGCACCCGGCGCTCAAGTCACTGCGTGAATGTGAGAAATGCCTTGAAAATTGCACAAAGCACTGAACAACCCGTGGGCAATTCTCTGTCACAGTAGAACTTCGGTGCAAATGAGAAACCTAACAACTGAAAACAGCTCAGATGTACTGGTAGGAAGCAAAAAGCAGCCTCAATTATCTGCCACTTCTCC
>VZSZ01009377.1:3620396-3637644 GCA_013398815.1 Ibidorhyncha struthersii | reverse complement strand
CGAGCTGGGGAGCAGCAGCAGCCCGCACCTGCCCAGCGCCGGCGGCCTGCTGAGCGCCTCCGGGCTGAAGCTGGCCACCCTGGGCTTGATCCTCTGCGTGAGCCTGGCGGGCAACGTGCTCTTCGCTTGGCTCATCCTCAAGGACCGCCACCTGCACCGCGCCCCGTACTACCTGCTGCTGGACCTCTGCCTGGCCGACGGGCTCCGCTCGCTGGCCTGCTTCCCCTTCGTCATGCTGTCGGTGCGCAGCGGGGCCGCCTGGCCCCACGGGCCGCTCAGCTGCAAGGTGCTGGCCTTCCTGGCCGTGCTCTTCTGCTTCCACGCCGCCTTCCTGCTCTTCTGCGTGGGGGTCACGCGCTACATGGCCATCGCCCACCACCGCTTCTACGCCAAGCGCATGACGGGCTGGACCTGCCTGGCCGTGGTGTGCATGGTGTGGACCCTCTCCATGGCCATGGCCTTCCCCCCCGTCTTCGACGTGGGCACCTACAAGTTCATCCGGGAGGAGGAGCAGTGCATCTTCGAGCACCGCTACGTCAAGGCCAACGACACGCTGGGCTTCATGCTCATGCTGGCGGCCATCATCGCCGCCACCCACCTGGTCTACATCAAGCTGCTCTTCTTCATCCACGGCCACCGCAAGATGAAGCCGGCCCAGCTGGTACCGGCCATCAGCCAGAATTGGACCTTCCACGGGCCGGGAGCCACCGGCCAAGCAGCTGCGAACTGGACGGCTGGCTTTGGCAGGGGGCCCACGCCGCCCACCCTCGTGGGCATAAGGCAGGCCACCCACAGCCAGATCAAGAGGCTGCTGGTGCTGGAGGAGTTTAAGATGGAGAAAAGGCTCTGCAAGATGTTCTACATGATCACCTTGCTCTTCCTGCTGCTCTGGTCCCCCTACATTGTGGCCTGCTACCTGCGGGTCTTCATTAAGGCCAGCTCCATCCCCCAGGTCTACCTGACCACCTCCGTCTGGATGACGTTTGCCCAGGCAGGGGTCAACCCCATCCTCTGCTTCATCTTCAACAAGGAGCTCCGGGTCTGTCTCCGAGCCCACTTCCCATGCTGCCAAAGCATCCAGAGCACCCAGGGCACCATCCTTTGCGATCTCAAGAGCTTTGGGATGTAGGGGGCTTTTCTCTTCCTAAAAAAGAAAGATGGATGTCATTTTCCATGTTTCTGCATACGATCCCAAGAGAGTGTGACCTGTGGGGGACATACTAAACCACCACCCAGCACCCAAACCTTAGGCTGTAAGAAGCTGTTTTATTTATTTTTCTATATTTTGCTTATGCTCTCTTCAGAACATAAAAGGTTGCTGTCTATGGGAACAGGTACTTGAGCAGAACACCCCCAAACCTTAGGCAGTGAGAAGCTGTTTTTCTTTGTGATTGTGTGGTTTTTAAAAACAAAACAGGGCTCCGAGTTTCTGGTCTTGCTTCTAACATTTCTAGACATGATTCCAACAGATACGGATTAAGGCCATGACATTTTTTTTTCTTTCCCTATTCCTGTCTGTTTTGATAAAGGCTTAACAATTTTACTCATGTAATATTTGATAAGGGCCAAGACGATTTTATACTAAAGTTATTTTTGATGACCTCAAGAGGTGTTGTTTTATTATTATTTGATTTTAAGTGAAGAACAAGAAGAGGATGTTCCTAATGTGGTCAGAAGTCAGTTTTTGGTGGGAGCTGTTGGGTTCATTCATTCTCAAATGGTTTGAGTATTTGAAGCAGTTACTTATAACTTTTGCTTGACATGCAAACAGTGTAGAACTAATTTCAATTTTCTTGTTGCACTATTCATTTGGTAATATTTCAGAACTATTTGTGAAACGTGATTTTAAAATACCAACTTTAAAAATAATCAACTATAGCAGTTTTTAAAACCTAGATTGAAATTCATATTTTACTGCCTTTATAGGAAGTTATCTACAAACCTGGGTAATACTTGTACATTTTGACTGTTTTCTTTAATAAAATATTGAAAACCTTTACTGTATGTAATTGTTTCAGAATGGCAGCATTCTGCTTTGCTGACAAATAACTTGTGTATGTGGAAGGCTGTATGTCTTGTGTCTGAGTAGATTTCACAGCTGAGGTTATTATGGACAAGCACAATCCTTATTTGCTGTTAGATCTCAATTTAGGTGTTTACCAATAAAAGTGACTAAAGCTATTTTTAAGAAGACTTAAGTTCATGATGGGCAACAGGTTTAAACAGCACATTTCTTTCTGTCTACTGAAAGCCAATTTCTGTTTTAGCTAATGGCTCTGCTGTTAATGATAGAAGAGAGTGCGTTACTGTGGATGGCTAATTTTAGTTGGCAAAGCATTTTTTTAACATGGTGGCTTGGTTAATACTGGATTCATTTGCAAACTGTATTCTTAAGGGGTAGCTTACCTTTATTAAGCGTGGCGTTTTACCCTGCTTTATTGTTCTACAAAAACTTCTCTGAAAGTATTTTACCCGGCAGCCTGATGGCAAGGTCCCGATGCAACTTTTTAGCCATCTCGGGGGAAGCTGTCCCTGCCGTGCTTGCTTTCGGATGTATCGCGTAACATTTAACAAACATTGATCATTGCAGTGCTGGAGCAAGTCGCACACAAAATGACAAGAGAGAAGCTCAATTTCCGTGAAGAAATCTGCGTCTGTGCTAAGAGTATTTCTGTAGAGAGTAGTCCAAAGCTGTGAGACATCAACTGAGAATTAGTTGTCCTGACTGCAAAGTGAGTCCTGACTGCAGAAGAGATGTGTGACAGTTAGATCAGAAGAGGGCTAAAGTGACAGCTTCAGATTCAGGCAGGGAATGAAATGAGATGGGGCTTCTGTTTTGGTTTTATGTCTCGCTTTCTACCCCCAACTCAGGTTTGAACACCACAGAGGCAACATTTCTTGACGTGCATAAGGAGAAGTTTGCAATTTGAGCTCTCGGTTTAGCGGCAGAGGAGGTAGACAGGAGGAAGATGGAGCTGCACTGATACTGCCAGAGCTGGGCTGAGAAGTATGACCGTGGCTGGGGTGTCTTGAAAACAAAGCGAGACCTAATGATAATTTCCAAAGCTGTTTGAAAAATGCATCTGGGTACAGAAGCAAAGCTGTCAAGAACTTCAGATCACAGCAGGAGCTGGTTATCAGTGCTAATTATATTTTCATCCCGGAATATCAGATCATAGCGTAGTGAATCTTAGAGAGTGATGGGGTAGAGTAGTGTTACAAAGACTTAGGCGGAAGGCATCAATGCCATTGTTGGAAACTGTGTTCCAAGTATACCTTACGTGCCTGTTTTACTGTCAGGTCTTTTCAGCAGGGTTCCAACTTTTGCAGAATCGTATTTCCTTAAAACTTAAGAAGCTTCCTATGGAGGAGCCTAGAACAGTGATTTCTAACTCAAATCTTGCCTTCTTTTTCCTAATCCTGCTGGTACCCAAGCCAATGTTTTCTTTCTCTTAGTGTATTAAAAATGCCTGATATTTTGGCATCCCATCTCTCTTCCAGGCTATAAGTAGTATGGTTATGATTCTATTTAAACCACAGAGATGGGAGAATAGTTATTTTAAAACCTCCTTAAAAGCTGCAAGGACCAGATTTTTCACTTCTAGAAAAAATTAAGCACGAGTTGTGTAGTCAATAATGTATGCGGGGGATGAAAAAAATCACCTTTGGGTGACCTTACGGTTTTATTTAGACTTAGCTTATTAAGCCATGCTGCTGTATTGAATGCCAATCCCTGTGCATAGGCATCCCCCCATCTCAGTGATGCCCTCGCTAGATGGGTGAGTCTGGTTCTTACCCGCTGAGGATCACGGATGCTTCGCTGTCACCCATCAGTGGCAACCAGACCCGGCCTTGCTACAGCAAAAAGATACAAAAAAATTTAAAAAGGATACTCGTACACCATATGCCTTTTGCTTGCATGTGTCTTCCAGGGCTGTCTCGGGGCTTCTGATGTACTCTGAGGGTAGAATCAGTGCTGTTTGAAGTTAATTTTATATTTTAGGTACTTGTAATGTCAGGCAGATTACGATCCCGGCCACGTGAGTACAACAGAGAAGGAGCTCTGGTAGCTTTAATTCAGGGTTTAGATGGGTGTTGTACAATAGGGCTTAATTCCAGAAAATGTGAAAGTCGGTATCAAGGACAGGCACACGGCAGAAAATGAGAGGGTACTTGGTGCCGGCACACACAAACACCGTGTTGCAAGTCTGTCCTGCTGGCTGAGAGCGCACCAAGAAAGAATGAAAAAACAGAAGGGGCTGGAGAGGCAGCAGAGGGTAAATATTCTTCCTGAAATATGAGAAAAGATAAGAAAGTTGCAATGAAAAAAAAAAAAAAAGCAAAACAGCATTTCCAAGGGCCAGCATTAACATGTTCTCACAGTATCCTTTAGTCTGCATATGGGGAAAGGGGGCCATGGAGGTTAAATGCTGTGACCAAGATCAGAAAAGGGGTGTCAGAGAGGATGAAAACCTGCTCTGGATAACAAAATCAGAGAAATAACATTAGGGAGAATGGGCTGAGCAGAGTGAGCCATCCCTGGTGGTGCTGGGACCCGTGAAGAGCAGCTGGGACCCTCCGTGCCCTCAGCTGCCCATCCGAAAACCCGAGTGCTGCTGGTCTCGCTCAGAAGTGCTAGTGGCTGAGACTCGCTGAGCGCTGGGTGCTAATAATTACCTCCCGTGTCCACGTGAGAAGCTATTGCAGCTTGTTGTGCAAGTCCTGGGCTCACTTGCGAAAACTGAGATGATCTGAACCCCTCTCCCCATCCCCGCTGACCAAAATGCAAAGTACTCGGAGGCTTTGGCGAGCTGCCACAGGGCTTTCCCAGCCCTTCCCTCTACCTGTGCTTGACCAGAATAGAGATTGAGTCTTCTCCATACCCCTCCAGGCAGACGTATGATAGTTTTCCATAACCTGGGCAACACGAGTGATGAGTGTCACAGGAAATGCCAACATCATCTCCCCCAGAGATTCTCCGCAGCCTGGCTCGGAGGTCACCACGCGCTTGCTTTTGCATATCTGTGGTGAAGAATTGCAGTTGCGCTAAGAGCCGCTCTGGGAAAAAAAATCTTGATTGCTGCTGGCATCTGCACTCACTCACTCACCAGGTATTTAACGCATTCCTTGCAAACATTCCCCGTCAAAATCTTGAAGTCAGTGGAGGTTTTTAGCATAAACTTAAATGTCAGGCCAGCTTGAAAGGGACACTGGTCTGAAATCTCAAGTAGTGGCTGTGGCGATCTCTGATTAACAACACACAGCTCTTGGAGCACTGTGGGGTGCTTCTAGCTCTGCTGTTAGGTTTGGAAAGAGTTTGCTAGGAAAGGGCCTGAAATATTTGGCCCCTGCCAAATTACCTCGTTGGGTAAAGGTCTCGCTCAGTGGTCATGCTACAGGTGGAGGATGAGCAGGGGGGATGCATAGCCCACAAGCTGTCATCGTGTGCTTTTCCAGGTCTGCGCCAGGGGAGGCAAAGCTGCCTCCCAGAATAGTGTGAAGCCAGTAGCCTTGAGGAAAAGGGCAGGAATTTGGCTTAGTCTGATAGCAACAATTCTTTCCTGGGGCTCTACCTGGATGTGATACAGCGACACCTCCAGAAGGCTGCGCTGCCATATGCTGCGGGACTGCCCTGGGACATGTGCTGAGCTCGGAGGAGAGCAAAGCTGGCCTTTTCCCACCCTTCCCAGCAAAGGATGCACAGAGCTTGGCTGGACCTCTGCCACTTGCCCTACAGGGTTAAGCACAGTCACCTTGCTTTGGTGTAGCACCTGCACTTGCTTGGAATTGCCAACAAAACACCCTGAGAGAAGTGGCTCAGGACAGATTAACAGCCACATATTGGCAGAACGTGATGTTAAGTATCTCAAGGTACTTCATTAACTTAGCCTGCAGATTAGATGATGCTGTGACATACCAGAATACTCCAGAAACCATTTTAGATAGTTATGCTGCAAATAAAAATATTAGAAACACGGCAGGGGATGTGTTTTCTAATAGCGGTCCCCTAAAATCCTCATTTTTAGCACAGCTTCCTTTATAGCCGCTCAAAACAGAGCATAGGCTACAACTCCATTGTGATATGACCCAGGAAGCGTCTCCCGTGCTATGGTGTTCTTAAGCTTCAGAATATTATCAAGTATATGACATCTTGAAGAAATGGAGCCATCAGAGAAAGACCATCAGTGAAACTGGTCTCTTAAAAGCTGGCGCAGAGTCATGCTGGGCTGGGTTTGTGCCAATGGAAGTCTTACCCCAAACCTCCTGTTACGCTGGTGACCTCCGGTGCCACGTCCTTCATGAAGGACCTTGTGGGCTAGATCTTCACTCATCCACCAGTTGTAGAACTGGTGACCAAGAACTGATTTTCCAACTGGCCTGACATCTGCGGCGCTCTGACTTTCTCTAAAGCTGATGATGCTGAGCATCTCTGAGCCTATTTTCACTTGGCAAAAGTCATTAACTGCCCCACACCTCGGTACTATATCTGAAAAATGATTAATTATTCTTACTCACCTTTGTAAAGCACAGAACTACTGATGGCAAGAGCAGAGCATTATCACGGGTGAACAATCGCTGACTACATAAGCTTCCATCACTTAACTTTAAAGTCAAGCTAAGCCTTTAATGCAAGCTGTTGCATTTCTGTATTTCTATTCATGTTTAATGACCTCAGTACTTGCACTCTGTCTTTGATCTTGTGAGTCACGCATGGTTGTACTGTGGATGTATTTATCGGAAAGCCACTTTCTTCAGTGCCACATTTTTCACCTCTACCGTGACCAGGTTGATAGCGCAAAGCACTTTGTGTAGGAGGCTTTCAAGTTCAAAGCTAGTCTTGCAAGGGCACGGGGAAGCTGTGAAGTCCCAGTTAATTTTAGGCAGTCATCACAGCGCTAATAGAGTAGGCAGAAATCAAGAGATCGCTCGGTGAAGAGAAATCCTGTCCTAAAGTTTCTGAATGTTATTTACTGGTGTGTCATTAAAAAAAAAAATTAAAAAAAAATCCTGTGTTTGTGCGAGGATGATTAACCATTGGAACAAATCATCCAGAGAAAAAAAATAAATGGATCCTCCATCTGCGAGACGTGCAGTGTGAGCCTGCGCGCCTGCCCACGGCACACCTGCCCGGGTGCCTGCCGCCTGCCCGGCCGGGGTCCCTGTGCCACGGTCCGGGGCTCCGCCGGAGCACGCGGGGAGAAAAAGAAATCAGAAACACCAGTAAACAGCACCAGAACCCTCTGTGCCTCGTGGTGATTCACTCCTTCCTCTTGCTAACTGTTTTACAACACCCATTTTATCATACCTTATAAATACCAGTGCTTGCTTCTCTCAGAAATTCTAGCAGAGGTAGAGCTAAAATGGCTTTGTCATTAAAAAAAAAAAAATCCACAGAGGGAAACACAAGAAGATTCAGAAAGAAGGGCTGAAGTCTGGGTGCTTTCTGACAGGCAGAGAAAGAGGAATGATTTAGTGGAATATTACCTCACTCCATCGAACCACTCAATCTGTCCCCATCTGTCACCGAGTGCTTGCAGGAGGGTGATGGAAAGGAAACTGTTGAGTAGCTTGATAGTCGAGTAAATCAGCTGGGCTTTTTCCTTTTCTTTTCCTTCCTCATCAGGCCATGCACACGCACCACACGGCGGGTCCCCCAGCGTGCTGCACGCAGGGTGAGGGAGGAGAGGGGACGGTCCCCTGGGTGCCACGGGGCTGCAGTGGCGCCGGGGCAGAGGGACCAGCTCGGGGTGCCCGTGGGGCCGAGCTGCCCCGGGGGGAACGAGCTCCGGCAGAGCCGCGGGAGACATCTGGGTGTGGAGGAAGGCGGATGAACGTGCAATATGTTCAGCCAAGCTGCAGTGTGACTAAAGGGGGAGAACGTGGGCACCCGAGCCAAGGAGCCAGCAGCATCGCAGGCAGAGGTAAAGCTTGGAGCCATGGTGTGACAGCAAGGAGGGACACGTTGAGGCTGAACATCCCCAAAGTGCTTCCCGGCAGGGCGATGAAGGATGCTGCAGAAGCCAGGCTCTGCAGGACCTGCCCGAAAGTGCTGCCGATGGGGACGGAGGTCTCCGTGCTGGTTTTCCTCCCAATTAGATCCTAAACTCTCAGCCAGACTGACTTTTTCTTACTCTCTGTTTGTGCAATATCTGTCTGAGCCTAAGTGCTGATGTAAACCAAATCCAAATTAGCTGAAGGCTCTGTTGCAACGTGCAAAAGGTTTCTTAGCGACTTTGGGGAGTTTAATGAAAGCAGGGTGGGGAGGGAGGTGAAATTATGACACCACCGCAGTCAGGAAGTTTTGCCATTGAACTTGAAGGGGTGGGGGGACCTTCCTGTCAAAGTTTCACCCATGTGAGAGAAGAAATTGAGGAGGGGAAAAAAAAAAAAAAGTTACTAATTTGACAGGATGCGGTGAAATTTTTGGAAAGAGTGAGCATGTTCGCAGCTGCCTCGCCAGTGCCTCTCCCTGAGCTGACCTTTCTGGCAGGTCCCATGAAAGCGGCTGGAGATGCGCTCTGCTGCCTCGGGCGCCACTGTAGCCTGGAGGAGGAAACAAAGGGTGGGCCCAGCTTCGCTCCCCCTGAAATCAATAACAGCTTTGCGGGTTTGTGAACTCTTTGCAGCAAGAGCCGCGGCTGCCCGCTCGTGCTGAAAGCGCCCGCAAATGTCTGCGTGAAATTACATGAGCGCACTCACACGTAGAGGAGAAAAAGTGAACGAAGGAGGCTCTGCCCTACTCGCTTGGCCGCAGCCAGGCTATATTTTCAGTCTACTTCTGAACTGCGTTACAGCCTTGGGATTTACAAAGCCGCGTTGCATTTAAAAACCAGAATTAATCCCTTCCACGTGTTGCAATGCTGTGGCAGAGGCACGGCGCTGGGGTTTGGGGGCCCTGGGTGGGATTCCCAGCCCGGGCAGAGAGATGCTGCCCGCAGGGTGCAATGTAGAGCCCCACAGGGGTCCCTGCGCTCGCGGCTTCGGCGCGCTGGCGGGGACACAGCTACAGCCCATCCTTCCCATGGCTCCTGCTGGGACACAGCGCAGGGACAGTTATGCATCCCGGGATAGCTGAGGCTGCAGCGGTGTGGGTACACGCTGCGTACAGCACAGAGACGTGCTTTATCTGGTCTATGAGATTCACAAACCTTCTGGGGACAGGGACATGCCTGTAACACACTGATACATGCCATGGGACAAAGGGGCATCGGTCTGGGATGCTCTGGGCACTCCTGGCAGACAATTAACACGTACCCAGTTTCCCAAGCAAATTGGGCTTTGCAGAGGAGATTTTCTGTCATTTTTACGTTGTGCATGCATTCATTTCCCCCCATACTAAGCTGTCTTACACTCAGACCTTTGGGAAAGCCCTGCCATGGGGGTGTTTACAAGAGTGCTATATGGTTATATTGCTCATTCCTCCTTTCCTGCACACTTTGCTGTTACCCTGCACTGTACTTGCCATGAAACATGCCGCCATCCACCCTCCCTTCAGTGCACCAGGCTTACTCGGCTTCAGCCCTTTACACTCAGCCTTCCCCAGCCCCGATGATCAGGCAGAGTGGCCCAAAGGCCCCCACCCTCCTCCGAGGCAGCTGGATCATACAGGGGAATCTGCCCTGCCAGGTCATTGAGATGTATCCCACTGCATTGGGCTGGGTCTGCCCGCCCTCAAGACTCTCCTTGAGAAGTGACAGGTGATTTGCTGTACGTTTGACGTGCATTAAACTCATCTCCATTCCTGTGCTCAGAATTATTGATTAGTCTAGCAGCTGTACCCCCGCTGGGTTGGCACTCCATATATATGGAATAGAGAAAGGCGCATTGATTTTGCTATTATCAAAATCCCCTTGTATTTGCACAGTCTTTTCTCTTCCTGCAGTTTTCTAATTCCTTCTGGAAAACATGCTACACATTGTCAAGATCAAATTCCTGAGACATCTTGTTTAAATCAAGAGATTCCTAGCACCTTCTGTTTCTTTTGAATATCCATCTGCACAGTAATAACAAATTAGAGAGCTACTGGGGCGGGGGAGTCACCAGTGAAGACCTCAGTCCACGGTCATACTTGCTGTTATCGTACATCATTAGAGTGCATTATGCTGATGAAGCAAATAGCAAAGTACTTCTTGACAAGGTATGCTGTAAGATTTGCGACACACTACGGTTTTGGGGTAATAACAAGTCTAAAGTCTCCAGCCTTCCCACACAGAGTACAACCAGCCATAATCCTATTTCTTACCTTAGAGCATCCCAAAGAGATTATGGAGTACTCCATACTACGCTCCCAACCACCAAGACAATCCTCAGCTAGGCCTAAATTACCCTCACATCAGCTACCCCTCCTACAAAACCAGGGTTGGGGTTGGGGCGACCCGTCTCCCAGGTAAGCACCCAGGCAGAGCTGAGTCCCTCTTCCCACACAACCAGGAGAATTTATTTTGTGTCACCCCCCTCAAAGACTTTGTAACGTTTTGTTTTTTTTTTCCCCCCAAATGACAAAATTTCCCAGGGCGGGGGAATTGTGGGCGGGAGGTTGCAGATGAGGCTGAGCTGCAGCTGGGTTTTCTCCAGCTCAGCAGCAGAGCTTTCCCTCCAGCCCCCAGGCTTACAGGTGCGTGCGTGCCCGGCCAGCTGTGCACCCGCAAACCCGAAACACCTTGCTTCACCTTTCCTAACAAGCATATAATCAAATTAAGGCAGCAGCTCATTATATGTGGTGGTGTCCTTTCCTGAAATGGCTCTCTGCTAACCCAAAATCTGGTAATAAACATGGAAACTCCTCCGGTTTGGTGTGATATCATCATTATTCTATAGCATAGCTGTAATACCAATATTAATATAATATTAAACATTAATGCGCACATTTCTATTAATAATTAATAATATTAATTCAATATTAATAAAATTAAACCAACGTTGGCACAGATCTCCTAAGTGGAGTGAATAAAGGGAAGTGTTTAAAGCAGGCTCTCTTAACAAGCTACGTGTGCTGGAGGTTGAGACTGCTCCTTTTCACAGAGGCGTTTCCAGGGCTGCCACCTTTTCCAGCAGTCGCGTTGAGTCCAGTCGGCTATGCCCAAATAAAAAGCTGCCTCAGGGGAAAATAGAGGGGCATGCATGGCCGGTTATGCTTCAAAATATTTCTTGTGGTCACTGGTTTACCTATTATCACCATAAAGCAAAGGTAAAGGGCTTTTCCCCCTCCCTTCCACTGCAGAAAGAAATTAAAGGCACTTTGCAGGTGTGCTTGGGTTAGGAAATCTCCCCTGGGATGGCAGAAAAGATAATTGATTAGGACAGAGATTAGGAAAGAATTGGGATGTGAAAGCTTAATCTTCCTTCCAAAATGATCTCTCAAATCAACTAACCTTCATTGTGAGCATCAGTTAATGAGAATTAAATTACTAAAAGGGGAATCGTGGTAATAATGATTGCCAGGTGAATATAGCGGGGATGCAGGACAGTGAAGTTTTGCCTTCAGCTCTTCTATGCCAGCAGCTGCGCTCCGGCGGCAGGCAGAGCGGCGGCGGCAGGGAAGGTGCGGAGAAGCCCATCGAGGACAAGTACAGGATAACGTCTGTCTCAAAGAAGCACCTTCCTAATGCCCTCTCCAGGAGCATCTGCAGGACATGAGTGCCTCGACCTCCTATAGATGGTGTGAACTTTGAACTCACGTACTCAGGGCTGTTCTCATTACCCAGATAAATGCCTAATCCCAGTAGTTAATTGGCACAAATTACAACTGCAAAGTTGCTCTGCTCTTGTGTGATAAACTCTCCTAGGAGGTCAGTTTGGCAGGTCTAAGGCAGTCATCAGATATAATGGTCCACTCACAATGATATAAAGCAGGATTACTACCTTCAGTGGAGTCACTGGTGATTTATGCCAGTGGGAGATGAGAAGCAGGGCTGGTGTTTCGTGCTGTGCTTCGTCGTTTTGAGCACCATGACAATGTGCTTTGGTAAAAGTGAATGGAGAAAGAGATGGAACACACACGCATTTGGGCTGCTTCTATTTTCCTTCTTGATTTTCCCTTGGAGTGTAAATTGAAGTCTATGGTATTAAGCTAATTTTATCCTGATGTACACGGACAGAAAGTCAACCTCCAGGCTCCCAGTGCGTTCCTCCTCTGCAGACTCACACTGTGTGGGTGCACGGGGTGTTTGGGGAGCCCCACTATTAAGTGACAGTGGTAGGATCAGGTTTTGGGCTTGTTTTTAAATCCCGGTTATGGGAATTTCCGCAGTGCTCACAGGCCACCGCATTAGCATGGGAACAAGCTGGTCTTTCACCAGCACAATCCAGCCCTTTGGGTTAGCAGTGAGCCCCTCTAAGACTTCAGATCTAATACAGACACTTTGCACCTGATCACATTACTGCAAACCACACAGAAAATGACTGTTTGGTGGCCCCTCAGACTTTTCTTTTTTTTTTTTTTTTTCTTTTCTGACAGGACCTGAGTCTGTTGTCACTTGCACAGCTGCTGTATCGCCACTGCAAAGGGTGAAGCAAAATATATAGGCTTCGGAGCAGGAGCCCTGGGGTTGAGCTGTTCAGAGTCGGGAGGATGCAGTCCTATCTCACTTATTCTTCTAACATGTGCGAGATCCACAAGGTTTTGGCCAAGTAGCAGATCCAGTTGTTCCTTTCTGTCCCTTCAGGGAGGCTGTGGAGCCCAGTGGAGGGTAGCCGGTAAACTCGCTAGGACATTTCTCATCTTCTCTAATACAGGTGTTTGCTTTAATACAAGCGTGCTAACTTCTCTCAAAGCCCTCATCGTCACCAGCAGCAAAGCACTGCTTGTTGAATGATGAACGACTTCACTTCTCCAGTTCCACAATATGTTTGCGTGTCTGAGAGCAAGAAACTTGTGAAACTCACACAAACTATTGGAATTCCAGCTCCAGGGACTGACAAGTAAATATGAAGTTGCATGGTATTTCATAGAAAACCCACAAATAATACGTTTCCTGGGTTAAAGTTGATCCTTTGAGGCATGTGCCAAGAAAAACCTCTCGCATTAGCTACAGCAAAATACCTCCATCGTCTAAGACTGCAGCTCGGTTGAGGAGTTCATGCTTTGTAAATTGTCGAGTTTCCCTAAAAGCAGCCAGCGACATATAACCTTTTGCCAAGCAACCGTAAGGAGCTCCGCTCGCTTGGGTGGATTGAGTATGTGATCACAGATTACACTGAATAAAAATGGAAAACCACAATGACAAAATAATGTTATAATATTAAAATAAATCAAATCATATACTGCCATTATTCTGATACAGAATTTTTACACAGCAAATTCAATACATATACAAGAAGTCAGGCAGCCCATTACAATGAACTTCAAGGTTCCTTTTTTAATATAAACTACATCTTAATACATAGTTTGAGATGATCAGGTAGTTTTACACCAACTCAACTAACAACAGCTTCTTCCTATCTTAGAATACTAAAATAACAAAATCTTCTAATGCTTTGAATATCGAAATGCTTTGGTTCCACCTGCCACTTTTTAAAAAGTGTAAAAACTACATCTATTCGTTAAACTTTTATCCTAGAGACGTGCCTAACTTACAAATACACTTCTATTAATAAAGATACGAAATGTAATGTAAATACATTTTTTTGGCAATCATCATATGCTTCACACCATGCAATTATTCATGTCTCAGTTCGATTTGGGTATCCAAACTGTAAAAACATGGCCAAAATTTTCCAAAATTAACAATAATCTTGGATGTTTTCAGTCTGGGGTAAGCTGGAACCATGAAGACCACGAGACGGTTCAGAAATCATTGAGCTCCTGCCCTCAGAAAGCAGTGTCACCTTAGCAAATCTCATTTTGCTCACCCCAAAATGAAAGCATCTGCCACCGCGAGTCCCTCCTGAAAACTTTGGCCACTACAGCACAGTATATTATCTTCAGTTTTAATGTTGGCGAGGCAGGAAAGTATGGTAAAGGGTTTCCGCTGGCAAGTACCGTGTTCGTCACAACAACAAGAAAAAAGAAAACATGGAGTGGCTCTTTCTAGCGCAGAATAGCTCCTGCTAAAAAAAGACATCTTCTTTTCTGAAGTCTGGTAAACATTTGAATTTGCTGGGAGAAGTCCGTACGCAGGTCAGGCTGGGGAGACATGGGCAGGTGTGGTGCATCCGCCGCCCGGAGAAGGGAACCTGGGGATAAAACAGCATGGACATCAGGGACAGGGAGCACAGTGGTGATGGCGCTTGGGATGGATGGATTCGGATGAACAGCGGGGGTACGGGGGGCGCTGCCCGCCTCCCTCCACGGCGGGAGATCCCCACGAGCTGCAGCAGAGGGGCCGGAGAGCAGATGGCAAAGCCAACCCCACTGCATTTCCCAGTCAAGCCACAGTTAAGAGCAAAATGTAACGGTCCGTGTCTCTGTGTAAATCTACACCTGCGACACATATTATGCATTTACTCTCGTTTCATAAAGGCAGATGCACTGACACTCTTTAACAACTTGATTACAAGCTCCATCTTTTACAGGAGCTGTGCCTCCACCAGCACGTGAGCCAAGCAGGACTGCCCGGTGGGACGGCGTGGCCATGAGCCACGGTGCTGCCAGCCACCAGCACGTGCTGAGCATCCGTCGGGATGCAGTGAGGGAAGCACAGAGGTACAGAGCCGCCACTGCCAGCTGGGCAGGCAGCCCTAATTCCCTCATTTCCTGATTTCTGGGCATTTCAAACTCGCGATTTTAATATTCTGAGATTGCTTTGTGTCAGCGTGCAATTTTTCCTCTTTAAGAAAGTCAAAGGGAGAATGTCCCACATGTTCCCCTGCTGTCGCGCTGAGGACCTGCCTGGCTCCAGTGACACCCCGCTGGGCGCAGGGGGTGAGCAAGGGGGGCTCACATCGCCTGTGGTGCCCTGGGCCAGTGCCAGCCCCCTGCCCAGCACCGTCTCAAGAGCAGCCCCAGAGCGAGGGATGCCGTGGGCTTCCCCGTGCCATTCACCACAGCCCCTCTGCCCCCGCGGGAGCAGAGAAGCCACCTACCGCGGGAGCTGGGGACTCCCTGCGGGAATCACACCTCTCGGGTGCCAACACACAGCGCTGCAGAAAAACCTAAACTTGGAGCATCTCGGGCTGGTGAGGCTGACTCAGAGGTACCTCTCAGCCCTCCGACAGCTCAAATGATTTATTCAAAACGTTACATTCGCTGCAAGGAAACGATCCTTTCAGTGGGACTCCCACGCTGAAGACATGGCTTAATTACGCACCGGGCTGGGGACAGGGGGTGACAGCTCTGCAGGACGGGCGCTTTGCCGAGCCATGCAGTTTCTGCCGGCACAGGCAGAGCCCATGTGCCTGGAGCCGGTGCCGGCGATGCCGGCTGAGCCCATGCATGCTTTGCCACACTGTGTCCCCAACACTGGGTTTTAATGAGCGTGGGGCAATGGGAGTTTGGAGGTGAAAAGGAAACAAGGGAGATCCTGGGAGACACGTGGGGGTTACGTGTGAGGTGCACAGTGGCAGCGAAGCCACCTCCGGTGCTGCCATCTCTGTCTGTTGACCCACCAGCCTTCACCCGCCTGGCCCTGCCTGCACACCCTGCCTGCACACCCAGCCTCTGCAACGCCAACGGAGATCCTTAACGGCACCAAGCCAACGCCATCTAGTTGCTGAGAAGGAAACCAGAAGGTGGAAAGCCAACCTCCAGCCATCTCCTCCAGGTTATCTCCAGGAGGTGGCACGGCCATGGTGGTGCCTGCTTTGTACCTGACCTGCAGGCAAATGAAAGGTTTTGGTGCTGAGGGCATTTGGTCTCTCAGCTGCCCGCTACCCAAATATTATGGGGAGAGGAACCACTGAGCTAACTCTCCATCCTTCAAAGTACCTAATTTCACATACTATAGTAAATCAATTTGCTTTGTGTTTGTCATGAAGAGCAAGTGGGGTGAGGAATCTTAATCTAAAATTAACCTCACATAGCTTATAAACATCAGTGACTATGTCTGTAAGTCTGGGGTGGACAGGCGTCTTCTCTGATTGTAATTACGCGGGCAATTAGCTTAAAATATATCAGACAGTATAAATTATTGCCCGATAGTAATAAGCTCATAAAAGACCCTCAAAGACAATTTCCTTTATCCTGTAACTCCTGTTAACGTAAAGAGCCCTTACAAGAAAAACCTGCTGCATTATATAGCAAAAACGAGAATTTGGTCCCAAATATCACAGCAGATGTAAAAATTTAACTGTAATAGAACAGAGCTTTGAACTTCCTAAAACTGAGAAAATAAACGACAGATACTGAGCTGAGAAGCCAGGCATTGGGTGAGACAGTGAGGGAGGCAGCTAACCAGCTGCACGCTTATAATCTAAATTTATTGCTGTGATATCTTTCACACATGATGACTCTGGGGCCATACTCTTCCCTGAGGATGGCTCGGAAGGCCACCAGGTTCTCAAGCTCCTTGGTAAAGTCCCATTCCATCTTTTGTATACAGATTGCATTATTTATAAATAAACAGCCTTTTTCATACATGTAATATCCATAATTACGTATCCTTAAATAAATGTATTTGTTACTATCACTATATTAATAGTACAGTGTACCAATAGTAATGTACTAATATGTAACTAGTGTTATATAGGTGTGTGTATATATGTATCCATACTCAAAATTAATAGGTAGAATAGAAGTGAAGAGAGCCTGTGGTGAGTTTTCTCAAGTACAAGTCTGTGTCAACGCTTTCTCAGTGGCTTTTGAAGGCACCAGTGGCGCTCAGCCTCTGGAGCGCAACTGGACGTAGCTGTTTGGTGGCAGGGACCGTGCTGCAGTGATGCACTAGGTGTCCCCAACACCAGCTGGTCATCTTTTTATGCTTGTGATGGGCTCTCGTCCAGTTCCACTGAGGTCGGCGGTGTTTGCTACGCTCCTGCTCACACACGTAGGCGGGGTTGGGCTTGGGAACCGCTGAGGTTGTTTTGGGTTGTGTAATGAAGCAAAACAGCAACAACAAACTAACAAGAAAACAAACTGAAAAGTGTGTATTACTTTCATCCTCGGATTCTCTTCAGCATAATTCTGACAGTAATGTATTTCCTTACGTAGGTACCTTCAGCGCTATTCCCATACAGATGCAAACGGCTGGGTATTGTAACGCACGGGATGTTTCCCTGCCTTTTCACCGCAGATAGTTTTTATGCAATATGACATACAGCACAGTATATTCCTGTTTCTTTCTGCCCTGCCAGCTCTGGTCCCACAGTTCCC
>VZSZ01009377.1:3601264-3615248 GCA_013398815.1 Ibidorhyncha struthersii | reverse complement strand
ACAGGCCCTGTAAGAACTGAATCAACCCCAGTTCCTGCTTACTGCCCTGAGCCCAAGAAGTGCCCACGCTGAGTAAAAAAGTAATGCTTGTGTACTTCTTCATCTTACCCCTTCGTGGATCTGAGCATCAGGGCGCTCTGGAGCCTCAAACCTCTTTCAATTCAGTATCCCCCTGCGTGACCCCCCCGTCTCCCGCAGCACCCGGGGGCACAGGGAGGAGAAGAGCTCTCCTTCCACAGGGCTGGTTCCCCCCGAAAGATCTTGGGGGGGCAAGATGGTGGGAAGAAGGAGCAGGGACCCCTATTTCAGGGGTAGTGCACCACTAGCTCCTTCCAGCCCCTAACGCCAGGCTCTGGTCTGATTGTCTCGGTGAGCTCCTCTTTTTAGATATACACCGCTTAATTTTAACACAAGCCAAGGTTTAGCAACTAACGGTGCTACCTTTGGGCACCTCTGTCCCCTGTGGTGGCAAGACATCAGACCTCAGTGACAGTAAAACATGTGCAGAGTTTCCTTCCCTGCCTCTCTCACTGTTTTTCATTTTTATTCTATTTTCCTTTTATTTTCCAGCTTTTTATACTTATATCTTTTTCCTTTATTCTCCCTCCTAACTCCCTTTTCATCCCTTTTTCTGCCTCTGCATCCCCACTTCCACTCTCCGGTGCCTCCGTGCTGCCCGCCTCCTCTGGTGTGTCCCGTTCTCACACGTAGCTCCCTGTTTTCTCAGACTTTTCAAATTCTCTTTTTTTCCAAACAGGAAGGCTGAGCCTTTGTGGGCTGAGCCCACATTTCCCTGAGTCCTCAAACAGTCTCGTTCTTCGGCCGAGGTGAGTTTAAGCGCAGGCAAAGGGGAGCGTGTAACGCACTGAGTGTCTCGGCACGCTCTGGCTTGGTTCAGTCCCGGTCAGGAGCTGTCGAATCGATTCTGTAGCGGCATCCCCTCGGGGGGGTCAGCCTGTCTGGAGGTGTTTTCATTACAAATGTGGCTTTTTTGGGTGCTTATGGCTATTTCCTAAAAGTGCACTCAAGACAAATACAGGCTGAGTAAATAGAGTTTTACTCCAAGGATGCTTCAAAAGCAAATTGGGATAAGTCAATTTTGACATGAAAGTATTAAAAATAACCGGGACGGATCTTTAGCTGTTGTAAACCTGCATGGCTGGCCTGAACTGTCGCCAGTTTAAACCAGACGAAGGGATTAGCTTGTTTTAATTTTTATTTGTATCCGAGAAACTAAAAATGAATATAAAAGATGAATGATAATTTTCATAATCCCCAGGTGCCCAGAACTTTAAGAAACAAATCATCTTTTTCAGCTCTAAACCTCTCCATCCTTCAAAAACAAAACTAAGGGGAAATAAAAAGGGGGAAGGCAAGAATCTTTTGTAGTTTTATGTAGACTCAGTCATTTCTTGTAAAAGCCATTTTACATAAAAGGTATCATTTATGAAAGGTTGCCAGTCATCAGCCTGGAAGGTCAGTGCCGTACATTACGATGGGTATGCTACAGACTTACTAACATCCACTCCAACACCAATATTCTTACTGCCAACTTGCACTACAACTCATTTGCTATTAGAAGAGATCTTGCACATCTATACAGCCTTTAGGTGGTTAAAAAATTGTAATGCAAAATAAATTAAATCCAGTGAAATCATTGCCGTTCTTATAAAAAGTTAGTTTTGGAGGTGAATCTCTGAATTGTAGTGTCGCTATCTCCTAGATAATTGTTCAGCGACAAAAGTAGTGAAAAGTCACGAAGTGACTTAAATGTAAATTTTCATACTGCCCATCTCACAAATGCACCAGAATTTCAGAAGTCCTTTTAGTCTTTTGATCCACTTTGAAGGATAGCCTCATATTACTTTTCTTAGTTTCAAAATTTTATTGCATAATTGGATTTTTACTGAACCAATTCATTCTGAAACATGTGACATTTCTCTTAGTATTTCTTTCTGTCTTTGCTGGTACAATACCACAAATGCCCCGAAGTGCATTTGGGGACAGGAGTGACAGCACGGTGTATAACCCAGCCTAGTGCAGAAGCAGCTTTCCAGCCTCGCTCTCACATTATCATAATTAATACAGATATCTTCTCCATTCCTCCACGTAGATACTGTTCCAACTGACATCTCTGACACTATCCCAGTGTAAACAAATCTACCTCCTAAGACCGGTTTTCCTCCCATATGAAACACCCAGCAGTAGGACCCAGCGCGGTCACCCTGTAGGCAAGGCTTCGGTGGAGGTACAGCTTTGGCTACGCTTGGGTAGGGTTAGGCTTCTCCCCAGGAGGGAACCCAAGAAGTCCCATTTTCAGATCGCCTTCACAAATCCACTAAACATCATCTTCTGCCGTAAAACCTCCAATATCAGAATTGGGAAGTACCATTCCAAATTAATCACAGTACTTCAGATTTGACACAGTACGTTAACAATCACCCAAAAGTCCTCAGTTGCTTTAAGAACCCCGAGCGAAAAAGCTATTTTTAGCTTTCAGTGTGGTTGGTAGCTCTCTGGTTCTTCTCAAAGCCTCAATTTTACTGAAAGCTAACTGTCTATGAGTAGGCATTCAAATAATTATTTGGCCTATTCAAGTGATAATGCACTACAGAGTTTACAGATTTTTGAAGACTAAGAATGTGAATACATCAGCTATCTAAAAAGACAATTTTCTCATAAAAGAAACGAGAAAAAGCATACAATATGAGACAGGAGAATTAACTTTTTGTCCCCAAAACTCTCTTAATAATGACAGTATCTAATTTGTTTAATCTTTTGCACTCTGTATCGAACAATGATCTGAATTCAGCAAAGTGGTGCAAGTTTGGTGACTCTTGTACAGGAAGAATATACTCATCTATATTGGATGCTTATATAGATTTGTCATGTAGGTGTGGCAGTTCACCCAATGTATGGAAGACCTCAAATCAGTTGTCTTCAGTGCCTGGAATAACCTGAGCGCACAGTTCATGCAAGAGTATCTTAATTTCTAACCTGTAACCTGGGCTGGGATGCCGCCCTTCTCTCACCCACTATTTCTGCTCTATGTCAATAATTAACGTTCAGTGAAGCAAAGGCTGACCCAAATCATCCCCTTCGCAGGCGACCAGCCCAAGACCCTTCTCGAAGAAGAGGCCCTTTCTGCTTGTATTGGCATTAATTTGGGTCCCCAGCATTTACCCAACTACCATTTACGTTTTTGTAAGTTGCAAAGATTTTTGTAAATGACTTCCAAGTTTTCCGCCTCTCTGTCTGATGTGGCTGAACTTGGCCAATGCCTTCACAAGTTACCAGCAACGGGCTGGCTGGGAAACGGAGGCTTCGTACCTGCAGCTCTCACTGAGACTGTAAAACCCAGCTGGGATCTGAAGCGTAAACTGCTTAGCAAGTCCGGGCACCCACCGGTGCGATCCCAGATCACATAGACCGCACTTTGCCTGATTGTGTAACGTGCAGAAAATGAAAGGTAATTCAGACGGCTATACGCAAGTCTCGCGCTTGGGGTTGCCTTTGGAGATGTCCGTGAGGCCGCTGCTTGCGTGAGCTTGTCGGCAAGCCTGAGAGGTCAGCGTGTCTCTGCCCCGGCGTGGGACGCGGGCGAGGAGGCAGCACGTCCACCCGCGGCCACGCAGCAGCCGGCTGTGCAAGGAACCAGGAACCGGTTACTGTGACGGGGACCCCTCTTCATCCACAGTTCAGAGCGAGCCACAACGGTCTTTTGTCATGATTACTGCCCCCCAGGCCCACGTCTGGCTTCTTCTGACATCAAATAAACTCAGTAAAAAAGCAGTCTGCAGAGACGTGCGGATTTTAGGATTAGAAGAGGCACTGTAGTCTGAGTTCCTACTAAACCAAGCCATAAATTTCATTAGTGAATCCTAAACATAGAGAGGTAAGTTGTGTTTTAAACTAGCACATATCTCAAAAGAAATCAAGCGTCGACTTAAAACAGCGAAGAATTCGCCGCTTCCCTCAACAAACTGCTCCAACTCTTAAAACCTCATTTCCTGTTTGAATTCCACTGATTTGGACCAGCAGATGATCTTATGCCCTCTAATATTAGGAATTTTCACCTTCTGCATGTAATTATAAGCTGGGAACAAATTCCATGACACCTGTTTATTAACACTGAGCCCTCTTACTCTCTTGCTACGAAGCAACAATTTTGTCACCATCAAATTATTCTGGTAGCTCATCTCCGAGCCCTTTCCAATAGATCCACGAACTTTGGAAAGTTTCTGGCATGATTTCAGGAATATTCTCACTCCGTAAGTTTAGCCAACAGCTCTATTCTTAGTTATATATTCTTGCAGACCAAGTCAACTATCAGCGTATAAACAGAAACAGCCTTGCGAATACACTGATAGAAACGAAACAGATTTGCAAAAATCTTTAGCGACAAGAAAGCATCTCAAAGTGTTTGTATTTCTGAGGTCAGATAAGAATAAACGTAATGAGCTGCTGTTCTAGCGGTATGTTCCTGCTGCTCCTTGTGTCTCATTACGCTGCTTTTCAGTGCTGCCGTTGTCATAGTAGTCCATGAAGAACCTTATGTAAGGAAGAAGATGATGGTTCTGCAGTATGTTAAAAAAGAGCGTTTAACAGATAGGTGCTAATGTTCTAGATTAGGGATTCTTACTCCCTTACTCTGCACTGGATCATGCAACCGCATGAATCATTTGATTGCGAAGTACACGTTCTCCCATCAGCTCAGAGGGATTGAAGTGGAATATTACAGACTCTACTCATGAAACAGTGGCAGCGGTAGAACAAGAAAAAGCTGCAATCATACAACCAAAACTAAACATTTCTAGTTCCTCATGAAAAATTACTCTTTTGACCTGTACGCAGATTTTATTTAGACTTCTACGCATTCGTGTGACTGCGTTTGCAAAGTCCAGGGCAGCACAATTCTGAATGATTCAGCGGGAACTGCGGATTTATGTGATGGGCAGGGACTCAATGCCTTTCTGTAATTTTCAGATATGTCTTTAAAAAAATGTAGACTTCTTGCCAAGAAGATGCAGTATTGGTTTGGGGAGTTAGCTGGACTTCGGGGAAACATTCTTTCGACCTTTTTTTCTTACTACCGATTGCTTTTGGTAGGAAACATCTTTCCTTTGCATGCCAAAATGGGTTAGTAGCTGCAAGCTGCGGGTAGGGGACTGGCTGGTGAAGCCACGCTCTTTCCCTGCACGCTCAAACCTACCGAGTGAAGTAGTTTTTCATTGAGATGGGACTTTCTGGGCCATGGGGGAAGGAGATGGAAACGCTTCCATAGCCATAGAAATCTCCCAAATGGAAGAACTGCAGGCGGGTTATTCAGGAGGGCACCGTTGTAGCTCTGCTCCCACCGCAGACAGGCGATTTATCATGTGCCTCAAAGGGAGCTGGCTAGACCAACGCTGAGCGTGTTTTGTAAGCCTGCATTTAATAAACAAACCAGCCCACCTTTCCTCCCTGCCCAGGCCCTCACGGGTCCCTCCGGTCCCTGCCAGTTCTGCCCGTACCCTCAGCGGGTCCATGCCTGCAGCCCGCCCTGGTGCCTGCACGTTCCGGATCGCGCTGCCTGCGTACGTGCCGCTGCCTCCCGCACCTCCCCGAGCACCACACAAGTCTCCTCTGTGCCCCTCCTCAAGGAAACCAGGGGGAGGATTATGAATGCTGCGAATACCTGGCTTCCCAATATCTCCAAGGGGACCAAGAAGAGGTCGCTTGTTCCCTTTTCATTTACTGTACTGTACTCGTGCCGCATGGCTTCCTCAGATTGCCTGCAGCAAGCAGGCAGACATTTTTTTCCCCCTTAACACACAGTTTAGTTTCTGTTTTGGTTTTGTTGCTTTGCTTTTCCAGTCCTTCGCTGGAACGTGGTGGTGGCCAGCAAGAGGATACAGGGCGGGTTGTGCTCCTGCCCCCATTAGCATATTAGGTCAGGAAAGAATTACACCCAGAAACAACAGTCAGTTGTTTGGTTTTTACATCCTGGGTGTTGCAAATTCCCAGAATCAACTGGGAATTTCACCCCTAAAGTCCCTTGTCCTGCACCTTCATTCTGTCCAGCTGTCTTCATGAGGGGCGTGACGGCTGTAGATTTTCTCCTGTTTATTTGGGGTATTTATGGGAGGTCTGAGGTGTGTGGCGGGGTGTGGGGGGTGATCTGCAGGGAGGGAAGTAGAGGCAAAGGTGCAGGTGGGACCACGTTTCTGTACATCCCACTAGATGGGGCATTCGCCACTGCTAATGGGGGATTAACAGCTTCATGGCTCTCCAGCCTTCCCTGATGCGCTGGACGTTGGTCATCCAAGACAGAAACACAGAGGACGCATACATAGAAGGATCTCATCCACTTTCTAATCTTTCTCAGCTTTCAGGTCCCCTGTGAAGTTTTTTTATTTCTTACTTTCTCTCCTACTTTTCCCATTTCTGACTTTTTTCCTCTCCCCTGTACTTTGTGCTGCTTCATCTGTCACTGCCACACAAAGGTGGGTATTCCCAGCAGAGCACAGCTGAGGTGTCTCCAGGGCCTGGAGTGCCACTGAATTCCTTTTTCTCCCTTTTGTCCGTATGCAAGATTACTCAGAAAGGTGAAAATTCCAGTGAAATGGCATGTTAGCAAAAAGCACGCATTAAAAACCCTGTGGGGATGGCTGCAAAATGCTTCCCCTCACCAGAGCCAACACGGAAACTTCACTTACTACTCTCTTAAGTATGAACTTAGAAAATTATAATGTCCCTCTAGTGACTTACATTTCTGAGAATCCCAAAGCACTCAGTAAACTGCATTCTCCGGAATTACTTTAGCTGTGGCTGGGGTACGACCAGACCTGGGGTGACAACTGGCAACCATTTACCTTCCCACGCCCACATTAAAGAACAACTCCGGACTAGATAAGAAAAACAATCCCACCCCTGCCTTGGTGGCGGTGGTGTGTTTTTTTTCTTAGGGCGCAGAAAACAAAGCGCTAATGCGGAGCTTAGATCTATTTGGGCTTTTCTCAGGAAAAGCCATGGAGTCTTTATCATCACCAAGATGTCAGCATCTTGGTTTTGTCTTTTAGCCGAACACGGGGGACCCTGACAAACAGCAGTCACTAGGGTGAGTCCTGCACACCCAAGTGAGGGCGCTGCCTTGGGCTGCAGCCCTGCGAACGCTTTAACCGCTGGCTTGGCTGGGTTAGTCTGACCGAGAGGTTCACGCGAACCCCGGGTCAGGGCAGGAGGAGGTGGCTGCGGGCAGGAGGCAGGCAGGGAAGCCCCGGCTGCCTCGGCGGCTCGAGGTGCCCACCAAGCCCTGGCTTTCCTGGCTTTCGAGGGAAAAGCGTGACCTACTGCATCACCTCCTAAAGACGAGCCGCGACAAAGGACAAATTATCCACCTCACCCTCCTACTCCCCCCTCTGTTCTTCTGCCAGCTCACTTTTCAAGAGCCACTAGTGCAAAGGGCAGCTAATTATTCCAGGAATTCAAATTGGTTGCTTTTATGGTAAAGATCAAACAAAACCAAACCCCCAGCAATGCAGGCTGGTGTTGGCTGCCTGCCTCGGCGGCTGGCCGAGTGCTGGGAAGATGCTTTTCATCCCTCCAGCAGCTCGTTATCTGGGTAGAAGTGGCTAGACCACAGATGGGGAGTAAGGGAGGGAGAGGAGGACGAGGATGGCACAGGGCGGAGGGAGAGGAAGCAGCAAAAAGGAGCGTGGTTGGGCTGTGAGAGGCGAAAGGAGCGGCAGAGGTTGTCTGTGCTCGGCCGTGCAGCCTGGCAGCACCCTCGGCAGCAGCTCTGCCGCCTCAAAACCACTGCGCATTGTCTTAATTCTGTTTCCTGGGTTGCCCTGGGGCATGGCACGGTGGTTTGGGCCGTGCACACCCGGCTCGGGCTCATCTCTCCCTACCACACACCAGCCTTGTTAGCCAATGTCCCCATGCCGAGCATGCGGACCTGCACCACCTATTTCACTGCCCAGGTTCACTTTCCTCTTCTACTGACCATGCCAAAACAGCAAAGCCAGCCCAGGGACACGTGGCAATGACATTTTCCATTTCCCCGACAGCCAACGTGTCCCGTTGCCGAAGGGGCCTCCCTCCTGTGACCAGGGTCCCACAGAAACAGCTTTGCCCGAGGGTAACACTGTTGTGGTAAATGGCTGAATAAGACCATAGCTCCTTGTTTCTCGTTGCCTTGACAATACGCTTGAGCTCAAGAGATCTATTTTAACCCTGTGCTGGGGTAATACCAGCTGAGGAAACCCTGCTGGAAACAAGGCAAACGACTGGACTCGCAAAACCAAGTTTTCAGACATGGTAGGATTATTAGGATAAGTGGGTTTTTGCCCCCAGAGAGGGGCTGGCTGTTTGCCCGGGACGAGGCTGCAGTCTCTCACTCTAAAGGCTGGATTTTCAAGTACTGTATAGCAAATCCCTTCCCAGTACACCGCTAATTTTTGAAAATGGAGCTTGAAAATACAAAAATAACCCCAAATGTCCAAAACGCTCGTGTTCCTTAACTAGAGCCTCATCCAAAAACTGCTGAGTCCGAAGATGACCTGCAGCCAACTTCCTCGGGCTCCGGGGCTGTATAACCAGCAGGTTCTTGCTTACAGAGAGCTATAATTCATATTTTGCAGAGCGCTCTTTCTTTTACATTGCTATTAATTCCAATCATGGCACATCTAATTTAGAAATTCCTTGGTGACCAATACATTTCAGTGCCAGGACAGCAGCGTGCAGCAGTGAGAAACCAGTTAAATGTGGTTTCCTAAGCTCAGTCCATTACGTGCTCTCCGGGGAACGGCACCGTTTCCTAAAGCGACTCCTCCCTTGATCACTCTGTGGAGCAGCCCCATGAAAAAATCAGAAATGGGCTTTCTGTCACTGCCCAGCCAGGGTTGTCCTGCAGTGCTGGAGGTTCAAAAGTCCTGTTTCTGAGAAGCATTGAGACATCTGCTCGAGGTCCCTCCATGTGTGGTTGCATGAACAACTGTCTTCAGACCTGTCGGATGCATTGAGAGCGGAACAGGCAGGTACTGCTCCAGCTCTTTCTAAATCCAACTCTTTCTAAACCGAGTTACTCAACTTCCTGCGGCAAGGCAGAACGATTACACTACAGATGGTGAAATATTTCCTTCAGTTTACCCTAAATTCCAGCGAGTGATGTAACCAGCAATCCCTTAGTTTTGCATCGATGAATGCGGTAAAGAGCAGGAACGAGTCAGTTCTCAACGGACCGCTCGGGTATTTAAATCCCCCTGTAAAACCTTTTCTTTTCTACCTATTTCAGTTCCCTTTGGCATCTGCCGTCGTGGTGTCCTTACACACTTTATCCTGCCAAGGTTAATAGTCAGAGCTGGGACAGTTCCAGCTCATTTCATTGTCTTGTCTGAGATGACATTTTAAGCAGCAAGTGTTTTGTGTTTAACTGGCGTGATGTCAAGTGACTTACCTCTCGTAGCCAATGCTGATAGCTTGTTCAGTCAGAAGTCTGCTAAATGGCTTGTTCACGTAATTACGGTAATTGCCTAGGAGAAAAGATAGAGAGGAGTGTATCTTCCATTGAAGAAAATGCATAACTGTTAGCCTACGCTGACCTTTTCCGGCTGTTTCCTTCTCCTGTGTGAATAAATGTTATTAGCTGAAACTTCCCCATGTCTGCTCCTTGTTCTGCCCTTCCTGAGTACAGCTCGGTGTGACATAGCCAGCAATTTGCATGGATTTTTAAAAAAAGCAGGAGCAATTTTCATGGACACGGATTTTACTTTTCCTCAACTGCATAAACAGGATATTCTGTTGAAAATAAGGCTAAATGGAGCAACATACTCAATCACGCACATAATTTTCTGCAAATTAATAGCCCCGTTTTCTTAACGTTAAACACAAACTTCGGGGAAAACAAAATAAGGCGTGTGTTTCAATAAATCAGGAACTTAAAGAAATCACTCCATACATTATCATCTTTATCATCATCTTAAACAACTTCCTCTACCAGAAAAGCTGCCCAGAAGGAGGACGGGAAGAGAAAGCTTTGCCACAACCAAACCCGAACTTGAGTTCAACCAGCAGCCTCCAGGAATTAACTCCCCGTCCCCTGGGAGCTGGGGCTTTCCTTTCGCCTTGGGACGGCTGTGGTTGTTTACACTTCTTCCTCTAATCCAACATAAGCTGGAGAAGCTCTTGAGGCTTTTATGTCCAAGGACAAATTCATCACGACTCTCTCAGTAGCAGGACAGAGCAATCCCCCCATCCGCACAAGAAACACAAACTCCCTTCGTGTCGGCTTCCCCACCGCAGCTCCCCGCACGCTGGGTGCGGGGCGAGCACGGCCGGCTGTTACCTACAGCCCTCCGCTTTGCTGCACCCTAACAGCTCTCATTGAAACGACCGAAACCCCACAGACCATCCTCAGATCCGCAGCCCATCAAGAGACACCGAAGCAGGCTGCAGCAGGCGAAAGCTGTGGCTGCAGTGTGGGGAAGCCTTTGAAGTTGACATCGCTTGGGTTGGAGGTGTTTTGAACTGTGGAGAGGAAGCGATATAAAAAGAAAAGGCTTTTATTCTGACAGTCAAGCTTAAGCATGCCCTTACTCTATGTAAAGTGCAAACTTGAAACTTAAAGAGGGAAAAATAAAAGGGCTGGATTCAGCGGACAGTCGGGTTTGACTCCAGCTCAGCTGTCGGAGGAATAAAGCCTTTGAAAAAGAACAAACCAAATCCTCAGTTCTTTCCTGCAGCGTCAGCCCCGACCGTTGCAGCTTGAAAGGCTGGGCTATGCCATGGAGGTGCCGGAGGGGGCAGCGGGGCCGCCCCAGCGCCTCGGCTGCCGCTCGAGCCCTTTGCACGCCATGGCCACGTCACAGCTCTTGGCTCAACACCACGGGAACCCCCAAGCTGGTCCAGCTCCCCCAGTCAGGCTGCTGCCCACCCGCACCCCAGACCCCCAAGGGAAGGAGGCATCGTTCCCCAGCCCTGCCCGGCAGCATTTCTCCCCTTTGGGGTTACTCTCACGGCAGCGCTGGGTTCGGGTCAGTGCCACCTCTTGTATGCTCGTTTGGGAGATGAGTAATTGCCGCCTCCGCTTCATACCTCCAGCATCTGCTTCTACGCTTCCAGACATGCGCTGGTGCTCCAGGCATCGGGGGTGACCTTAGCGTCAGAGCCCGCTTGGCGGTCTGCTGCGGCTCCAAAGGCAAAGGTGTGTTAAGAAAATTTGCATGTAGAGACAGCAAATTGAATAGGCAGAGCTGGATGTCAAGGGAAAAAAAAAGAAAGCGGCTCATAATTACTCGGGTTGTATTTGCCTTTCCAAAGGGCATAACATTTTATGTGATTCATTAAGATTAGAGCCCTGGGTGTATTCACGAGGGCTGTGTTAGTATGGAAATTAATCATTTTGAAGCACATGGCTGAGCTTTGATGGTGGTTCCCGCGAGGCTGCTCAGGCTAGCCCTTGGGTGACACGAAGGCGCTAGTGCTCAGCACAGCCCGGCCGGCTCCAGCCTGCAGCAGGGGCTCGCTCTGCTGCCGATGCGATAGCCAAGGGCACTGGCAATCCCAACCGCAAGCTGGGCTTGCTGCGGCAGGAGGAGGGAGAGCAGCGGTCCCGGGCCCCACCGCTCGGCAGCGCAGCACCAGGAGTGAGCAAGCCCCAAGGTATTTGTGTGCTCCTGCCTCAGCCCTTGCGGTGTTTTAATAAAGGCTGAAGCAGCTAAATTAAAAGGAGAGCACTGAACCACTGCTACTGCTGCTGTAATCATGCACGCTGGTATTTTTGGTCCCAATCCTGACAGCTGGTGTTCCTCCGTTGGTAATGGCCAGGAGGGGACCAGTGAGGCAGCGGGTAGGATGCTCTGGCCTGGAGAGCTGCAGAGATCAGGTCTTGAGGGTGCTGGTCCTTCCACAGGCTGGACTGCAGCAGGAATAGCCGCTGCCTTTGGCGCTGGGCTGCATGCAGCGTACAGGCAGGAGCAGGTCCAGGTCTGGGCTGCAGGATGCTGCACGCTTGGATACAGTACCTGCCCATCTCTGCACCCCGAGCCACGTACCAGCCCTTCCTGACACGGTATCTAGTCATAGCTGGGAGAAACTAATTTATATTTTGAAGTTCTCTGAATATGAAAAAAAAAAAAAAGATTTCAGGGTATTTTTAAGATTGCTGTATAATAACTCAAAGATTTATTACTATTATACTCCTGCATAGTTGCAAAGTCCGTGAGTAATTACAGCTTTACAGCAGCCTAACATTTCAAGTATCTGTATTTCACGTTGCATCCTTACCAGGCATAATAGATAACTGCACTCGGCTGCAAAATGCCTTGGGTAAGATAAGATCATCAGGAAAATGGCAAAAAGTAAGGTGTATGCTCCATGTTGCACTGACTTCCCTGTCACTTTTGCTCAGTTTATGAACAGAAAACATACTTTTGCTGCACTCCTGCCTTCAGATTTAATCTGCTGCAGGAGATGCACAGCCACGGAGGTTTTTTTGCTCTTTTCACTTTGCGATACGATACCGATCACTCTGAAAAAAGCCCTTCCTCTCTGCTGGCCCGTTGGCAGCAGCAATTCTACTCATTGACGCAGGGAAGGAGAATCGCTGCGTGTTCCCAGCATCTCCAGCCCAACCTAATCCGTTAGTTAACCGAGGCTGCTGCAAGCATCCATGGGACGACGTTTCTTTTGGCAAAAAGCGAATCTCTGGCAAGTTCGCTCAGTGAGATCTCGCAGACTTTCCACAAACATATTCCTGACGTAGCAGGAGTTGGGGGACAACGCCAAAGACCTTTTACAAAGGTGGCGTTAGCTTTGTTCTTCCATACAGAAATGGAGCTTTTCTACAAACTTCAATACTTTTTTTTTTGATCAGAAAGTTTCCACCTTGGTCTTTCTGGCACAACCATCTCTCTCCAACACTAAATCTCATTATGAGTTGAAAAGACTGACGGAAACCGCATGGCTGTAAGAGGAGGAAGTGCTAAGGTTGTTGCTTTTGTTTCCAAAGCATGAAATAAGGTATTGAATAATGAGTTTTTCCTTGTGTTGCTTGAGCTCTGTGGGGAGATTGCTACAGCTGATTCCTAGTCGTGTATTTAACAAACTTACAAGCAAGGTCACTTAGTCACATATCAGGTATGGGAGTCCTGTGTGTCCTCTGTGCAAAGAGAATTAGAAGCAAAAAAGCACAATCACCGATCTCGGAGTTCATCAGAAACCCAGCCAGAAAGAGCCTGCGGAATAAATGCTGTAATCCCTCATCTCCCGGGGATGGAGTGGCCGTCTGACCCAGGGCACTGCTGGTTAAGAGGATAAACTAGGGGAAATTCTGGGCTCAGTTGCCCAGAGATTGCACGTGGTCTGCCAAAGAAACTGTTTCTCTCGAAGCTGAAATGGTCATCCACAAACTCCCCATAGGAGGAAATAATAACCACAAACTTTCTCGGCTTGACACCACAGGACTGGCCACATTACGAATGAACTTTTCCCCATTCATACTCGGGTTTCATCACATTAAGAAGAAAGAGAAGAAACGCTGCAACAAGAGAGAGGCTGGAAAGAAACAGCAGAGCAAAATAACATTAGTCATTATAAATAATATTACAGGAGATCCTTTTCAAAAATAACACGAGCAGCTCACTTAACATCCTACGTCAGAAATGGTGATTCCATGTCTGGTATTCTAGAATAAGGACCATTAACTATTAATAATATACACAAATATGAAAGAAAGCAGAGAAAAGATATTACATGGGTAAGTGAACTAACGGGCTGACAATACATTATATTAAGCAACTCTGGTTATTATTAAGCATTTTACAAAGCACTTTATCAAACTCACCAAGACACAAACCCACATTCAGGAAGCTGTGATGGTACCTACAACAAACCCGACAAAATCAGGAACACTGTTACAGGGCAGGACAGGAGGGTGGGAAGGGAAGGTAACAGCTCCTTTGGGTGGGGTGGGAAGGGAAGGGAAGGGAAGGGAAGGGAAGGG
>VZSZ01009377.1:3468300-3600594 GCA_013398815.1 Ibidorhyncha struthersii | reverse complement strand
TTTACTTGGATTCATTATTTGTCGAGTGTTATAGAAGGATTAAATTGGGGATTTTAAAACCATTCTTCTGACATGAGTCACAGAAGTAAGCTATCAGAAGCCATGTCAAAGGTGCTGGACTTGGCAAGAAATGTATAGCATCTTTATGATTCTTCTTTTCATAAAACCCAAACCATAAACAATAGAAACAAGGGAAGGGAGAGAATGTAATTTCATTAGAGCAAACGTGACATAAATTTAATAATAAATAATAGCCGTTATCTAGAAAAATATGAAAAGCCATTTTCAAAAACATTAGCTCTAATCACAAATGAATTTTGCAGCTTCTCTTCTATTTTGCACCTCTGTAATGAACTCTGATAAATTCAAGGGACTACATGTTAAATAAAGAGATAGAAGGGTCTAATTTGCTGCTTCATTAAACCGGCTTATTTCTGGAACGTCTTACATATTGCTCTGAATTTCCCATCTCTGAAAGGTGGAGACAATGAACTATCTGTCTCTAATGTAGTGTGGCACACAATTAGGGATTCAAAAGGATGTGAATCTCTTTCCATCAGAGATACACGCAGCGATTATTATTTTATTACCAAATACTGTCAGCATTACATATTTCCAACAGCTACCATGACACCTGACTTGCATGTTAAATTTGCGCAAAGCGTTGCAAAAAAAGTCAGACGGAGCTTATTTACACCGCATTATTCCTTCTTACGTAGGCCTTCAGTAAGTCTGGTACAATTAAATGTACATGGACTTCAGCACTGAAGATTTGCAGTCGGGCAGGATATATAGAAGATGGCCCGCCATTCAGATGGATTTTTAACGGGGTGGTATAGCACAAGCTCAACTTTACAAACCCTGCTTGCAAATCAACAGAGCCTTTAAGAGCATACCTGAACCTATTTCTAGTCAGCAAAGCACTTACACATGTGGATCTGAGACACTGGCCTTCTTGGGAATGAATTTTAATGTAATTAAAGAGCTTTCAGCTTCAACAGAAACTTAATTCTTAATGCATTAAACATGCATTAATCCAAAAGTTCTGTAACCTCTACTTGCTTTGGCTAAAAGGGGATATGCAGCAGAGAGGTGGCTGAAGCAGCCCTGGAACCATAAGCAGGCTCAAAAAGACAAACTTTGCCCTGGCAGAACAACGCAGATAGAATGGTAGAATCACAGAATGGTTTAGGTTGGAAGGGACCTTGAAGATCATCGAGTTCCACCCCCCTGCCCTGGGCAGGGACCCCTCCCCCCAGCCCAGGTTGCTCCCAGCCCCGTCCAACCTGGCCTTGAACACCTCCAGGGACGGGGCAGCCACAGCTTCTCGGGGCAACCTGCGCCAGGGGCTCACCGCCCTCACAGTGAAAATTTTCTTTCTAATATCTAATCTAAATCTACTTTCTTCCAGTCTGAAGCCATTCCCCCTCTTCCTATCATCTGTGTTTCCTTAGATGCACTATGAGCTTGGGTTTTACCTCCACAACTGGAATATATCTGGTTACCGACAGGAAAGCCTTTCCTGGGAATCTGAACAGCAGCAGAAGGAAATAATTGAGGCATTTAGCGTTGTATTCTGCCTTCATATATATATACACACACCTACTGCGTGGTCAGGATTACCGCTTACGGACCATGGGGCTGCCAAAACAGGTCTGCAAAATCCTACTTACATTGCAGCTGCTGCGCAGCTTCTTGCCTGGATTTCATCCTCCTCCCATTGCCCTTCTCGGTGTGAGATGCCCACGGCTGGAAGGGAGACAGCAGATTTTGTACCCAGGGCAGACAAGTTTTCCTAACAGTTTAACAAATTTGTTTTAAAGGACAGCCAGACAGTCATTATTTTATACTATTTTTTTTTATGATAATTTCTGTGAAAATTATTTTAATGGTAGATCAGTATCACTAGGAGGAGAACAGGGTAGCTATGTGAGGAATTTATGGAGAGTCTTCAATAAATACTCCTTAGGATACCAAGTCCAATTAAAATTGCAAAGCACAGTAGACTTTCTCTTTTAATAACACTTAGCGAAAATCTTCCAAATGTCTGAAAGCCTCATCTGGGAAAACAAAGTAGGAGTTTAAAAGAGATGTGCAAATTTATTGGCATGAAGATGACAAAGCAAACTGGTGGGACATAACTAAACCGAGCTCTGCCCCACCGAAGGTACATGCGTTAAAATTTAAAGCAAACAGGCACTGGCAGGTAGGCATCCAACTGAGGGAGGACCGTCACCTCCGCACACGTGCCCACGCATGGGTCAGTTCAGGTGCAGCACACACGCGTGTCCAGGGAGCGTGTGTTGAGGACCAGCAAAGGCTCCCATGCAGATTACTAATGACACATGCTTCCCTGTCTCGCCTTTCATCTCAGAGGCCAATGACACAGATCAGCGTAAAGGTTTGTGATACAAAGAAAGCCGGATCCGGCCTTGAAAATCTATAACAACTGTGATCACCTTCTCATGAAGAACAGAGGCTTCAGCCACTTGCAGGGTCCAAATTGCTGTGCCAGCATAAAGGAGAGCAAGAGCTGTAATACATTTTACAACTACACGGTGCAAAAAGGAAAGAAAGAAACTACCCAGAATATTGGAACTTGAGAATTTAAACTCACAAGTCAGGACATTCAAAATCACAGTTCCCATAGCACCCATAACTTACCTCCTTGCACGTATGTCGCATGTACTGCTGGGTATGAGGTTATATTTATGCCTTGCTCTTTCTCTGCCAGGAGCAGAGTTACGGCTGTTGGGGGAACCATAAGTTTGATTTTCCTGACTTTTGTGCATTGAATCTTTAAGAAAGGGGAAGAAAAACACCCACTCATTTGGATGGTAGCAAACATGTCCCTCTGTTTGCCTTTATTTCCACTTTCTTTTCTGGTCGTCTGCCTCTTCACAGTCAGGTAAAAGTGTGGGTTTTACACACACAAAGGGGAATGGTTGTTAAAAAGCAGCAATTTGTGCCTTCTTTGGAAGGGGTAACATCTTTGCACACAGTCCCAGTCCATACGGGACCTTGTTGGGGAGGCTGCATTAAAAACACTGTTTTAATTAATAAAACGTTGCTTGCAGCCACGTTTTAGGATAAACTCTACCACTTTCTTGCAGGTGACTTGCAACAATGTCCACAACAAAGCCACCCCAGTCCAAAACATGCTTACAACATTGGTTCAAAGTATATCAAAATGTAAACCTTATTGATAAATGAAGCAAGCCATGGAGAAAGCCTGAGCCCCTATTTCAGAGCCATTTACCGGCACTTATTGCACTGTGGCACTGAGAGGTGAGGCAGACTTCGTTTTCCTCTTCTGCCTGCCAGCTGTTAAGTGGCCTTTTTGCTGGAAATGGTATTTGGGAGATTGGCACATACTTTCAAAGAAAATTTCTTCTGTTTCTCTACCCAAACTTATTAAGTAACACCTGTTGCACTTGCTCAGATGCGGTTACAGTGAAAGGGCTGTGTCTTTGCGAGGGCTGTGGGAGCCCGTGTGACGGTTCCCAAGGACTTTGACAACCTTTGGATTGTGTCCTAAATTGCTTCGCCTCTTTGGCTTCCCCGCCGCCTCCCCAGTGTTCCCAGTTACGGTGCTAACACCCTTCACGGGCAATGGCAGCAGATACAGCAACACGCGCGTCCAGGCATTTGGTCACAGCTAACTGCCATAAAGAGAGAGATAAGTGGTACTAACGAAGTTAATACTCGGCATTTTGGTGTTCAGTAGAGCACTGCTGCGATGGTTCGCTTTGTAAAGCGACTGATGTTTTTCATTCCCTTTGGTCATTTATTTATAGGAGGAAGAAAAGAAAAGAAAATTAACCTGGATGCTGCTACTGTGTCTACACTTTCCTGTGGAAGCCCTACCGATTATAGAATGCTTCTGATTTGATTTCCTGGAACATTATGTTTTTTTCAACTACAATATGGGTTTATTTCAGACATATTTCAGATGCTTTGAATGAACAAAGATGCAAGGAAATGTATTACATTTGGGAAAATCATACAAATAGTAAACGTCTTTTCAAATAAGTTATAATGATATTTCAAGGGCAGTTTAGACCTATTCAAATTGCATATTCTCATTACCTTTCTTAGCAAGAGGCATAAGTCCTTCAATCTCCACGTAGTTTTGTTACTCTCTCTCCACAATTTTCAATTTCCCTACAACTATTCGGCAGATTTATTATTTCCCTCCTGTATTTTAAATGCATTGTAACCCCACACATTTGTTTCACTCTCTCAGCTTCAATACTCAAGGTCGTTAATACCCCAAAAATATCCTTTGCTTATACCACAACTTTAAATGTGCTCTTTCTTGCCCAGTGGCTTGTTACGTAATTACCAGTGGCGGTATCATCTTGTTTTTATAGTTTTATGATTAAAGAGATAAAAATGAACCCAATTGAATAAAATGTAAGAAGATACTTGCAATATCTGTGGCAATGCTGCTGCTGCTCCTGTTGCACAGGCGATCCAGAGAGATGCAAAATTAATCTCAGTGCGTTGCTTGAAAGTTAACTAAGATGAAATAAATTATATAGTATTAACATTTGGCCCCTCTGATTAAGTGCTGCTTAAACATGCATCAAATTTTAAATCGATTGCATTTTACAGACAGGCGAAGTACATGCCAGTCCAGGTGGTTCAAATTTGTCTTAAAAATGCAAGCAGCCTTGCCAGCCCCGTCCCCAGCTCCCAGCCCAACGGCTCTGTGGGTCACACTTGGCCGGACACCATCCCCTTGGTCCTCTGCCCGTCCGGGAGCCGGCTCAGCCTCCCCACGCCGAGGCAGCCCATGGGGAGCCCCCCAGGTCCCCGCCACACAAGGGCACGACCCTGGGCAGTTTTTCTGTAAAATGCAAGTTTGTGGTTCACCCAAACCTCCAAACCTGCCAGTGGAAGCCCGAGGCTCGTTGGGAGGCCGCTTGTCCCCAGCTACGCTGCAAACGTGGGGGCTGAGAGCTCCCCGTGCAGGCAGCATCCCTCCCCTTTGCACGAAACGGGCCCCACGTCTCCCCCCTCCCCAAACCACCATGCTCATCCTCCGAGTACATCGCAGATCCCTGGGAATGCACAATTTGTGGGAATTTCCAGTTCCCCAGCTCTGCTGATGGAGACAGCCCGTCCGAGCGAAGGCGGTTGTGCGGGGAGAGCAGGACGTCGGTGTGGGGAGCCACGTCCCGGGGCTGGCCAAAGGGCTGCGCTGGTTTAGCGCGGGGCAATCGCTGCTTCCCGCTGCCAGACGGGAGTGTCAACTGCGTTGACAGTGCAGAAACGCAGAGCTGCAGGGCTGGAAGGGACCTGGGGAGACGAGGCAGCCGGAGCCTTGCCCCGAGGCAGGATCAGGCCCTGGCAGACCCTCCCTGACAGCGGATTTTCTAACTTGCTCCTCCCAGGAGAGTGCTCCTTCCGACAGCCCGTCCTCATCCTCCCTGCTGCCCGCTCCTGCCAGCCCTTCGCCAGCTCCACAGCCGAGCCTGAGGAGCACCAGCTCCTTTGCGGCAACAATTTTGATGGAGGCACACAGGGAAACAGCGATGCAGAACACTTCAGTTGTGATTATTTTTTTTTCCTCTGCGTTCCTTAGTAACCCATTTTGCATGCTGGAAACAATAACATAACTAACTTCTGAGCCCCCTTAGTCATTGAAGAGAGCAGTGCAAAGACTACGAACGAGGGGTGCTTGATGGAGCCACCCAGGTTTGTGGTCAGAGAGTCCCGAGGGCTCCTGGGACTTCTCACTTCATCCTTTCTGCTCCCAGCTCCTTTGCGCCGGGTGTAAATCCCATGAGGGAAACAAAAGAGGGGACAGTGACCTTCCAGAGCCATCCCTGATGGGGATGAGATCACTACCGCTTATTCCATCGCAGGCTGCAAGAGGTGTGAGCATGGGACTCGCCGACCTCCCGCGGTGCGTTTACCGGATGGATGAACCCAGAAGCTCAGACCAGACAGGAAAGTATCTGCTTCCACTCCCGCTAACCCAGACCCTCCCCTTGAATCACACGCTTGGCTTAAAAACAAGAGGTTTATGTAAACATATAGTTTGCTTTCAATTTGAAGCGTACAATTCCTTCTTCTCTACTAAAAGGTTATGGTTTTTTTCCGTGCGACTCCCAGACCTGGAGCCTGCCTGGGGCAGGCACGGCCAGTTCTTTGAGCTGGGACTGGGGGAAACAAAGCAAAAACCCTTGCTGCGAGACTGGTGCCGAAACGCCCCGTCCTGCGCTCATGGGGGTCTCAGATCCCGTGGCTTTGGTGTTTCTCTGGGCGAGCGCGATCCTGCACGCCCAGAGATGCCGCCCGCAGCAGTAGCCCCCCAGGAGCTGCGGCCGGCGGGGAGCCCAGGGATGCGGCGCAGCCTCTTCAAAGCCAAGTTCAGTCTCATGTTCGACTTACGAAAACAAACAAAAGGAAGGGAAAAGCTATCCTGTTACTCACTCTCAGGGCAGCGGGGCTGCGCCGCTGCGGGTGTGCTGGTTTGCACGACCGCAGGCAGCACAGCCGGAGCATCCCCAGACAGGCGCAGGCGGGGGCCGCGGGCTCTGACTCACCCGCAGGTAGAAGCAGCCGTGTCACCGGGCTCCCCGCCACCAACAGCCACCGTCCCGTGGCCAGCCGGGCCATCTGCGTCACCAGCAGGTACCGTAACCGCGCTGGCTCCCAGCCCGCCCCGGCACCGGGGGAGCAGCCTAAGCACGGAGCCAGCCTTTGGCTCTCCTCTATGGAGCGGCGGCAAGTTTTTCCGTAAGTTTTCAGCTTTCTTCCCCCAAACTGACCCTGCTTTACCTCTGCCACAGCAGGGTGCACAGGCTCCTGCTGTACCTCCAGCAACGCAGGCAACGCCCTGTCTCCCCGCTCCTCACTGCTTCGGTGTCTTCTTACATGTTTTATCCAAGTAAAATAGCCTTTGCTATTTACAGTAAAACACCCAGATACAGGCTTTTTTTGTTCATCGAACTCAGGCTGGTGTAAGAAGAAGGTCCCTGCAACTGCCTCTGCATCAAGTACCTCAAATACTTCCACCTTCCATGGCTGGTTTGCGTGGAGGAGGCTGCAGCCACCTCTTCGGCAGTTTTATTGCTCAGGGAGAGATGGTGGAGCTGAGCCCCTGCTGCCCTGCTTGCCACACCTCGCCCTCCCCACGTGGAGCGGTTTTAGAAAGGGAGTTTTAGCGAACTAAATATTAAGAAAACAAAAGAAAACCACCCCAAACCCTGCACGCGTACACACAACCTCCCTCCCATAATCCCCCTACAAAAACAAGCACATTTTACACCAAGTTGCTAATTCCCGTCAGAGCAAAAGCAGCCACTGGTGCATCTGCTCTCCAGGCACGACCCCTTCGAGCTGGAGCTGCCATCATCAGGGACCTGCTAATTTAGCATTCCCTTACGAGGGCTACAGACCCGCACTGCTGACTTGCTCGATGTTATCAGGACCATTAAAACACTCATTAGAGAAGGGCTCCGTCTGCTCTTTGGCCTATGGAGCTCGGCTGAGTTGCGGAGTAGCTGGTCAGGCTCCTGCAGGAGCATCCTTAAGAAAATAACGTCTGATGATAAATTTACAGCTACAGCAACTGCATATTAAATGCATTTTACTCCAGCTAGTTCTGTGTCACAAGTTGTCAGTACAGATTGGTGGGAAAAGAGTATGAAATATTCATGAAGTTATCAATGGCACCAAGATATCTAGTTAATTATGTTGCTTAGCACTTCCTCGCGGGCTCTGAATACCCAGCGCTGACTGGCTCGTTAGCGTAACTGCAATTTGATTGTGCCTTTGTGGCAGCGTTTTCTCCGTACCACTGACACACCACCGCGCTCTTGGACCAACTCCATCTTAATTAGCTGGGCTGCCACTGGAATTAGGCGACATGTTGTAGAAGTCACTTAAATTAACTTCTGACTCTTCCTCAGACAGATGGGACCTTGGTACCCGTGCCTGCCTATTACGTTTGTTTAATCATTCTTTAAAGGACTGTCGCAAAAAGACAACACGCCGTACTGTCTGGGTGCGTCAGAAATGTGACCTTGGCTTCAGCGCTGGTTTTTGAACAGGAATGCATTTTTTAGAACGTATCTGAATTTCCCCAGGCAAGTTGATGAGTACTTTGGATCGCAGCCCGGAGGTTTCCAGGTAGCGGGGCCCGGTTGGCTTGTGCTGCTCACAACCCAGAATAGTCCCTGCTTTGAAACTCGCATCCCGCCCTGTCTCTGGTGCCCACCGCTGATCCCCAGTGTGGGGCCGCAGCACAGGAGCTGCTCGGGCTGGTGATGGGGTTGGGGTCCATGGTGGTCTGTGCCATTACGGTGCCCACGACGGCACAGGCCGGACACGCTCGCTGGTCCGTACACAGAGCCCTGCTGGTGGGCTTTGCACGGATGAGCACAGCAAGCGAAGGCTAAAGCCCCCCATGCTCCCCTGACCGTGCAAAGATTGAATTGAAGAGCATCAGCCCATGGCCGATCTTTGACGCTCAAAAGACAGAGTGTCAGTGCCCTCTGTGGCCCATTCCAGCCGTGAGCTGTTACAGATGGAGATGCGTTAGCGCTACAGCGTACTTACACCGCGTCTGCACGCTGACAGGGGCTACAGCATCATCTTCCCAAAGCTGTCTGTGCTGTGCGAGTGACGACAGGAAAGCTGGAAGAAGCCCAAAAGGCGCAGGACAGGATATTCTGGAGTACTGCAGCCCAAATTCTGGACCAGGAAAGTTTAAGAAGTTTCTACAAACGTTAGCAATGCTGGAAGGGGGGCTGGGTGAGGTGGTTTGGTACCTGAAGGTCAGTGTGCTGAAGACCTGGCGCCATTGCACCTCCAGTCCTACCAGCCCCGCCGCAGGCATGTACCTCTCCCCACCCCAGGAACAACACCCGCTGCAGGATCCTCTCACCCAGCCCTTGCTTCAGTTTGAGTCTGAAGCTAGAAAGGGATGGTGCAGCTCCAGTCATACCCCTGTATTAGGGTGCAGGAGTGGACCCAAATATGCGAACTGATGCCTAGTCAAGAGGCTTTTCTGAGACTTGCCCACCTACTAGACTTTATCTGAAGCTGTGAGCAGACAGTGCTCTTAGTTTGCAGGGTTTTCCAGAAAGAAAAAGAAGAAAAAGAAAAAAAAAAAGTTCACATTGCTTCCTCCCTGGAGGTTTGCTTTCAAGTTTCAGCTTCAAACAAGCCCAGATTTCAAAGTTCAGCTGGCTCCACCAGCGCACGCGCCTTGTTCTGCATGCAGACCGTGCAGGGCGAAGGATTTCCCTGCAGCTTCCAGTGGGGCTCAGCCCCCGCTGCTCCCGGCCTGACCCCACGTACCGCAGAGCTTAACAGCAACATAAATAAAACTGCATCACCTGCAGGAGCCGAGCTGACATTCACTTGCTCGTACATGGGTTTGGGGACATTTTCCTCTTTTCTCTCGAGATGCTTTGTAAGATGCGAGCAACGCCGCAGCTCTTCTCTGAAGCGATAGCATCTTACTGGTAGGACCATATCGCAGCGTTTGCAAAACTCACAGCCAAGAGCTCCAAAAAGCAATGCTTCCACCAGCTGTTCAAAACACTTTAGCCTACTAAATGCTTACTTTCGTGCTGACACTGGTGCCAATTTACTTAGACAACTGTAACTTTTGAAGGCAGGCTTAATCTGCCGTACTATGGCCTGTCTGTTGCAAGTCATCTTTCCTTATTCCAAGCAATTTAGATCCTGATGCAGCGAGGCACTTAAGTACATGCTTAAGTGTCATCTAGTTCAATGCCAGAGCTTTAGCACTTGCCGAGTCAGAGTTATTATGCTGTAAAATCCTCTACTGCCGTGTGGACGGGACTGTACATGGCATCGTGCCCTTTCCATGGGGTATGTGCTGTCTCTGGGTCCTGGTCTCGCTGACATGGAGCTGCCCAGCTAAGCACACTGGCTTTCTGGGGAATTAACAGCAAAGATGCTTCCTAGCTGCGACCACTTTTCTGCAAACTCTGGAATGAGTCTGTCAAACCGAAGTGGGTTTGGAGTCCGCGCTCTTAGTCCTTGCCCCAGGTTTGTTTGCACTGAATATTATTTGCATGGAAATATCCATGGTTTGGCGTTCATTCCCTAACCCGTGCTAAGATCTCCTTTCCGTGGTGATCCCCTAAGTACTGGTCCCCCCATGAAGCAAGATCAGAGTCACTGTCCACAGGCCCCACCACTCACTTTTCATGTCTCCAGGAACGCCGTTTCCCTCCCTGGGCAAACTGCCTTCTCTATAAAGGAAAGAAAGAGCTATCCTCCGCACAACAGTGCACAAATAACGACATGATTAAACCATACTGGGTGCTGAGAGGCAAACTACTGCACTATGATGTTCAAAAAGCCAGAATAATGTGACGGTTATAAAGACAGACAGCTCAGGCAAAGATTGCCTAGAGCGCAGAATGATTGTCAGGACGGGCAAAAATGTAGAAAATCATGTGAGTGTGTAAGCTGCCAAAGCCAATTAATCCAAAGAACATTTTGCAACCATTAGGCTTCTATTACCGTGCATGCATCATAATTACTATGGGTCTGCGTAGATATGATGGCAGATCTTCAATGATACTGAGTTTCTATTTGAACTTTAATTATTTCCATTGCATTTGTTTGCGTTGAATTGTTGCAGCATCTAAAGTTGGAAAAACTGACTTATTTTTTAATTTGGCATTTGAAGTGGCACTGCACCCAGATCTTCTGACAAACAAAGTAGAGGAGTCTGGAAGGGCTGCTGAGAAGAGATGAGAGATGCTGTGGTGTTGCCCTGTCTCACGTTACTTTACAGGCAACTCATGCTGTTAATATCTGAGCCTGAAAAAGAGCAGAAACATGGTGATCAAGGAAACTTCTGCTGATAAAAAAGTACAGAGAGCGCTTTTGCTAGGCAGCTTTGACTGGATCGTTATCCCCTATGGTAGGACTGGAGCAGCCGGAGCTTAGAAATAAAGGTGATCCCAAACCTTACACGAAAGGACTGGATCCACATTTTGTGGTTGGCTTGAACCAGTGTTGCAGCATCCTGGAGCAGAGCTATCAGAAACACCGTGTTGGATAAAACTGAGATCTCAACTTTGTTATTTGGGCTTATTCTCTGCCCAAAGACAAACAACGTGGGTTTATGTCAAATTTAGCTTTCGCACTTGCTTTGGCAACCCATCCTCCCCATTAAAGAGTACAAAAGCTGTTTTATCAAAGTAAGAACATGAGAAGATGATATTTCTCAGCTTGCTGTACTGCTGACCTGAGTAAGGTGCGGCAACTATTTGTCACTTTAAGGGAAAATAATTGAGGCCCATTTTTAAAATCTAGTCAATATTCTTCTATCCATGTGGTTAAAACTACTGCAAAATACTGATAATAGGAAAAAGATATGACCAGGTAAGATAGCTAAATGGGCTTTGTTCTATCCTAAAAATTTAAGACACAAACCCCACTGACTTGCCACCAGTTGAAGCATCTTGAACTTCTGAAATTGAGTCTCAAGACTGTAAGTCGCCCAGCAGGTCTTGACATCTATGGAGGTGACATCTTTTCTGTACAGTGGGTTGCCTGCAGAGCATCTTTCCAGTTAAGGTGCTCAGTTTCCTGGACAAGAAACGTTGACCTGCACTCTTTGAAGTCGCTGCTACCTTCCCTAAAGCTCTTCCACCTGATTTTCACCCTAAAACTCTTTCCTGGTTCCCCCTGGCTTCAGACCTGCCCACCAGCTGGAGCACAAAGAGCCATTTCCAGTCTCCCTTTAGGCTCTTAGTTGTCACCCTTGAACATTTGCCCTCCAGGGCTATTTTCTTACAGCCTCGTGCTTCCCCAGCTAACCAGGTGCTACCGGCGCTCCCTGACCGCAGCCTCCCTGCTCCACCCTGAGCAGACATCCTGCAGACAAGAGGCAAAACCACAGGGACTCGGGGCAGCACCGGCCCTGTCGGGTGGTTGGGATGCTCTCCCCACCTTGCAGCACAGCGAGGACAGAACAGAAATTAGACAGTTTCCTTTAGGCAACATTTACCAAGTTTAGCACATGGATTTCCAGCAGAAATTGCTGGTGGGAGAGCCCAGGCTCTTTGTGCCCACCACCAACCTCCATCTCCATTTCTCCGGACCATTCGACCAAACAGGCATTTGGCAGAGAGTAAAGACTAACACATAGGTCAGATGGGAAAACTTGTTTTCTGTCTCTATAATGTTTATTCTCGTGCTGTTGTCCCCTTGCCCTCAGGGAAGTTGTATGCAGGCAGGCAAAGGAGAGACTCTGGGCAATGGCCTTTAGCATTGTGCAAAAGATCTGCCTCTTCCTTCGTCAAAATCTCCCCTGAATTTTTCCTCTCCAAACCGAGCTGTGATAGCCAGCCTGCAAGAGATCATGCCAGTTCTTCGGGGAAAGTTGCACTGGACCAAAAGGACATACCAAAGAGATCTCTTAATTACATGATTAAGAAATTAAAATAATGAATTCGAGTTACATCAGAACTGCAGCATTGCTAGGAGAAGCGGTCATCTCAGGGCATTTGCCTAGCCTGGCCTTTTTGAAGTCTCAAAGCCAGTAAAGCGATTGATTTCTTTAGACAAGCCATTAACTGTTAATCTTTTTTTCTTTTGGGGGGGACTGATTGTGAACTGTAAGTTACACTTTATTTTGTTTCTTTACCCAGATGTCATTTTAAGTGCCTGAATTCTATAATTGCACAGTGCTCTGGGCAACTGAGACAGAGAAAACCCATATAAATAAGGCTGCTTTGCCTTTCTTCTAGGATTTACCCAGTCCCGGCTGCTTTATAAGAGGAGCACAAAGAGCGGCAAAGAGGGGCAGGAAAGCCAGGGAGGAAGACATGCAGCCCTGGCAGCAAGGACTGCAAACAGGCAAGGACACCTTTTCCAGGAAGGAGGTAAAGAGCAAAACCCCCCACTTTTTGCAGGTCAGAGCACATTGGTTTGTTTGTTTGTTTGTTTTGCTTCTGAAGGAGTCCAAAGAGAGGGACTCTGCTTATCTGCTTCATCTGCCCAGTGGCAGTTTTCAACCTGCTACTCGTGTATAAGCAGCTCCTCAACCGGCATGAGGACAGCATGAGCTGGGGCAGCATTTGGTTGTTTTTTTTGTTGTTGTTTTAATATGTCTGCATTACTTAGCAATGGCAAAGAGATTAGTGACCGACAAAACTTACAGCGCTGTCTCCCACCTCCCTCGCCTTCCCTGACCTGAAATGCTGCAAAGCAAAGTGAACCTGAGCTTCTCCCCTCCATCGCTGCTACCGTGGGCTTCTCTTCCCTTTTCTTTTCCTGGTTCTGTATAAAACACACAGAAACATTATGGGCACTCCTGAGTCACCAGCAAAACCTCTGCCCCGCACAGCCTTTCAGGACCACTGCGTTTTGGGTATTTACAGCTCAACCTGTTTCCCCAGCCATGCAACTTGCTCTAATGATCCATCACTGACTGCAATACATCCTCATGACTAATAGAAACAATGACTTTAGACGAAGGCTCACAGGTATTTAAACAAGTTAAAAGGGCTTCCGGAGTCTGATTGAAACAAGTGGGCCAAAATCCAAATACAATTTTCTCCCTGGCCAGCCTTAGCAGTGGTCGTAAAACATGACCAGTTGTAATGTTACTAATTATTATTACAACTCCTTTAGCAGCGTTACGGAGGCAGAGCACAAAGATCTCGTTACGAGTCGAATGGACAGCTCTGAAGTGATTAGAAAGCTGATGAGCGCTCACGGGAGCGCCTTTTTAAGCTATTAGTTATTTAAAGAATTTATGAGAATAGTAAGTTGAGTTTTGCTGGGAAGGAGAGAGTGGCTCCTTGCTCCTCGCCATGGAGAGAGCTTTCCTGGTTTGTCTACATCAAAGACTCGTAGCTGCACCTCCCACTCATTTGATCTTAATTCAGCTCAAAAAAAACCTCCGCTTCATGCATTTCTAGGTATGACTTAGACATGAAACATGATGCAATGGTCCTTTGATGAATAAGGAAACATGGACTGGGAATCATCTGTGCCAGGAAGATTTGATCTGCTTTTCGGAAAGAAGTGAACACGCAGCAATACACACACGTACATGCAGCTATAAATAAAGCAGGGGCTGTTTGGAAGGGAACAGGAGCCGAAAGCCACTCGCTTGATTCAATTCATTGTCCCAGTTCATCTCTATAATTTTATCACCCTAAAAATACCCACGCAGCCAGCGTTCTCTATGCAAATTATGATAATTTCAAGCAAAACACAGGGCATCAGTAGGTGCTGTGGCAAAAGCACGGCAACAAAGCTAGACTCACCTCTTGCTCCCAATCAGCAGAGTGGCAGCTGTTGGTGCCACAGTGGGGAGTGGAGCCAGCGTTCCTGGGGCAGGAGCCTGGGCTGCCAAAACCCCCGGTCTGGCACCCACCCGCTTCCCACGGTCCCTGAGCAGCCACAGCTTCCCAAGGAAAGACTGCAAAAACCAGCCGAGAGGTCCTGTGAGACACATTAAATAGTTTAACTGTCTTTGGAGACTTCTCAGTCACTTAAATGTGCTGGGATAAAATAACTGCTGTTGCCAGCACTCTCTATAAGGCAGCCGGGCTGTAAGCAGGCAGGCAGTGTGGTGGGAGACATGGAACCCAGGGCAAACCCAAGTTTGAGGTCCAGTGCTACCCCAGACCTCCTTTGGGCTCTCAGATGTAGAATCATAAAATCATTTAGGTTGGAAAAGACCTTTAAGATCATCGAAGCCCTGTCCTCGTCTCCCTTGCAGAGAAGCACCCTGTGATTTCTCCCTCCTGATTTTCTTCTGAGATGGGTAAATAGTATTTCAATACAAACAGTTAATTTTTTGAGGACTTTTTTCAGCACCATCACTGGCAGTGTGTCTGGGGTGTTTGCTCATCAGGCTGTGCCGTGTTATCTCTCAAAACAGTGATAACAGGTGATTATTAAATCTTGGTGGCTCTCATTCAAAGGAGGAATCCACAGACCAGTGGTTTCTGTCTAAGAACCATCAAATTTTCTCTTATGTGTCTTTTGAAGCAAGACGGGAGTGCCCAAACCACAGAGCACAGAAATCAGGGTGAACGAGGAGGTTTGGAAACCACCAAACCTTAAAGGGTGTATACACGAGAGATTTCCAGGGACTCAGACATCTAAGCAGAGAAAAAAAGGTATGCTTTTATAGCAGATAGACCATGCTTAACAGCTGGATCAGCTGAAGAAACCTGTGTACACAAAAGGAGGAGAGGTTCATTATTCAGAGGAGAAGATATACCAGGGACTGGAGGTCATCCTAGGGCAAGGGCTTTAGTTCAAAAAGTGCTCCAGAGTAGGGAGGAAAACACTTCACAGAAGTTTGCGCCAGCATGGCTCTGTCAGTGCATTTCCTCGCCTCACTACAGACCAGAGCGATTGGTTCATGCAAACTTTAAGCCTGCTTGGTTTTACCCCAACTATCCTATGTAGGGGGGTGACCCAAAAGTTTTGAGAAGAGTATGTCGCAGTTTTGTGACCTTTGGTGAGTGAAAGGAGAATACAAAAGAGGGGCTGAGTGATGAAGACCATTTCTGGGAAGGAGCAAGATCCCCAGAGCATCAGCTCAGACTGCAGACGTGGCTGAGGAAGGCCACCACTGCAGCCTCCCTGGAGGCAGGGAAGGCCAAGAGCAGGTAGGACGTGTGGTGAATGCTCCAGGAGGTCCTGGGCAATGCCCTCTTCCATCAGCAAGCAAACCTGCCTCAAACCAGAGAGGGTCAAGTGTCAACAGGCCCTTCTCTCCCAGCCAAGAGCAACCAGCACCAGCCCGTGTCACGAGTGGCTTCAAAGGCTCCAACCACCGAAGAAAGCCCCGGGGCTCTGGTTGGCACCATTTCGTTGGTGTTTGTTCAAAAAACATCCCAACAAGGCTTGCTAAGGAAGCCTGCTTCATAAGCCAACATGGAGCAAAGCTCAGCTCAGGCTCAAGAATGAGCACCCTTCTCAAAAGACTCCTCTGTGGTCATTGAAGAGTGATTTAAATGACAACGGTTTAAACAAATCAAGACAGATATTTTTATGTTCAGTCATTGTGCGTTGAAACAATGCTTACGTTGTAGGTATACTGTTCTCAGTACACTGCTCCCCATCTGTTACACCCTAACGCGATGTGGGTAACTCCCCAAACTTTATAGCTGACAGAATGGCAAGAGACAGTTATATATCCTGGAAATCTGTTGGGTTTTTGCAACAAACACGTTCTGAATGATGACAGCAGGCTAAAAAGGTACTGTTATCACATTGAACCCCTGACCCAAAGCCTGCTGACACCCACAGAAGTCTTTTAGTGAATTTAATAGGCTATGGATCAAGCCTGAATAGAGTACCACACACCATGCCATCTAAAATCAAGACAAACTTAATCAATTTTGTGAAGTAACAAGATTTACTTCGCTGCAGCCTCCATAAACCCCTGTTAATGCCGGGCTTCAGGCTTTGAGGGCCAAATATCAAAGGCTTCGCTAACATGGAAACCAGCAAGTACTAATTTTTGTAAACCTCCTCCTGGACACAGGTATAAGCTCAGGGGAAAGAGCTGTGTACCTGCTGCTCCTGAAAGTCTCGTCGTTCGTTTCCATATTTCAGCCTTTAATAAGCTTCACTTGAGGCAGCTTTTAAAATAAAACCCAAAGCTTGAGCAAAAGCCCCTCGTCCCATCCCAGCCCTGGGCAGCACTTATTCCCTGCCCTGCCACAAGCGTATGTCCACCTCTGAAGCAAAAGGCAATGGGGTTGTGTCAAACCCTCTCTGCGAGATCAGCTCCTGTTGCGGTGTGTCACTCCCTGGATTACTGAAGGTTGGGTGCCAGGCCCCATAATACAAATAATTTCTGAAAGAAAAATTATTCTATATCAACAGCACAGAGCTCCAGATGGGCCAGAAGAAAACAAGCTGCGAGGTGTTTTGTGAAGGTGAAGAAATGAAAAGGCTGTTTGCCTGCATTTTACCTTGCACAGATGGAAAAAAAGTACATGGGCACACTGACACTCGTCAACTTTAATAGGTGTCCCAGGGCTAAATCCTCACTCACCCTGCTGAAAATGTAGGGGTAAGCCCACAACTCATATACTTCAATAATAGAAGAAGCCATTTATACAGAGATGTGAACTATTTAGACTCAAAAGCATTTCATTTCACTTAATTTAATATTACTTAACACTCGGAAAACTTCTATAAATGAAATTCCTAGAGATTCAGATCCCTACTGTGTCCAAATGTATCCAAAAAAGAAATGTGTCCATTTTCCATGCAACAAATGCTCAATTGCAGATTTTCTGGATAATAAAATCTCCAGCTTAACTATTTAATTATTCAGCTGACTGGTGGAAGAATATGACGCTACAGAAATCTAAAGCCATGTGCTGGAAACTCTGGAGTAAGTTATAACAAACATCTGCTTTAAAAGGACACCAATTAAACTATTTAGAAGCTTGCACTTACGAGATAATGATGATTTAATAATTATGCAAGAAAGTGCCATCTTTGCTCTCATAATCTCTCCTCAAAAATATTTCCTTTCTTAGAGATACATCAAATAGGAGTATTCTTCGTGCCAGAATTTGAGCCAACACCTTAATCCTGTAACAGGAGGCACGTGGCCAGACTCAGTCATTTCAATGGGCGCCCGTACAAGCGTAAATCTCCTGCCGTAAAATCGCTGCGTTGAAAAATGCCCAAATCACAGGATCAGGTGTACCCTCCAGTTATTGGGCTCCTTGCTCCCTCCTCTTCTGCCCCAAGCACCTCCAGGAAGGTCATCACACCTTTGCCACCGCTCATTATCCTAATGATGGAGACCAGCCAGTTGGTGTCACCTCTGTGATGTACCACGTAGAAATGGGAACGTTCACAGGTTTTAAGGCTTAAAACCCCCATACGACACAGACCCACAGTCAGTAATATTGCCTGGTTGCAGAGAGCCTTTGATCTAAAGGAGGGGAAGGCAGGGAAGGAGGATGATGGCAGTGTGCTGTGCAGCTGGGATTTCAAGGAGGAAAAGGAAGGAACAAGAAGAGTGTTGTAACGCTAAGCCAGCCTGCACTGCTGGACTGCTGCAGAAATCACACCACCAGCCATACAGCCAGCCGGGGGTTTCCTTCAGGTGGAGAGTCCACCAGGATCTGGGCTTTTTTACCTGCTGGTGGAGCCATGCAAGCAGCCAGCACACGACCCAGGGCCAGAGCCGGGATCCAGTTGCGTTCTCATGGCACAGACTGTTGTTACCCACAATATACTTCTGGCGTTAGGCTGTTTAAAATTACGTTACTAATTGCATCACCATTGAGCACAATCTGCCATTTCTGGAATTCTCTCCCTAATCAAACACTGTCCTCAACGCACTAAAAATAACACTGACATCCAGCAGCAGGAGCGGCAAATCACACCGTCCTTGTTATCGCAGGATCCCTGTTGAGCCGCTGCCAATCAGATAAGCCCGCAGGAGCCTCAGCGTGCTCCAGCCAACTCAAACTGTGCCTTCGCTCACGCTGCGGCAGCCGATGCAGCCCAAATTGTTGAGGTGGCATGTGGGAAAGAAGCACCTCCCGCGCCAGGGCGAGCCCCTGCCTCCTGGGGCTCACATCAGGAGGTGATACAAGCTCCTGGCTGCCCACACGGATCTAAAAGGGACTGAAAACTGTCCTCCCTGCACTGAGTTTTTGACCGTCTGGCTCAGGCCACGCTTTCCGCAGACTCATCGCTGTGCTACAAAATCATTTTTTTCCTACAGCCCAGAGACACGGATGCTCTGATGAGTGCTAAGCAGACAGCACGTGGTGGCAATCAGGCACCAATTTGGAAGAGACAGAGCGGGGTGTGGGGGCGTCATGCACATGGGCATCCTTCTTCAGAAGGACCTTGTCACAGCAGCCCAGGAGCCCTCGGAGGAAGGATGGCAGCAACCAGGCACGGGGTCAGGTCTTCCTGCTAAGGAGGGAGCTTGCAGCCTCTCTGGGGAGAAAGCCAGCTTCCAGCTAGCCAGCATGCTGGCATGTTTGCCATACCCTCCAGTCCTCTTTGGCAGCAGTGAACATGCACAATGGGGCTTTTCGAACAGCTTCACTGGCTCTCCTCCACCACAGGTTAACCCCGCGTGGAGACATCCTAACTCTTCAAGCACAAGGAGGTTCCTCTGCATCACGTGCACGAGTCTGGAGATTTTCCCCATCTCTCAAACACCCTCCTGAGAAACAATCTAGGAGACTCAGATGGTTTTGCTGACTGTTTTGACCTGTGCCTCCTCTTCTCCCACCCCACCTTGCTACCAGCTCATGCTATCCACTGATGGCTCTTGTCACATCCAAACCGCTCACAGAGAAGCTCCCACTTGCTGTTCCACACATCACTCCATCAAGCTTGGTCCCTCCTGGCTTGTTATGACAAAGCCAACCAGTCATCCACTCTTGGCTGGTTTATTTTAAATGCTTATTTATCCATCATGGCTCTTACTAGAAGGCGAAAAAGCAGGAAAATTGCACTGCAAGAATGAAACCCATGCATCCCAGTAAAGCCTGTGCATGATGCAATAAGACTGATGCTTAGAGTAATGGTTTCATGTTGGCAGAAGGGTCAGCAAACAAACCAGAGTAGAAAAGGAAAGTGATGGCCTGGGACCTGTGTGTCAGAGGGGTGCAAAGGGTGACAAACTCAGGCTGTGACCCAGGGACTGTGCTGGAGGCCCACTCCCTGCCCTCACCGTGATGGGGCCAGGCTTCCCTGCACAGACCCGCTGGTCCCAAAAGTGCCATGAGAAAGGTTTCACTGGGTTTACCTGTAATGTGACAGTGACACCAAAAGCTTTTGTAACCCATTTGACATCCACTCAGGAAAAATGCCACAAAGAACTATAGGATAGGAACTAAAGGATAGGAACTATAGGATAATGGTTCTAACCCAGCCCTTCCAGACTTAGGCCCCTTCAATATGATCAGTCTCCTGGACAAGCAAAATCCAAGTGAAAAGTCATCAGATTTGTATAGTGTTTCTCCTTCAAGTGCATTGATCTTTCCAGACCTGACACAACTTCACTCCCTGCATCAACTGCCTGCCCAGGAGGTCTCAGTAAGCTTTGAAGTTGCAATATTGACTGGTTTTGCTTCAATACAACTTGTTGGAGGCAGCACTGGGGCAAGTCAGAAAATGCCTTGGGGCTACCGAGTTCCAGCATGGGCAATACCATAGGGAAGAGAAGAAACCTCCACTAAACGCTGGGAAACCGCACCCCAAAACACATCATGGGATCCCAACTGAGGTGTGCTGAGGCCACCTATGGCCTGCTACCCAAGGGGGAGGCCATCTTCTCCCACCACGGCGCAGTGTCTCCGTGACCCTGGGTGACAGCACAAGCCATCTTGGGGAAGATTTTGCCCTCTCAGGTGCAAAAGCTGAGTCCGCACTTTGGATGCTTTACCGAAAGAGTGATTTAATATTTTGTGACAACTTGTCTTCTAGTGTGTGGGTTTGTTTAAAAGGGAGAGAGCAGTTGTTAATGTCTACAGGAAGGGAAAGAAAACAGTCACCACTCCACTGGTCCAACAACCCTGCTGCCACCGCTGTCCTGTCAGGGGAAATTAGGCTGGAGGGGTGCGAGTCCTGCAAAGAAGTTGTGTTTTCTTACAAAATGCTCTTTAAAAGACCTCAGCTGGCCTCTTTTTGACAGTGATGCTTTCTTCCGAAAGTTTCCACTGTCTCAAATTTCCCTCAGAGGCAGAGGCCAGGCTCTTCAAAGCTGGGGGCAGTGAGATGCTTCCCTGGAAGCGGGTTCCTCAGGACCGCTGAGCATCCTGGAAGCTGAACTCTGCACGAAAGGCACGTTGGGGACAGGCAGCAAAGGAAATACAAATCATTTGCCTAATGAGCAGACAAACTTTTTCCTAGCTGTTCTCACTGCATTTCCAGCGGAATAATCTTGATTTCTCCTGCCAGGTTTCTGCTATTGGTCTGTGCTCTTCCTACCATTGTCGTCATTCCAGCTAGCCCTTGTCTGCTCAGGAAATTCATGGTATGTATATTTTTGCGCATGGTGCTCTTGAGATGTCTGAAAAATGTTCCTGCGAACCAGGCACTGATGTATCACTCTCTGGAGAAGATAAATTTCTGTCTGCTTCCCGCATCCCCCTGTTAACATACAGTGTGAATACAAATTTGTTTGGAAAGGTTGCATTAAAACAATAATACGCTTTTCTCTTCTTATGTTTTATATAACGCAGCTATTTCCATTTCACATTGAAAATACAAGATGTCGGTATTTGAACAGATATATGGCTTGGTTAGCTGAAGATTTCTCATAACTGGCTAATGCTAACTTTCCCTTCAGGATTTTCTGTCTGATTTTCATAACTAAAATGGGAGAAAATATTTAGTCTTTGGTTGTTACAGCTGCTCTGATCAGTCGATGGCTCTGCAGACCCCCTCCGCCTGCCCCCAGCCCACTCCCCAGATTTCATCGGCTGCTCTTAATCCCCGCTGCGGTGAAACCTCTGGGCTGGATGAGCTCGGGCTGATCCTCGCCAGGGCACAGCGCTTGGGCGAAGCGGGTCTGAGCCCTGCTGGGAGGAGGCTGCAGCCCTGCGGTCCCCTCAGCCACGGAGCAGATCTCCAAGTGCCTCCAGGATCTCCCAGTCCTGCACAAGGACAGGACATGGCTGGTTTCTGTCCCCTGCAAGGAGGCTGTTTGCAGCTGGCTGGTTTCAAGGGCAGAGGCCACATTCCAAATGCCTGACGTGCCAGGGGACTGTCACCGACAGCCACCCCACGTGGCTGAGCAGACGCAGGGCAGCAGCGGCAAGAGGTGATGGCTGCAGCTGAGACCCCCATCTCCTTCCCTGCAGCCCTTCAAACGCCAAGCTAAACCTCGCGCCCATTAAGGCTAATGGAAAAAACTACTTAACGGGGCTCTGGAGCCAACCAAAAATGATGAATGAAAATTGTTTAATGGTCACATAGCCAGAGGCCCGACTCTGCCCGTGTTCACAGCTGCATAAATCCCAACAAGATGAACCCTCTGGGCCCAACAGGCTCCACGGTTTCAGCCACATCTCTTTGTGTGGTGGCACTGTGACGCAGGCTACAGGGCATGGGGACCGGGCATGGCACCCCCCTGTGCGGGCAGCAGGCAGGCCATTGCTTCCTCAGGAGGAGAAAAGCCGAACCAAACCTCTTCCAAAAGCACTGCCAGAGGGGTCTTTTGGTGCTACCAAAGCGCAGACCAGCTGCCACCATGCAAGAAAAGGGCAGGTATTGAGTTTCTAATCAGCAATCACTCTCTTTCACCAGATCTTTAAGTCCAAGATGAGAGTTATCTCCTGAGAACAACAACAGAACAACAAACAGAGCCATGGAGAATGATTTTAAATAACAAAGGCATATTTGGTTTTGTGGAAATTAAAACATTTCGCACTCCTAGTTCCTAGACCTGCACCTTCAGCCCCGGTGGTCTGAGGGACAGGCTGATCCTGGGCTGGGCACGTACCTATTTCTGCTAGCCACCTCAACTCCAAACAACCTTCACCAGCCCCTGCAAGCAAACAAGTCCTGTGCTGCAGTTGAAGCTCAGAGGACTCCTGCTTTTGTAGCCTCCAGCTCCTGCTGCCAGTCCTCACAGAGCCTGGTCGTGGTGCCATGGGTGGGTCCATGAGGAGCACCACAGGGTGCTCCCTGGTGTCCCTCCATCCCTTTGCAAGCTGTGAAAGGCTGGAAGAGATACTTCTTAATTATGAAACGAAGCAAAGGAAGCACAAACGTAGAAATATTGTCAATGAACAGTTTGCCAAAGAACTAAAAGTACGGGACTGCTTTCAAGATAAACTGACAATATTTTCCAGGACAACAAACCCACAGGAAACTCTTCCATCAGTTTGTTGGCATCTCCCAACTTAAATGCCAGTAGTCTGGCAGTGAAGAACTGGCATCCAGCACATCACAGGTTTAGAAGCTCACAAGTTTCACCCCCCTCTTTATGGCTAGTTGCTTTAACCTCATTACAGACATTAGTCATGTCTGTAACAGAGATTTACCTTTACACTCATTTTGCACCCAAAGCAATGCACCCCGTACTCTTACTTTGACTGCAAAGCAGCTCAATGAAAATCTGCCTTCCCCTTAAGCCCATAAGAACGTAACTGAGATCTTAAGAAAATCTGCCATCCTTCCTTATAAAAACATATTAAGGGGATATTTATAAGCATTGGTTATCAGCTAAAAGAAACTTTTTGTCCCACGTTCATGTAGTGCCTACTCCAATTTACTCCAACCTTAACGAGATCTTTGTGCATGTTGTGCAGAGTCCTAATCCTTCTAGGTCCCATGACATGTGATGAAGACCAACATAGCGTTTAGTTGATAATTAGCCTCATTATTGGTAAACTGGAAGCTCTTCAGTCTACTAAAATATGCACTCAGCGCTGCAGAGATGCAGCACCTGACAAATTTGGACCGATAGAGGACACTGATCTCTGATGCAGATCTGGTTAAGGAATGAAAAAAGTTCAGCAGTCACAACCATTCTATAATGAGCATCCTCCAGTTGTACCAGGGGCAGTTTAGATTGGATATTAGGAAAAATTTCTTCACTGAAATTGTTATAAAGCATTGGAACAGGCTGCCCACAGAAATGGTTGAATTGCCATCCCTAGAGGTATTTAAAAGACGTGTAGATGTGATGCTGAGGGACATGGTTGAGTGGTGGACCTGGCAGTGCTGGGTTAATGGTTGGACTTAGTGATCTTTAAGGTCTCTTCCAACCAGAATGATTCTATGATCTCTCCATTGCATCCTGCTGACACCACTGTCCTTCACTGAAATTAACTGGGCAGCCCCAGCACAGATAGAACCACAAAGGCATCTTTCACAATAAAATAGCCAGATCCCAGATGTCAGAGGTGAGTGGCAGTTAGCAGTACTGCCCAAGAGAAACTGGAGGAAACAGAAAAACACATCTAGCCCTTTCCTTGAACTGGGAACTAGCAGCACTTTGTAGGCTGTGCTCGAATACTCCCAACAGTAGTTTATCTTCTTCAGGCAATTTTCAATAAATGTACACCTTTTTAACATCCTACATATACATCAGACTCCTTTTGCAGACAATGACACGAAAAACAAGGAGTTCCCTTAGTGGTGATGTGCCCACGTAGTAGAGGCAGTGTCTCAGGAGCTGGGAAGGCAGGGGAAGAGCAAAAAATGCAGGCTATTTTTTGCCTGGTAAAACCCCTGCAATTTGGCTCATGATATGTCCTTCGACAAATCTATCATTTTGGCCACATTTACGGAAAATTACCCTGCAATGGCAGCAGATGAGACTTTTGGTTGATCAACAGTGAGTGAAGAGGGAAGGATCTGGCCTTGGCAAATACTTGCTTCTGCCTCCACATTCTCACTCTACGGATTTTTGTTACTGAGGATAGTGCATGGCATGACATGAAAACCCTCCATTCTCTCACCTGCTAGGTTGAAATACTGGCACTGAATTTACAATTAAAAAGAGAGAACAGAAGCAAAGTGAGCAGCAAAATATTTGCATTGTTGTAAACTGCCAGGTTGCATGAACTGTGAAGTCCCCAGGCTATTTTGGGATAATTCGGCACCTTTCAACTGTCACATAAAATTTCATGGGGGATGATGCTTGGCATTGTTTATATGACATTAGCTTCACCTTTTCATCCTACTGGGGACCGTCAAATGCAAAACTGGATTAAATTTGGCAGATCACATTATATATGGGGAAGTGAGAAATATTGCTGTATCACAATTGATTTTCCCAAAGGCACCAGCCAACCTCTGATATTTTGATACTGAGGCGATAAATAATTTTCCGCTGGTAATTTCCATATTCAGTAAGCTGAGAAGTTTTTCTCAGTATGCAAATGAGATTTATTTAAAGCACCATTTTGTGTTGCTTACAATTAGATTGATTTGGATGGCTGCAGGAGGATTTTTGTCTTGGGTGATGCTGAATGGGCAGGAGCAGAGGTACATCCTTCGTGCAACGTAGACTCACCTTCGAACTAAACCAGACTTGCTGACTGGTCTCGTCATGGCTGGACAAGAGACATGCCAGATAGGAGCATGTGAGTGATCAGGAGTTTCATGCCCTGGATGCTACAATTATTTCACTTGGTTGTAAATATTTAGGCAGACATTGAAATCATCAGGTCCTGCCAAAGGTTTTGGCAAGCCTCAAAGCCAACCCTGATAGATGGAGGAAACTTCCCAAGCACCAACTCACCAGAGGAGGTTGCATTTGGGTTGGGTCTGGGATCTCCTCACTACTTATTTATTTTAACAACAGAATTGAAAGGCAACCAACACAGGGGAACACACTGATCTTATAGTTGAACACAACAAGAGGATAAGAACAATGCCCAGAAACTGAATAATGAATTTGATCACAGACATAAAAAAGGGAGATATTGACCTAGCTGTGCTAAAAAAAGAAGCCTGACACCATCTTCAGTGGGACCTACATTTCCTTCATGATACCAATGCTAATCAAATAGACAAAGTTGTTCCCCAGTCCACCTTCACTGCATGCTAGATACAGCTAAATTTCTGCATTGGCTTCTCCTAAACCTCAGGACAAGGCTTTGGCCAGCTCAGCAGGTCCCAACCCCCTGCATCATTTGGTGAAATCCCTCCAAAGCATTTCTGATGGACTGGGTGGGAGACAGAGCAAGAAGCAGGGGAGAGACAAGGCTGGAAGGGCTGTGAACAGCACGAATAAAACAAGCTGAAGCCTGTGCAACAGTGCTATGCCCTGCTTTCCCACCAACCCTTCCCACCCCTGCACCCAGGAGGGCCCTCAGACAAGGACTCTTGGATGTCCTACGCAAGCCTCAGAGGATGAATTAGCAAAGAATAAAAGTCTTTCCTCCAAACAGCTCCTTTTTATCTCACTTGCAGGAGAAAAGGGCAATAAGAATGTCCAGGAGATCCCCTTCCCCTTGCCCCAACCTGCCCACAGCTCCCAGCTGGGCTGTGGGGTGCACGGGCCCCTCTGCCAGCCCCAGCCTCATTGCTCTCTGAGAGGTGTTCCCTCAGCTCTCCCTTCTGCTGGCGGGCCGCTCACTCATGCTCACCCGGCATGACAAGGTTTGTTATTCTGAGTCATCCTCACTGCTGCTGCTCCACTGCAGGCCCCGGCTGTGAGCATCACTAACGCGCCTGTTTCCAGTTTGCGCACCACGTGAAAGCTGTTTAAAGGAAATTTGAGTCCCATGGAGAGAGCCAGCACTAGGTTGATGTGTCTCTCAAACTCTAATTTGGTGAGTTATACGCAGCCTTTACACACAGAGATGAATTTGGCTCTTCAAATACATTTGCATTCGTCACTACTGCAAACCTTGTGATGTCTTTATGGAAAAGCCTGCCCTTCCCCAGGCAGCCTCATGTTGCACTTTCAACAAAGGTGCCTGAACAGCCCGTGGATTAATCACACTCGCACAGGTTTGCTGATGCTGGACCTCTTCAATGGTCCTGTGCACTGCCATGTCATTGCACCGGTTTTAAATTTGCTTCCTAAAGCTCCACTTCCAGGCTAAAAGTCTCCTTCTTTATGTAACTCTTGTTACTTGCTTCCTTCTGCCTCTCTCCAGCAGGCAGGGGTGCATCTCAGTGCCTGGTTAGGAAGCTCTGCTGGCATAAACGGGTGCATCACTATATTTTTGGTGCCGTTCCTCTCACTTATATCTGGAGAAAGTTTGATCTCATGACGTTAAGAAGACTCAGTCAAGAAAGTTTTAAATCTCCCTATAGGGAGTCTTGTTCTGCTTCTTTCTAGCGATGTATGAACTACCGCCTGTTAATAAGGTGTTTCCAGCAGTGGCGTATAAACCAGGGACCCTTGAGTCTTAATGCACTACCATAAAACCCCACGTTCATTTGTACACCAGCCGCTCTGTGCAACCCAGCAAGCAGTGGAGGGATTGGAGATCTGTACCAAATTATGGGCTGTTGGGGCGTAGCAGAGCAATCAAGAATCAGCCTACTCAGATCATCATCCCTCCTAAACACATCAACCTATGGTTACCGTTTCCTTTAGCAGAGGGTGTTTCTCGGTGCCTGAAAGTTTGGTTCCCATCTTGAACGCTTTTACGGGAAATTACATTTTTGAAGGTACAAAGCAGCTGCCTTCCAAACAGCAGGCACCTTCTCCACATCCCGAGTGAAGCACCCCAAGTTAAAGGCTGCCGTCTGTTTGTCCTCACAAAAAAACTTGGGAGCGACAGAGCAGTCCATGAAATGAAGCCTGTCCTCCTCCCAGGGAGCTCAGCCTCCCCCAGAACTTTACCCACGACTCAGCATGAAGGAAAAGAGAGAAGAGTCTGAGTCACAAGTTTCTCTTCCTTGAGGCTGTTACAGATATGATAAACCATTTTTGTTGTTTATAAATGCTGCCTAGAGTTTAATAAATGCTCATATGTATTATTAATCTGGAATAATAACCCCAAATCCTATAATAAAATGACTCAAGCATTTCAAGCCATCTCAGAGGCTTGCAAAATCCTTGCAAGTTACTAATTAAGCTACGGTGGAACAATTGTTCAGTAAATTTTACAGTCAGGTTTCATCTTCTCTTTAGAAAGGGCAGACTACAAATTTATGCAACATAAAATGGAAGCTAATGAATTCGGAGCATATTCAGTATGGAGCGTGCATCTAACAAGTGGGAATAATAACATTAACAGTGCTTTGAGATAATAGACTATTTAAATTCAGATTTATAGAAGCCATAGACTAATATGCAGTGATCTACAGTTTAGATGTTGTTTCCCTGAGGGCACAATCCAGAACACGTATGGATACAGATTTTCAAGTGGAAGAAAACTCACGTGGTTCTCCCAAGTTGTGATACCCAGCGAAGAGAGGCCCTCAGAAAGCACGCTGCGCTGGGCATCTCGGGTGAGGAAACATCATATGGATCTGCAGGTTTGCCTCACGCTAGAGGAGACATCCACAATTTGGTCTCCTTAGAGCTAAGGGGTGCCCCTCGGCTGGTTAAACAGCAAATAACAGATGCTCCTGTCTGGGTAGAAACAACCTACCCTGGTAAGGGCCAGTGCCCGGACTGTGCTTAATGGCTGGCATAAGCAAATATTAAAAAGTAAATAAAGGAACCTATTAACAATCCATCTGGCACTTCAGGGCTTTATGCGATGATTTTTCACACATCGGAGTATCCGCAGCTTTCATCAGCTGTTACAGCAATCCCAGGCTGCGTGACGGGAATCCAGCACCACTTATTTCCACAACTGGAAGATGAGTTTTGTAAGGATAAATGCTATATCTAGCAGGGCTCGGGTTCTGGTGTCCAGCCAATTCGTAAAGCCTTATAAAGCCTCTTCTTTTCCTTCCTACATGGTTGAACCAGTACTGTTCTGTGATGAAAACAGCGAATCCCCTCCCTAAGCCAGCCAACACAAATCACGTAATTCCTGCTCTGCCAATGGCTGCATTTTAGCATTGTCTCACCAGACCTGGAGCTGAACAAAATTTGGACAGCCGTTATTATAGCTGTGCAACACCACATCCTGGCTTTTGATCTCCAGCACTGGCGTAAATCAGGTCCTCAGGGACCAGAAGTCCCTTGGGGTAGCGTTTCTGCGGCCCACATCAAACACTGCTGGGAAGTGTAGATCCAGCCCTTAGTATTTATATCATGTTTCCAGTTGTCTGCAGTGTTACAATGCCAATGATTTATTCATTTATTTACTTCACCCTTTGCATACTGTTTGTAACGCAGAGAGCAAGCAAGATGCAATCATGCTGTAGCTACACGTGCTATGGGTTTTTGGGACCGCCGCCATGTGCTTAGCACAGCAATGGATGGCCCCCCTAGCCTCCGAGAGCACCCAGGCAAGCACTAGCACCACTCCTCAGGTCCACAAGAGACACCAAAAGTTGGCACAAGGCGAAGCAGAGAAGAGGCTCCCTCCAAGAGCAGCACCCCAGGGCTGGGCAGAAGTGAAAGGGTAAGAGAGATTCAGAGAAGGGAAAGAGAAAGCATCACGATTATCTCTGTGATGAAATTCAAAACTTTCCTGGGACTTTCTCAATGGACTGATGAGAATTGCTATGACATGAAGGAAGTCTTGCAATGCTCTTGGCCCTTGGACTGTGGTAACTACTCTTTGGTAGTCTAGTGCTGTAAGAAAAGGAGATTAGTCTGGCACGTGCATCATTTCACCCTATTTACACCAAAAGGACAGCAAGGCTTTTGTCTTGACCATAGCACAAATAGACCCTAGTGGACACAGTTCTTGTTCAGAAAAATCTCCCTGGAGAGCCCTGGCCCTAGCAGCCGGGAGGGTGATGTTGTGCACTTCTGCCCTCTCTCCACCCTCTGCCTTCCTCTTGAGGCCACAGCCTCCAGTCCAGCCTTGGAATGCTCCACCATCCCCACTGTGCCCGGGAAGCACATGCACTTGTCTAGAGGGCCGATATATGCACTTGGCCCCGAGTGATGTGTGTGCACTGTGGGGAGCCGGCGAAGCTGAGAGCATGTCTAGAAGTTGTCGTGAGTACAGGTTTTAATGAGGGCTGGGGCTCCATTTGGGTTCAAGACTCAGTTCATAACAGCTGCCCATACCTCTCGCAGCAGAGGAGGGTATAAAATATCCGCCGGAGACTTCTGGGTATCTCAGAGCTCTGAGCGGCAGGGGCTGGGTGTCTGGTCGCCATTCAGATGCAGGTGTGCAGCACAAGATGCTCTGCAGTACCTGGCCCACGGGGAGAGCCGCACACCGCTCCAGGCACATGCTCCACAACATACACATCGGTGCCGTAATTCACTTATACTGATATGCTTCACGATGCTGTTCACGTAGCCTCTAATTTTTTGCAGATGATGGAAAGCTGCTCTCTACATCCAGAAGGATCAAGCGGTGTCATGCAGCTTAGCAAAGCTCCCCAGCACAACGGAGGAGACTTATACAGCTCTGACCTCACGCACCCCCTCTGGAAGAATGCCAGGCAGAGTCTTGTGCTTGCAATAATCCTCACGCTGACTGCTTACACAAACACAGAACAAAACAACCCGGCGCTTCTCAAAGTTACAGTTTTAAATTAAATTCCTTGGGCAAGACCTGAGTCATCTCAGTCCTCTTTTGTCTTGTATTATTTTAACTCTGTTCTGTGATTTTCATAACTAAGAGTTACAACTCTCATACATTTCCTTCTCAGCTTCCAGCAGGTCACCTGCTTTGCTTTGGCATCTTTGCTTGTGTTTAGCAGTGGCTAAACTTTTGCTGTGCTCTCCCTCCGGCTCCCCAGCCCGGCTGCTGCTGGCAGTGAACCTTCCTGGGCTACACACAGGTGAAATGGGAATGAGCACGGACCGTGGATCAGGTCCGGATCGAGCACAGTATCTGGCCTTGGAGTAGAGCTAGGAGCAAAGGTTATTGCTATGGTAGGAGCAAGGCAGAATTAAGCATAGCCTATTTTTATTTTAACAATTTTTGGGCCATTACTGAGGATGAAATTATAAAGCTTCACCAAGTCAAGGAGGTCGTCACCCGAGGCAGGAACGCTGTTAAAACAGAGAGCCTTCATACACTCGGTTAAGAATTCACCAAGGCAGCTTCCAGAAGCCTCCCCAAGATATTGCTTTGCCGGCGATCAGTTAGCATTGTTATTGTCGTGGTGCAATAATCTTCTTTATTGGCTTTCTTTTTAAAATTCAAATGGGAAGATGAGGTGTATTAGCTAATGCACATGCTCAGACAAGGAACAAATGCGTTGCTTGTATGCAGAAAGTACAAGTGTCTTTGAGCAGATGTGTTAATGGACACGGACCCAGTGCTGTAACCAATTACTTCATCATTAATAAGAAAAACCAAGTTACACATCCCAGTGATGTAAAATGGAGAACAGTAAGTCCATTAAACGTAAGCTTGAGCTGGAGCAGCAAGCCCTTCGCTTGCTGCAGAAACAAAGCAGCAACACTTTTCCCTATTTTTCTGGGTGCCCACCGCAGCACAGCACTCTCTCGCAGTACCGAGCCTCGCACATCCTCAATCAGCCCTCCCCTGGCAACATTACCCTCTGATTGAAGCTTTCAAAGACTTCTTTCATCCAGTGACTGGAGGGCTGGAAAAGCCTGCTGCTTTTCCTCTCCCTCCAGAAGGTCTGAAAAATGGAAGTAATGAGCTCAGAGAAGGGTCTCTCCATGCTACTCAGCCCACTGCTCACGCTGGGAAGTCAGAGTCGACATAAGGGCCAAAACAGCCTCTAACAATTTCTCCAAAATTTGGAGGATGCTGGGCAGCTTCTTCCCATAACCTGCCCCATGCTACACGTGACCCCAGTGCCAGCCGCAACAGGGAATCGCATATGATGCAGCAACCACCTCTGTCTGCTCTGAATTAAGGATGGTTTAAAATGAGCAGAACTGGGTCATTACAAACAAACAGGCTTCAGATTTTGAATGAACGCCATCAGTGCCGGGCCCGGAGTCATTGCTGAAATCTGTGGGTAAAATCCTGACACTGACAACAGGCTGATGGATGAAGATCTTGAAGCTTGTCCTAGCTCCCAGGAAGGCAATAAATCAACAATGTAGGAAACCCACAAGCCCCTGAGTGCTTTAAAAGTCAATAGTAAAATTTAAAATCAATGGGAAGCCTGGCAGGAAGGCAGCGCAGGGGCGGGCGCGCAGAAGGGACGTGCAGCTATTGTTCAGCTAGTGTAAGCCGCCAGCATGCTGCATCCTATAAGCCAATTTTACTTAATAATCCCACTAATATGGAATGACACTGGTTGTAATCCTTCGGTGATTACAGCGTGGACCAATGCCTCAGCATCTCTGGGAGGATTTAAGGGACAGTGCAGCATCCAGAAAGCTATAGCCAGACTTTTCCTATCAACTGGAAGGGAAGAGTATATCAAGGAACAGAAAAGGAGAAGTTGCAGCATGCTCATCCATATTTCTATCCGGAGGTAAACAAGAAAGCAAAGCTGGAGCTTCCTGGCTGTGGTAGCTGCCAGGCGCCTCTGCAAAGCAAAGCCCAAAACCAGCGAAGAAGCAAAAGGGGGATATGCACAACAGGACACCACGAGCAGAAAACTTGGCACAGCGTGGGGAGAAGTGTTTGAATGAAGTCAGCCCAGGAAATCAAGGAGTACCCCTGGGGGTTTGATAAAAAAGGATAAAGGAGACAATATTTACAGTTGGGGGGATTTTGAACAGAACACTGGAAAACTCTCTGCTTGCACAAAGTGGCCCCAGGAGAGGAGGCACTGGTGAGCAGAAGGAAGCCAGTGAAAGGGAGCCAGGCCCCCTTGATCTATCCTGTCTCCCTGGGGACACAGAATCATAGAATAGTTTGGGTTGGAAAGGACCTTTAAAGGCCATCTAGTCTGACCCCTCTGCCATGAGCAGGGACATCTTCAACTAGATCGGGTTGCTCAGAGCCCTGTCCAACCTGACCTGGAATGTTTCCAGGGATGGGACATCTACCACCTCTCTGGGCCACCTGGGCCACTGTTTCACCACCCTCAGTGTAAAAAAAAAAAAAAACCCTTCCTTATATCTCGTCTGAATCTACCTTTTTTTAGTTTAAAATCATTACCCCTTGTCCTATCACAACAGGTCCTTCTAAAAAGTCTATCCCCATCTTTCTTATAAGCCCCCCTTAATTATTGAAAGGCAGCAATAAGGTCTCTCCTCTCTCCTCTCTTCTCCAGGCTGAACAACCCCAAGGACCAAGGACATCTTAGGGACCATTTCAGGGTCTCTTGTCCACACTGCAGAGTTTCCCTTACCACCAGAAGTCTGACAGCTTTCACTGAAGATGACCTTCAGATAATGTCGCATCTGAGCTTAGAGAGATCCACACTCTCATACGCAAGGAGATGACAGGCAAAACCCACCTTATCAGTAAATTGCTACCAAGAGCTTAAATTACTGCTAATTTATTGGAAGTGTCACTTGTACAATATTTGCAATGACTGTCGCCAGACTGGGAAGCGAGAAACTGGAGAACAGTTTGGAGGTTTCATAGGCTAGTGAATCGCTGGGGGGGGTTGCTAAATTATTGGCTGTATATTGAGAACAGCTGGAACAACTCCAAGAGCCGAGGACAGATGCAAAATTGTTGGAAAGATTGATTCAACATCATCACCAGCAGCCTTTATAAGCAATGCGGGCCAGGAGGCCTGAAGAACAGCTGGCCAGGGTGGACTCACTGAATTATTGTCACTAAATTAGATAAAAAACACAGAGAGATTGCAACCCCTTACAGGGAGGCAAGAGGCTTTCCATGCTGGAACAGCTGGAGGACTCGGAGAGACCATTCTCTCCTGATAGGAATCACTAAATTAGTCAAATTCAGCCAGTGAAGATGTTTCATTATGAACAGATGGAAGTTTGGGGTTTAACTCTCTGCTTTGCATGAGTGTATTTCAAAGCAGCTGGTAATCCCTCTGCTTCAGCGGAGAAGAGGTCCAAACGGCAGAGTCCTGGGACAGCAGGGTGCCAGCCACAGCTGGGAGCTGCCCAAAGCTCAGGGCAGCCCCAGGATCCAGGAGGGACAAAAGTGAGGCAGATGCTTTACATCACCACCAATAAAAGTACCTACATCACTTTTCCCAGACGTAATTCCCCTGACTCTTCCTTAGCAATATTTCTTCTTCTCACTCCAGTTGGCTGTTCCCGTTGGTGACACAAGTCCCAGCTGGCTGACATCACTTGCCTAAGCAGCTGACATGCCAAGATGGTCCTCTGAAGATGGAGCACCAAAAAAGGGTGGCTGTCTTCTGGATTTTTATCTTTTGTGAGATTCAAGAGGGGGAAAAAATGCCTGTAAGTTCAACCAAAAGGCAAAAGGTAGCACAGAGCCATCTTTGCTGATCATGAGCACACAGTGCTGCACCCCTGGAAGTACCAAAATGATCAAGCCGATGGTTCTCCACACCCTGCGTCTTAGCCCTAAAGCAGCGTTCCTCTGCGAGGCAGCAGCCTCACAGAGGAAGTTAAAGTTAGAGCAAAAAGTGAATATCAGAGAAAAATCTTCCTACGCCCCAAAGGATGTTGCACAGCTTGAATCGAAAGGGTTTACATTTACATCACAATCTGTTTTGAAGGACCCTTGTAACTCTTCACTTGCTTTCTGAAAATTACCATGCACTTGGCATAAGATGCCTCTTGGGCAGGACCAATTTTTTCCAGACATGGTTGCGCGGTGCCTCTGAAGGCACCCAAGGCTGCAGTAGAAGCCACGTGCTCTGGAGCAGCACCTGATGGGCGGTAGGATGCTACTCTGAGCCTAAAACAAACTCAAAGATGCCTGTCTGCTGGCAAATAAATATTGCCCCTTATGAAAATCACTTGAATTTTCTTCTCTTTCAGTAAATGAATATATGCCTGGCAATACCGAAGCATTTCCTCTCATATGACCTCATTCTCCATGTTCTTCAAGTTGTGAGCTGTCCCTCGTCATTCAGCATTTGTCCTAATATAGACTCTCTCCTCCCATCACCAGTACGCCGGGATGAATCATAAGTCATATTTGCGATTGTGAACCCACATGCCAACCTACATCTGGAGAGATGACTCTTTTCAATAGCCCTAAATCTGCAGCTCTCTTTGTCAGGATGAAGTTTTACAGGTTGTTTTCCCTACCTCCGAACAAAGAAGCTTTGAAAAACCCGCAGTGTTCAGAAATGCCTTCTTGTTCCATTTCTCCAGTGTAGGCAGTTTCTGTGAACCTTGCTTAGCCTCGTATTATATTAATGAGGGGACCAAGAGTGACAGAGCAATAACTGCTTTATGAGTTTCGTGCAACAGAATTGGAATTAACTCAGAAAATCATCTGAAAAGAAAAATTCTCTAAGGAGGACAAAGAAAACGAAAATACGGCAGCCATAGGTTGAATCTATTTGCCTATTTGACCCAGAACACACATAGTAAGAAGTTCTGGAAACGTGCTTGGTCTGTAGTGGACCTATGTCTTCACAGTTCAAAGACTTTAGCTGAAGGAAAACCCCACTTCCAGCCTAACTGAAAAATTTTCATAGCTTGGACCACACCAGGGAAAAGGCAGCTCAAAGACCCCCTCCCACCCCACTAGGTACTCAGCACAATCCCAAATGAACTTGAACAACACCTGGAGAAGGTGGCAAGCATCACAGGCGCGAGGTACTGAGGACGCAATGACCACATTTTAGTTTATAACTGTTTCAGTTAACTGAATTGTAATCATCTAGAGCTAGAAGCATAAGTCATCTTGGGGACAACGTCTATGAGTTATAATGGTTGTGGTATCCTCAGCGGACTGCACTGAGAGGGAAACATACAGTAACGAACAGACCACTAATTTTAAACCTCCCTAAACCCCCTGGTTAATGTTTGCAAATGGGAGCGTTAATGGCAGTGCGGGAAGCGGCAGCGTCGCTGTGACTCACAGCGTGCTGGTCCCCCTGTTGCTCAAGCAGTTATAAAAGTGCTGGTGCCTCTCACAGCTTATTTATTTCTCTTTTCCCCAGCTGACTGAGAAAGGGAAAGAATTTGCATGGGGAGATTTGTCTTCTGCTCTTCCACGGGGTAACCTTAGACCTGGTCCAGCATCCTCTGCTAAATCAGTCTGCATAAAGGTATACATAAAAATACAAACCCAGTGCAACACTTCTGCAAAAACAAAGCAAGAACTCAGAAGCAGTGCAGAGCCTGGCTTGAAAAAGCAGAAAGCTCTGGCGAACCCTTCGCTGCGTGGCCCTCCTAGGACAACAAGGCCCCCTTAGCCTGGAGGAGCTGCCACATTTCAAACCTGTAGCCAACAAATCTGCATTTTTTTGGTAACGGAAACAAATTAGAAGATCCCGACATCAAAGCCCTGGGTGTGTGAGAGAGAGAAACACGGGAAGTTATTCATTGCCAAGCAAAGATGCTCATGGCCCGTTGGAGCAGCCCATGAGCCGCCCCTGCCCCAGCCCTCCAGGGCCGCGCTGCCCTGGGTGTCAGCCACCCACACGGACACCTGCCATGGCCCAGCTGAGGATTTCTGGAGGAAAAATATATTTATGAGAACTGCAAAGTGCACCTAAAAAGCTGTGGAGGAGCTCTGAGGTGGCTGCTGCACCTTTGGGGAGCCTGGAGGCTGGGGAACACCTGGATGGCAAAATGGAAAAATATGCCCAGGAAAAGAAAAAAAATCAGTTATGAAGTGCTTCAGAGCCACGGACTGTCCCTGACTTCCTGCCCCGTCATCCACAGGGACTTACAAAGTGCAAAACTAGTTTTAGCATGCTTTTATATTCCAAGAAAGCACGAAAAGGAGTCAAAGCTAAGTCCCCTAACCTGTTTCACTGGACACACACATCAGCTGCTTCAGATGAGGGAGCTACTGATGCGCAGGCATTATGCAAATTTCTTGGCAGGTTTTTTTAATCATCCCAGAGGTATTTTTTGTGCACATATTGTATTCTTGGTATTCTTTTTGCCTTTTGAGTATTCCCCTAGAACGCTTCTAAACAATGAATTTTGCACCTTCCCTCCCCAAAGATGATGTGCTTTTATACCTGAAAACATTTAAGTGGGATTTTTGACTTAGCGTCTTTGTTCGCGTTGTTAAGCCGATCAAGCTATAGTACTTTGGAGAAAAAGAGAAGAGAAACAATGTTGTTTTGTCTGCTAACATGATTGATAGACAAGTTTCAATTATTGTATCTTTAACTGACTGGGAAGCACTTAAAAAGAGACAGGTTGCTGAAAGATGGGTTACTTCCCAGCTCTGTGCTGTTTCCACAGAAAAAGTATACAAGGATGCTCTCTGGTGGCAGCTGTAAGGCAGGGCTCCGCTCTGGCCACCGCACTTTCAGTTTATTTTATGGACTAAGTGATAGTGTGAAACCTTGTTACTAAAATAGTAAATATATATATATATTAATCACTAATTGGCTTGATTTATCTTGCTTTAAAAAAAAGTAATCTCAGGAGGTGCTTTCTTAACTCTCTTTGAGCATTCCCGGTGCACGGGGAGACGGGCAGGTGGTCTTTTACCATTTCTAAAGATACCGTGTCCTTTACCCTCCGGCCCTGCCGGGGACGGGGATGTGGTGTGTTCCCAGCAGAGAGCCCGTTTCAGGGCTGCCATGGCAGGGAGCTGCGCAGCGCCTCTGCTCCGAGTGCAGCTGGGGTACACACGCATCTGCCCCCCAAGTCCCTTCTCCTGGGGGTCACTCATCTCCCCACACCTGCATTGGGTTTTACACTGAATGACTCCCAGCTGTGCAGATGCCTTGGTTTCTGCCTTCCGGATTTATCTGCTTCTCAAGTGTCATTTTCCCTCTACCCCAACGTTTACCCCCATAAAATATCTCCATACCCAGAGCACCACACTGCAAAGTCCTCCCCAGCTGGGGGTCTTGCGCTGGGGCCAGATTTGGATCTTGCTCTTGCCCAGTCCTAACCAGATATCAAACCTAAGCCCATCACTCTCAGCCCTTTAAAACACTCATAGTCTTTCTATTAAATCACTATTCAGAAAGTTGTGCCAGTGCAAGGACTTCTTTGGCTTGCTTATGGTGATGGATTTTGGACCAGTGGCCAGCTCAGGGGTTGGATACATTTCTTCTGTAACTGCAAACACGAATGCGATTTTCATTTTACAAAGACTGCACTACAGTTTATGGCACATCAGTGTTACAAAAAGGTTCTTCATTAGTCCACTGTGATTCCCAAAATCACACTTCGACCCGACAAAGGGCACTGTGCACACCTCACCAGTCCCAGCAGCCTTTCGTCGGCTGAGCGTGGGAATGGTTTGTGTCACGTTGATTTCCCTGCTTAAGGCTCTGAAACGAACCAAATTCATGCCTGCAAATGGAGGTGAGTGGTGGAAATGAAAGTGCTGTTTAGAAGGGCTGGCAGGTTCCCACAGCTGAGGTTTGCCCTGACGGCAGGCCAGTGGGAGTGCAAAAACACAAGCATGAACCCCAGTTTATTAACACCGATTAATTTTTACCTGGGTATGCACTTTTGATGCTGTTTCAGTGCTGGCCTCATCAGTACCTTTTCTGTTGATTTTCCTGGATGTTGCCCACATCAGCCCGTCTCCTTCACTGTCCCCGTGACTCGCTGAGGACCCCTTCTGCACACAATGGTCCCCGGGGAGATGCTCCCCCCGGAGCGGATCAGCAAGACCCTGCCCTGGAGAGTGTGCTCAGGTAATAACCCGCATTAGGTAAAGACCGGCGTTTGCTAAACCTCTTCCCCTTCCCTCACCATCCCGATGGGCCAGCTTCTTTTTACCAAGACAGGTATTTTATACCTACAAAAGCAGAATTGCAGGAGCTCCAAGCCAACACACCTGTGTCCTTCGCATAGAGGCAACCCTCCCACGGGCATGCATTAGAGACAGAAAGCATCTTAATCATCCACCCTGCTGCAAACACATTTGCAGAGCTTTAATTGATTAACAGGCAGTCCTTGCCAGCAAATGAGCGGTTGGCTCCAGGGAGCTCTTGCTTGCTTGTTTTTAAACAGTGCAAAGTGGGAAAATGGAAGGAATAAGCAGCGAAAGCTCTAGGGACCACCAAGAGGGGAGGGCTGGTGGGAGGAAGGCAGCGTTGCTCCCTGTGCTGACCTTATTACTGTGGGGAAACGGGGGTCAAGTGGCAGCAGAGCAAAACACCGCGGGGAACAAGCAGGAACGAAACAACTTCAAACCCCAAACTGTAAGCTCAACTTCAAGCCACAAGGAATCTGTAAAGCAGCTAAGCTGTTACTAAAACTGCCTAAAAGCCACTACTGGTTTCATCTCTGGTGATACAGTAGAAACTAGTGCTACCCCATGTCAGCCAGGCGCAGCTTTGCAGACCCTTTACCAGCACTGCTTCGATCTGGATGTACATGCAGGTGGGAAGGGAGAGAGAAGGGATCTCCCATGGGGCTGCCACGGCCACCCACCAGCTTTTCGTCTCTCTTCGGGCCATCCTCAATCCAGGAGAGGTAGCCCGATTCTATAAAGCTTCTAAACCTGAGAAAGGCACAGTTAATAGGGAAAATGGCTATGGCAGCATGACCAGAGCAGTGATGGCAGGTACCGACATCAGTGGATAGAGTCTGTTGATGAATCATTGGTCCATTAATGAGCCATGGTTCTCCTGCAGGCTCCTGACCATCGGGATAGAAGTTGCTCGGGGAAAAGCAAGGGCTGCCAGTCCCACACTGAAGCTGTTTTGCAGTGTAGAAAAATACACAAGATCCTAGAGAGAAGAGAATAATTTTCTAGCCAATTCAGCACGGGCCACACGACACCTCCTGCCAGGTGACAGCGCCGCTGGGTTACGGCCGCCCGCTCTCCCCGCGCTGAGCTCCCTGAGGCTCTGCCTTCGCTTCTTCTGCAACAGGGGCTCTACAAGCCCCCAGCTGCAGGGCAGAGGCTCACAGGCCCTGCTAAATCTAGAAAATCCCTATAATTAAATTCATGCAATTAAAAGTTGGCACAGAGTCTGGTAGTGCGACTGGTGGCGCAGGCAGGCTCCTCGGTGCGGGGGGGGCGGCCGTGTGCCCTCGCGTCTCTCCGCCTGGGGCAGGTTGTGCTGCGCGGTGGTTGTCACCCCACTGCACCCCAGGGTCCCCACCGAGGCCGAGCCGTTCCCGAGCGGCTCCAGGAGAGGACAGCCTCTCTCTCTGCAACCAGCCCCACCGCCGCCACCGAGGCTTCACCCGCCGCAGCCCAGCACAAAGCACCGCGCTTGCTTACACGAACCATTAAGCTTGTGCAAACCGTCAATCCCGGTTTTAGCAGGGGAAGGAAAACAGTTTAACAAGGTGGCTGCAGCTAGACAGCATCCAGCTGCCGGCGCGCACGGCACGTGGCAATGCATTTTAAGCCGGTATGCACAGCGCTCCTTCTTCCCTTCCAGCACGTGCGGACTCCTCTTCCGCCAATGCCCGCGGTGGCTCCCCCCTGCTCTCGGTGTACCCGCCTGGGACACGCTCAGCTCCGTCTTTGCCTCTCTAGGTTGCTGCTTTTCAGGTCTCGGGCTCAATGTCTGGTGAGCAAGCTGCAAGGGAGTCAGCGTACTCTATCACACCCAGACCTCCCTGCTCTAGGAGTCGCAGCTCACTAACCCTCTGGGCAAAAAAAATCCCACTCCTGGAAACCTCTCCAGTACAAAACCAGTGTTGGCCAAGGCTACTTCTAGAAAGCAGGTCTAATCTGAGATGGGCAGAAGTTTTTTGGGACAGAAAAAGGGCCACTAGACGCAATCGCTGACTGCTTTTATAAGTCAGATGGTGCAGGAATACCGCTCTTGCTATATTTCCTTGCAATCTTGAAATCCAGTTTATAACAGAAGATGAGAGAAGTTGCCCATCTGGGTACAAAATCCATACCATCAGGCTCAGAAGCTCATTTACTCCACGCAGCCCGAAAGGGAGATGCAATATGCTGCAGCACTGGGAATCTGGGGCAGTATCCAATAGTAGGAAGACTCACATCAGATTCCAAAACACCGTGAACCTCAGCCAAATCAAATAACTCTGATTGCCGAATATATCATTTTCCACCTTAAGTGGAACAGCCTGCCTGCCCTTAACATGCTGCAGCCTCGTAGCAGCGCGGCGCTGAGCGCTAATAGAGATGTCTTTCCCAGGGCTGTCACGGCCGCCCACCCACTGTTTGATGACTTTACACACGTGTGACAGGTAGTAATGTCACTGACAGCCTCTCCCTGGCACCCAGGTTTTATTCATACCAACACCCTGTCTGTCTTCGCCGTTCCAGGGGAAGCGCCGCGCTCGCTGCCGAGCCTGAGCTCGCTTCCCCACTCACGTTGTTGCTTATCTTCGCTGAGAAATTGGACTCTAATTTTGTTGCTGCTCCATCACGCCAGCCTATACATCAGCTGCAAAGGCTAAAACCCAGATCATGACAGGGCAGGATCGTAACAAGCTGGCAGCAGAAGAAATATATACAGTGTCAAATCCCTTGCAAAAGCACCGACAGTCTCCTGACAGAGGACGTGTCAGATATTAAACTAATACTACACTCGGTCTGAGCCAAAAGGCAAAAGGAAGAGCAATCCCAAAGGGGAAAACAACATCCCAAACCTTTGCCTATCACCTTTCTTGCTAAGCTGATTTCGACCCAGATTCTCTAAGTATTAATGCTGCGAGGACTGGCTTTGTCCCTGTTGTGCTGTCGTTTTAGCTTTCTGCAAAGCCTCCGTCTCCGCTGCGGCACGGCAGGACCCCCACTCACACAGCCCCCCCCCCCCCCCCCGGCTTCTCAGCTAGAGCGATGCCAAGGAGGTGGCGACAAATACATTTCTGATAAGGAAAACTAACGCGTGCAAAGGCTGGAAGCGTGAGGGAGCGGAGTATTCCCTCCCCATTCGAGGGGTTTTCCCTCTAATGCTCATATTCAGTATCCAAAGTACTGGGGACGCTATCAAAATGGGTGTCTTCTATACTGCTGTTTCAAAAGACTAATCAGAGAAGTTATTAGACTACAGAGAGGCTTCAAATGATGACTAAGAAGAGTACAGTAGGAGAAGGGGAGAAGCAGTATTAAAACAAAAGCAGGCAGCAGTCCAGCAGCAAGAGAAGCTATGGCACTTAACTAAGAATAATTAGCTGTAAAAATACAAGATGCAAAATGAGTGCTTAGGCAGCAGCCCTGCAGAAGACGACCTGGGAATTATAACATGAGGCAGGAATGGCCTGTTTTTGAAGAAAAACAATAACAACAACAACAACCAAAGAAAAACACCCCAATATCCCAATAGGAGGTATTGCCAGGGGTGAGACCAGTAAGGACCTTACAGTGCCCAGGGTGGGAAGGAGCAGGAGGAGCTGAGACAGAGGGGAACAGTGTTCGCCCCACAGGGACAGGCAGAGGGAATGAGAATTACTCAGTTTAGAGAGAGGAAAAGCCTCAGGGAAGAGGTGGTAAAAGTCCCCAGATCCATAAAAGGCTGCATCGGAAAAGAATGGCGTTCATTTTCCCTGCTGCTGGGAAGGAGGTAGGGCTTGAACTGCAGCAGAGGACATATATTTTAAGACATTTAGGAGGAAAATAAAAAACCAACCAAACCTCACTGACTTTCAAAGGCTGATTGAACTCTATCCTTCCTGAGGAGGCAGCACAATGCACAGGGGAGAGCTGGAACCAGTAAACCTTTCCAGTTTGGGTTAGCTCTGCCTTCCCCCTGCTCCAGGCCAGCCGGCGAAAGCAAGCCGAGTTCGTAGCAGCAGCAAACCCAAGCCCTGGGCCCCAGTTCAGTCAGATAATTAAGCGAGTGTTTAGACGTCTAAGCAGTCCTGCTGGCTACTGCCCCGGCGTTTCGGGAAATGAAGTCATCGTTTTGCTTCCCACCAGCTTCCCCCATAACCGTGAGACCTGGGAGATGGGACGTGGAGGTGAAACTCTCCCATTGCGGCCCCGTGAGCCCACTTTTGGCTTTTTGGATGAAGCTCGTCTCTCACTGCCTGCAGATAGAGTCTGGAGTTAATGAATAGTACCAAGTGCCATTTGTGTTTTAGAAGGCACGATGATGTTAATTAGTGTTCAAATTAAGCAGTAAGATAGAAGTGGGCATATAATGGGCCACTAATAAATGCCTTGAGTATGTTGAGAGACGTGGGTCTGGGGGAAGAGCGATTTTAATCACTAGGAGTATATTAATGATGGCCCATAGACTCTCTTATTGCTGTTCCAACACGCTGGAATGCTGCATTTTCCCATTAAAACACCCATTAGCCTTGAGCCCACTAAAAAAATCTATCAGTGAAGCCACGTTCTGCTCATTTCTGCTCTACATATGATCTAATTAATGCCATTGCAGGGGCTCGAGCCCAGCTCCAAACACCAGCCCCGGCTCAGGAAGCCTGCCCGGCCTGGGTAGAGCCAGGTAGAGGTTTTGGGGAGGAGGTCGGGGCCCTTCGGGTACCCACCACATCACTGCCAACACCGGCATCGCAACTCACAGCCAAAAAAGCCTGCACATCCCTGCACACATGGGGAGCACGCGGAGTGCCCAGTGCCGAGCCGGGCATGATCGATTACACGACGGCATCGGTTAAAATAATTGTATTTTTCATTTCCACGCAGATGAATTACTTCTCCAAAAAGCCATTTGTGCTTAATGCCATTTGTCTGCAGTACGGTGCTAATCAACTGCAAAGACGCTTTTGTGCCGAGATTGATTGACTCCATGTAAATAGGTGGAACCTTTAATTAAAACACAAGCACAGACGCAGTGTCTCGGCACGCTGACAACACGCGGCATAGACCACTTAAGGGGCTGATTCTATTTTAATCTGCCCTGGCATAAATCAGGAGAAAGACCCAGCTCAGCAAAGCACTTAGCACATGTTTAAGTCCATCATATTCAGCAAAGTATTCAAGCATGAGCCGAGTCGCGGCAAAGGCAAAGGATATTGCGGAAAAATGATGGTGCCTGTTGAACGGACACCACTTGTGTACGACAAGGTGATTCGTTTACCAGGTTTCTCCCCCATCAGAAAATAAGATAGGTTTATGGGTTCAGAGGAAAACTGGAAGGGTTCATAATACCCTGTCGGGTGATGGTTAACCCACCAAAAAGGATCACAGGAAAAGCCTGATGGAGGCTAAGCAACAAGAAGAAATTAGCTGGCTGGCTAAACGGCAGAGCTTGTTTCCACACAACGGGGTTTTCAGGGCACCCTGGCTTTGCACCACGAGCTGGGTGCTCGCCTGCACCCACCTTGGCCACTCTGGGGGGTCGGCACCCTCTAATGCCCTGCCTGCTCCTGCCTGCAAGCGTTTGGCTGGGTCAGCTGCCTCCACACACTCATGTTGGGGGTAAAAAAAGGGGTTTGCTCTGTAGCATCTGATTTCTAGGACTTTTCCAGGAGTCACTGCCCTCTGATGAGGCAGGCAAGCAAAGGTGATGGAAACCTTCATGCTTTGACTGCAGCATAGGAACAGAAGGGACCTTAACCGGCACGGCCACCACTTCTCCTATGGCAGAGAAAGCCCCTGGGTGCCAAGATCCATATGGACTGGGGCACGCTGCCGGCTCTCTCCTGTGATGGGAATAACACCTGACTCAGCAGGGACTCTGATAAAGCCAGTCACACCGAGGACATCTTAGCATGGGGTGTTTGTGCCGGTGGGGTAAAATGAAAAAAAGGATTAAAACCAGCATAAAAATATTCTTTTCTTTTTAGGTTAGCAAAATAAGGGATTCAAAACAATAAACCTGGGATAATAACTCCAGGCTCGGAAGAGAAAACTCCAGGACAAGCTGGCGTGCGAACAGCAAGAAGATTTTCTTATTTATTTCTGCTTCTACCGCTAGAGCAAACCCAGCCTGGCATTTGCCAAGTTAACTGATGGCAGAAAACAGGTCTGAAAAATCGGCTTCCTTGCCTTCCTCCAAGCTTTGCATCGGGTTGTGCCCAACATGCTGGAGGTCAGTACTCCCGGGAGCAGCCACCCCTTCCCACGGCTTCAAAGGAGGGGACAGTCCCCTGGGCAATGCAGCGGCTCACCCTGCCAGGCTTGGCCATGGATAATGGAGATTCCGCAATCCATCAAGCAGTTGCAGTGCCAGCCGTGACGGGGAGAGGATCTAATGCGAAGTACGAAAGGAGAAACAAGGAACAACTTCTGCTGGGCTTATCTGAGCTGCTGGTGTCGAGACAAGAACTAAAATGGCTATTGACAACTGAAATCAGAAGAGCGACAGAATTTCTTTCCAAAATTATTATTATTGCTTTGTGGTTATTGTGCTTGAGAATTATTAATTCTGTCTCTGTATTACTGCATGACACAAACAGTCGCAGCAGTACGATAAGCCAGGGCAGGTCACCAGATAATAATGTGTCAGAACATTTTATCTCCATGTCATGTTATGCCGATTTCCTTTTGATTTTGTATTTTTAAAATCCATTAGTGGCGGCTGCAACTCAATACCAATTAAATATGCTGTCGTGTTTTCTAGAGTGAAGTGCTTCTCCTTTGCTTCATAGTGAAGCAGTTTGACACTTTGAATAAAATAAGCATTAATTATAACAATTAATGGAGCAAACCTGGAAAGATGATACCGGGCTGACAAAAGCATCTTATCCTGGCCTAACCAGATGGAAATAGTCTCAGGGAAAATGCCATCATAGCGGGTTGTTACTCTGGCTGTTGTAGGAATCCTGACGGTGCTATGGGGAGCAGAAAAGAGCTCCGGTTTACTTTAAAACCACCTTTTCTGGACAGTTTTAAGACAGCGGCTGCCACATGGAAGTGGCTGAAGGGAAAGTCTCTTCTGCAAAAGAGGTGTGAAGTCTTCCCGCTGGCAGGAGGCGGAAGGGGTGGGAAGGATCGGGGTGGATTACATTTGGAAACAGCAGCTCCTGTGTTGTTAGCTTTCAAAAAACATTCAGGTGTTTGTTTTCCAGGATCTCACCAGCTGTGTTAGCTACAAGTAACATTTAACAGGGAACTTTATTCATCAGTATCTTCAGCTTTTTTTTTTTTCAGTGATCCCTTAATGCCCTATAGTTGACACTAACCAGTGCAGCTCTGCCCTGGATTCCCAGCAGGCGGTTTCAGGAACAGGGGGAAGAAGAGATAGGTAAAAGCAGGAATAATTGGAAACTCTTTCTCCTCCTTCCTTTTCCCATGCAGGGAAAGATATCTCGTAAGCTCTAGACACAGCTTTCCTTCCACCATTGCATTATTTTTGTCCAAGCCCCAGCTGCACCTGGACAGTATGACCGGAGACGGCAGAACTGCACACGTACAGTGACTAAAAGGTCGGGATTGCTGCAGGGAGAAGGGTCGGCTCCTACAAACGAGACCAACACCAGTGAGTGCTGCAGCAGAGCTCACTTTAAAAGCACTTTGCTGCTTCGTGGTGCAGATTGCGCTACAGACAACCTTCTCAGGAGTACACCCGGAGAACGTTAACAGTAACTTTTTAAGGGAATTGTATGTTTTCTAATTGCAACTTTCCACTGAGCCTATTGCTACTGACCTTGAGGACCAGGTTGTCATGCCATGGCCAGGTTAACCAGCACATACATTGCTGCCCAGGTACTCGCACGGCGTCCTTGCTGTCATTTCTGAAAAGCCTTGATCTTCTGCAGCTTCTGCTGGGCTGCAGACCTGACCTTGACTGAGACTAATACAAGTGTAGGAAAACACCACCATCACACAGCCAGGCTTACTACCTGTAACATCCTCTTCCTCACCCTTTTACGAATGAGGAGCGATTTGTTGGGTACGACCTGGAAATTGAAGTACAAGTGACAAGACTCAACGAGGGCTGTGGGCTTCCTTTCGGGTGACCGATGCACAGCTACGGCAAATCCAGCTCACGGGAACAGTCTTGTTCCTAACGAGGTTTGACAAGCACAGTTTAACCACTGACAGGAAATTAGAGTAGACAGATTTTCCCTGTGAAAACAGAAAGCCTCACGTGCAGATCAAATGCAGCATCAAAGCCTGTCCTGTGTCTTTTGGGGAGTGTCCCCTGCCTGCGGTGGCTTGGTGGAGCACTAAAGACAGGCGCAGCGTTGCCAGCAGGTGCCTCAGGGCACGAGCAGACACTGCGACTTGCAGGGGAAAAGGGAAGATAACAATCCTATCTCAACCCTACTGCTGTCAATCTTACTTGTTTAAAGCTATTTATTTAAAGCTTCCTGTGAAAGGGCTGGAGATCCCAAACGAAGCATCCCAGGGTGGAGTACTGCGCCCCTAGTAGGTAGATAGCAAGAAATTTTCATTTGCTGCAAAGGTGACATTGCACAGGTATATGCTCAGAAGCACTTGATGAGCTTATTCCTCACACCCTTAATTAACACTATCTTCTTTATGACAACAGACCACCCGAATGTTAAAGTTTAGGGCTGTCCTACAAAAGGACTAGAGTAGCAACAAATACCAAGCCCAGCTTAAATGCAGACTGCAGCCCAAAGGTGTCTTTTGTGAATCTGTTTACATTCAAGCAAATCTTGGGTAAAATCTGTCAAACTGACTTTGGTCTCAGATACTTTCATGGGGTCACGTGCTTCAAAATATGGCATGCAAATTTACAGATCACCAGTCTCTCTCACAGCCTTGTGGCTCCCGCCTTTCTTCTTATTAAAAGCAGAACATTTCTATCTACGCATTATTTAAAGCATCATGCAGCTGTTGGTACGTGCACTTACACTGGGGCTCGGGTCCGTTGTAGGCAAGGAATGGTCCCCGAGGGGCAGGGACCAGTGCCTTGAACCTTGATCCCCGGTCGCGGGATCGCACTCGAATCCAGAACCAAACCTTTTTGCTGTCATTATCGTTACTTTGGGCAGAGCTACGAGTACAGCAAGAAGTGAAAAACCCACAGGCTCTGTTACAGGGGAAATTAATGCGTGAGCACAGTGCTTTGCCAGCCTGAGAAAAGAGCCCCCCTGCCCGCCTTGTGACAAGGTTTTTGACAACCAGATCTGAAATTCCTGAGAGTCTCTTTAAAAATTAAATTGCTTATTTCCAAATTAAATTGTGATTTATGATGAAGATGAATTTAAAAAGCCTTTAATGGAAAGGTAAATTAAGATTGAATGCAAGGAAAAACCTTGTTTTGGGTCAAATGAAACAGAAGTGTTCAAGGCCAGGTTGGACGGGGCTTTGGTCTAGTGGAAGGTGTCCCTGCCCACGGCGGGGGGAGTTGGAACTAGATGGTCTTTAAAGTTGTTTCCCTGTCTTACCCTTCTATGATTCTGTGATTTGATACAAGACAAATTTTGTTGCTCTTCTCATTTTAGCTGAAAAAAAACCTGGTTTGATTTCAGTCAAGCTAATCCTCTTTTTTCCTACATTTATCAAGGACCTCCAAACTTCAAAGCCCCCTTATTTGTTCAGCTTTCCCACGTAGAGGCCAGAAACAGTGTGGACCCACCCAGGAGGATGGGTGCCCGGTGCCAGGGTCCATACCCTCCCCGTGTGCCCAGCTCCCACCGTGGAGTGGGGGAAAGGCAGCACTCTAATTACAGCCCAGATGTTGCACCGATGTACTTCAAAGCCTTTAACTCTAAGTGTTTCCATTCTACCTGCAACTTGTAGTTCAGCATGGAGCCAGCTGAGGCTGGAAAAGCTTGTGCACACATACGGAGGCTGCACCGCAGGGCTATGGGTACCTCTCCAAAACCCACTGCTCTGGGGAGCCTGAGCTCAGTGGGGTTCCCTGGCATGGGGTGAGAGGAGGTCTGGATGGGGAGTAAGGTCCTCCCAATTACCAGGTAACCACCCTGGAGGCAGGGAGGTAAACAGAAGGGTTAAACAATCAAGGAAAACATCACAGTGGTCAAAAAAAGCAAGTTCATTATTTGCCCCTCAGATTTGGCAGTGGCCCGCGGTACAGCGCAGCAGCCGGAAGAGCGGCACTGCTCTCGGCAGAAAGATAGTCTTGCCCTGTACCTCGACTCCCTTCCACATCCAGCTTCACTTGCACTCTCACCCACCAGCTTTATTATTTTTCACTCCCGGCTCGGAGGTGTTCAGGTCCACCCAAGAGGTGGCCGCACTTCATTTGCCAGCAAATTGCGTATGAAACCCATGTAAACTAATAGGCTTTGGTGAGCCTTCAGAGGGAAGGGCATAAAACACGATTATGTGTATCCTTCCTGACTGTATCTGCCATCAGCTGGAGGCTCCCGGCTAAGAGGCTTCAACAGGAGAGGATGGGACCCACCAGCGACAGCCTCTCCCCAAACCCATAGGAAGGGGCTGGAGGGCTGCGTGTGCTGGCAGCCCGGCACCCCGCCGCTGCAGGGCACGACCGCCCGCGCTGCATCATTTCTGCTTAAATTGTTAGCAAAAGCCTTCAGCGGCAGAGATTTCCCAGCTGCCAGGTCTGATGCAGAGCAGCCGGAGGCACCGGTGCAACCTCCCAGCACGGCTCCGTCTCCCGGGGGGGGCCACACGGGACCACATGCCGGCAGGGGCAGACGGGGCCATAACCTCCAAATACAGCGAGGACATCTGCAGGCACCGACACCGTTCCTGCCACGGCGTTATCTCCACCTGCCCTGTCATCCCTCCTGGCACAGGGAGGCCGCCAGATCCACTGTCTGGGAAATGAGCCTCCCGAATGAGTGGGAGTAGTTACCATGGAAATAAAGATGGGTTTCTCAGCCCAGCTCCACCAAAATATTGATTTGCCTCCCAGTGTTTCACAGGCCACTTATTAATAACAGCAACAACAGCAGCAAAGCCGGAGAAAGGCTGGGGCAAGACTAACAAGTTGGGTTTGGAAAGAACCGCCAGGAAGCATCACGTCTCTGCTGGAGAAGTCACTGATGCGCAGGACAAGCCCGTGAATCACCTGAGGATTTCAGCTCGTGTCTTGCACGGAGCCGTGAAGGCATGTAGATGTGCTTTGCCGTTTGAAGCCTCGACCAGATTTGTTCAGTGAAATCCCAGATTACAGCCCGGAGCAGATTGCAGTTTGCTCCTGTTCTTTGAGAGCCCAGAGCACATCAAGGTAAACCGCATCACTACATGTGGCTACTGCCTGGGAAGGTGCTCTGCTTTTGATCCTAAATACACACCCGTCTCTGGCTCAGCTGCCGGCCAGCAGCACCCTCCCATCCGGGGCAGAGCACAAAGAAATGCTCGCAGCTGAGTCCTGGCTGGTTTCAAGTCCAGCGAGGACCATGTCAGCTCTTTAAACTCCATCTCCTAGGTGGGGGATACAAAAGTTTTTGCTTATATGCAACCCATTTCCAAAATTAGTGGGGAAGAAGGGAAAATATCCACAACTAGAAAGGTGGTGGAGGCTTGATTGTTCCTGAGAACCACCTGTAAGAGCATCCTGGACACACCGAGGCCGCCCCGAGCTCTTTGCACAGCGTCAGCTCCAACCCTTCACCAACCCAGCTCCCGCCTCAGCCTGCACCGTGCTCCGCAGCTCCCCCACGCAGCTCGGAACAAGCGTCTGTTAAAACACCACTGAAACCCTTTAGGCTTAGCAGAGGGCAGGCAGCGTCAGGAACATGCAACTAATGACAAAAAGCTTTCAACAGATGCTCAGATGGAGAAAGTCTGCGTGGCACCTGTGTAGCATTGATAACCCAGGTAGAGGCAGCGCGAGGGACGCAGGTATTGTAGAGACCGCACGTCACACAGAAATTAATTTCACTTTTAAGAACTAGCAAGTGTTGTAGTCTGTTTTTTTCACAATTACATTTAAGTGCCATGGGTTGGAAACACGCACCCAGATCCTCTCCAGAGCACTCAGGCCCCTAAATATCCTCATAAATCTGGGCTCTATCCATGATACCCGATCAGAAACAGATTGACTCTGAGTGCTTTTGCTCACATTGTTGCATCATTTGGGATATTGGGCAAAGCCTTTCCTGAGGAAGTAAACATTGAAGGTGCTGATCTGGTCCTTATTTCCTACCCCGCCGCTGGCCGCTCTCACGTCAGGCTGGGAGGGAAGGGGCAGCAGCCTGGAGCAGCCCTGGAGGTGGGGATGAGTAAATCCCAGACACCTACACATGACACTTTGGGCTGCAGGGACTTTTTTTTTTTATGAGAACCACTCTCATGTACATTGCTCACCTGGAATTAGTAAAATAGAGTCCTGAATAAAAGATAATGAATACAGGCTTTCTTTGAAAAGATCATATGGGGGGAAATGCAATAAAGAGAGTATTCTTGGCGTTAGTGCGTCCTGCTCAGATGGGAGGAGTGGCTTAGCTGCCCCATACCGGCAGTCCGCGGGGGTGATTCTTGTCTACACCAGGTTACACACGCTGTTCATCATTCGCTTTGGGGCACACTGCAGCAGTTTGGGCAGTCAGCCTATCATTAACATGCGTATCTTGGAGCGTCGTGTCTCATCAAAACTGTCTAGGACATATTTTAGCACATCAGAGCTTAGAATTGAAGGTGCTTACACAGAAATACACAGATGGGTATCAGTGCAAGATGGAAACACTTCAAAATATATGTGGTGCTTGCAGCAAACTTTGCCTTGCTGATCCTTTTCTCCTTGGAAGAGCTTGCAAAAGTCCTTGGGGGAATCCATGTTATATTGTGCTCATGGAAGGGGAAGGGAATGCAATGAAAGCCGCAAAGCCATATTTCCTATAAGGAACAGGCTGTTTGGTTTTTGCAAAACTTTGTCCCAGGAATACAAGCTCAGCTTGTCACAGGTGGAGTTGCAGCATGCTCCGGAGCTGCTCTGTGTTATTTCTTGGCTCTCCGCTCAGCCACATTTTAAAATACAATTGTCGCCAGAATCACTGCATGTACATCGCTCGCCGAGGGCTGGACCCACCCTGCTCGCATGGCAGCCAGAAAGGGGCGTTCAGCCCAAATAAAAGAGGTGCAAACAAAAACAGGTGGGAGAGACGGCCCCCCCGTCTTCCCCTGCCCGCAGCAGCCTGTGCGCTAACAACAACCCAGCCTCGTCTGCCGATGCTCGGGGGGAAGCGAGCGGCTGAGCTGTAAGCGGAGGTAAATGAATCCTTCAGGGAATCGGTCCAACAACCGCGAGCTCCAAGGGGCTGGAAAGCAGCCCGAGAGGGTGGCAGATCCCGCGCTCGCTCCAAGCGCACACATGCATTTACGGCCCTGGAGAAAGTTTAATTTGCTGCAACTGTTTCAACAAACCCACAGCCCCAGTAATGCCGTTACACACAGAAATCACTTAGCGTGAAACAGCGTGGAGCAGAAAATGCTGCGGGCGCAGAGGAGCCCCTCAGCTTTCGTCAGGCACCCGGGCTAGCCTCGGCACCCGTGCTTTGTAAGGAAAAGCAAAGAAAGCCTCCAAAACCACCAAACCATCCCAGAGCACTTCCAAAATGAGCTTTGCCTAAGCAGTCTCTTAATTTAGTAGCAGGGGTGGGGGGGCTGAAGGAGTGAGGGGAGGTGCAAAAAACTCCATGTAACGTCCTGGAGTGTGTTACAAGGAAAGGGGTTGGTGAAGAGCTGACACTGAATGTATTTTTAGTCCAAAGAACAAGGTTTGCACAAGCACAAAGACGTACTTCTTGGCACAGCTGTCCCCTCTGACACCAGGATCTGGGCACGCTACCCAAAATCTCTTTACTCTCCATCACCATCACCCATGGTACGATCAAAAGCATCCACACCATCCACTGGGAAACAGGTTTCAGCTGGTGGGACCACGAGAGCTACTTTCTTCCCTTCTCCTGCAGCCACAGGGATGTTTTACGCAGCCAGACCAGGTTTCCCCTACTGATGGTTTCCATCTGGTTCCTGCCTGACTCATGAAGCTGCCCAATTTGTATCTGCTCAAATAACGGCCCTCCTCCCTCCGGTGCCGGGTCCTGCCTGGGTGCAGGGTAAATTCTCCCCAGGTTGTTCTCCTGCCCATTCTGGACGCGACTGCAGTTGTCTGGACCAATTTAAATCACATCTTCTGCCTTACGCCGATGAGAGGAAGGTGCTTGCGCAGGGGTGAAAGGTGTGAGGAGGACACAGGGATCAGGTCCTGGGGAACATTCTGGGAAGGGTGAGGGTGAGCCTTAAAAATAAAGGATCCTCAGAATCAATCAAGAACCAGGGTTACAAAATTTAACGCTATCTGCAATTTCAAGGCCAGATACCAATCATGAATATATACAGGATCCCAATGTTGGCAGTGTGATGGGGAGGGCTTTGCTAAAGCTGTGAGGATGATATGTCCCTGGCTGGAGTCTGGACCAATTCTAGCTCCAGCAGCAAGTGCAGGAGATTCCTAAAGGGACCAAAACTCGCTGGAGGGAAATTAATGCAAATCCTTGGGCAGGCGAACAGGATTGGGCTTGTGCTGCTGGGGAAGCTTGGGTTGCAAGCAGCTCCATGCTCCGGGGAGCCAGCAGACAGCAGTCAGGCTGGCCGGGAATTGCAGGGAGAACTGAAAGCTGCGGTCTGAGCTGGAGGAAGACACGCACGGGGTATGTTCTTACCCCAGGAAAGGGTAAGAACTGACAGCATGGGGAGGGCAGACACCTTTGAGGAGGCGATGGAAGTAGAAAGGGACAGTTCACCCCAGAAACCTGCCAGCTTTACGTTGCTTTAACATCCAGCTTGCACAGACTGGTGAGAAGGGGAGGGAGGTCCCAGCTTCCTGACGATGACGAGGGCGATTTACTTCCCCCACCAGCAGCCGAGCAAACCCCTAACGCCGCAGCACCGAGCCACCACGGCTCAGCCACGGCCCAGCCATGTTTCGGCTCTAACTATGGCAAGACACAACTGTAATTTGGCTGGACAGGCGGCGATTCCCCCATTCGTGTAGGCACAGGTTTAACGTTAAACACCCCAGGTGATGCACATGTGCTTGCTGGGGGGTTGCCAGTGCCAAGCTGCTGCACCCTGCCCTGCCGAATTGCTCCCGCTCTTCTCCATCTCTAGGAGACCTTGGTTAGCAGAGACCTGCTCTTCGAGCTGATTAATCCACGCTGGCTCGGTACACCACACCTCCAGCAGAAACACTGGGAAATGAGTTGAGATCCTGTGTCACGGCACGGGGCTCAGCCCGCAGCTGCTGTGGCCACCCATCCCTCCTCGCTCCCAGCCCTGGCGTCAGTGCAAGTGCCTGGGGCTAGTGGGCAGGAAGAATAGAAAAAAAATGGGGATTTCTTACACCAGCCTTGCTGCCAAGATCCTGGTGTATCACAGCTCCAGCTAAAAGGGTTCATTGGACTGGGACTTCTTGAAGGGGCTGGAGGGACTTCAAGCAGCCGCCACGCCACCCTCATCATCTGTCCCTCTCCCCTCTCCCTGCATCACATCCTCACCCGGACTGATTCAGCTGTACACAGGCCACATGGTGAATCACACCAGGAACTGCTGCGAGTTAAAAATAACCCTGTGGGGTTTTTTTTGTTCTCAGGTCGTTATTTTTCAGCTGCTCGCTTTCCCCACCCAGCTCACCACACAGCCCCTCGCACACTCACACCGGCACCGGAGAAGGGACAACCTTTAGGGCGGCCATAAGGGGAGGGTGAGGACTGCTCACCACCACCGAAAGAAAAGGTCAGGCTTCAGAGACCCACCAGAGCTTCAACTTATAGCACTAGCTGTTTGAATTTGCTGTAGGCTTTGGTACACGCCTTGCTTACAGGGTGGGCACACCCAGCACGGTGCAAACCAGCAGCATCAGGGACAGCGGGGTAACCAGTCCTCTCAAACCCTAGCAGTGTGCCAGGGATGTGTGTCAACACCTATTCTGTTTGTTTCTGCACTTTGCTTCTCTTGCAGCTGGCAAAGCAGCTATCTCAATAGGGAGCAGCTTCAGCCAAGAAAAATAAGCATTACCTTACATTCCCAGGCTTGTTTATCATTATCATGATGCTCTGCTCTAACTGGGAGGCTGCATTATGCATCATGCTGCCTACTTTCAAATAATAAGCTACATGTGTAAATAGGCTTCACTATTTCAAGTTGAATAGCTAACAAATGAGCAAACAAAAACTCCACAGCCCACCACGCTCTTGTTTAACTGACGCAACGGATGCCTTTATGCATCGCGAAGGTGATACATCCATCACGCTCACAGCTCGAGCAGCTTCTGCATCACTGTCAAAATTCAAACGCGCTCGCGCTGGCTGCAGCCGGCACGCGCGTCGCTGAGGGTCAGGCTGGCACTGCCGGCTCGTCTGCTAGTCTCAGACCTAAAATTGATGTGATGCTCGCTCCCGCTACACCGTCATTATCACAGTTGCTGTGGAGGCTGGAGATGGATTCAGCTGTGGGAGGTACATCTCCTCACACCGGGCAGGAAGGGTAGAGTGTCGCGAGGGCATTTAATCTGAGCAGGGGGCCCATGGGACACCCCGGCTCCGGATTAGACCATTGCAGCATTCACATAATGAGCGCATATGAATTTCTGAGCACTCTCCTGCTGCACAGCTTTCCCACTCTATTGAACCCCCCAAAAATGGTGTTTCCTTCATCACAGCTTTACCTCCTTTTGTATTCCTTAATTTTCTTCCAGAGTCTGTATTATTATCTATTGCAAGAAGAGTTATTTAAGAACCTTTGGACTGTAATGGGCTTGGCATTACAGGAAAATAAAGCAGCTCTCCAGGAAACTTGCGCTGATTTCAGCCTTCCCATTTACGCTGTGATGCATCACACTGTGCTCTAATGTCTCACTAATCTGCAGCTCAATCTGCTGCTAAACGGGCTCGTGATGCAGAAACCGCTCACTAAGGTTGCTTGATATTCATCTGTTGATTGAATCATTTGCTGCTTGTGATTTGCAAATGCGCCAAAGAGCCAGAAGCCCTTTTTCTTCCAGAAAAGTTAATTGGATCAGCATCCTGCGCTGGCAGGTGGTACCCGGCTCCTACCCAGACCTCCACTGACTCCAGCAATGCGGATGGGCCATCCAGCAGGACAGGGCGCTGGGACCAGGGACACAGTGAGGGACAGACCGCCCAAGTGACCATTTTCTGCAGGGACCAGACACACTGATTTCTCACCGAGGCCTCAAGCAGCCCATGCGGAGGTGCGAGTTGCTCTGCTCCAGCGAGGCAGAGCCCTGCCCCAGGGCGATGCCCCTGTCATAGACTCATAGAATGGTTTAGGTTGGACAGGACCTTAAAGGCCATCTGGTTCCCACCCCCCTGCCCTGGGCAGGGACACCTCCCCCCAGCCCAGGTTGCTCCAAGCCCCGTCCAACCTGGCCTTGAACACCTCCAGGGAGGGGGCAGCCACAGCTCCTCTGGGCAACTTGGGCCAGTGTCTCACCACCTTCAGAGAAAAGAATTTCTTCCTAATATCTAATCTAAATCTCCCCTCTTCCAGTTTAAAACCATTACCTGTTGTCCTATTGCTCCCCTCCCTGAATCAAGAGTCCATCCCCAGCTCTCCTGTAGGCCCCCTTTAGGCACTGGAAGGGGCTCTAAGGTCTCCCTGGAGCCTTCTCTTCTCCAGGCTGAACAACCCCAACGCTCTTAGCTTCATCAAGCATGGGTACCTGGTGGCAGGGCTGGCCGCCAAACCTTGCTTCCATCAGATATTCCCTATGACGAATTTACCCCTCCCCCATACTTCCACCTTTCTCATTTTTGAGAGCTATTTGTTACCATCAGTCCCTTATGACGCATCCCACCCAGCTATTCACAGGTACAACTATGTCTTTGTAGCCTGGAAATCAAGACCCTGCTTCAGCAACACTTGGGTTTACCTATTTTTTAATACTCCAGCATGCAACACACCATTTGCTATCTTGCTCAATAATTAAGCAGTTACTGCCATTGTCAAAGAAGCACTTAACAACATCTCTATGAGGTTTCCAACCAAGCGAGGTCCCGAGCAAGGACATATCAGGCACCAGGACTGCATCTCTATGATTATCTGGCTGTAAATAACGCCTCAGAATATATGGTTTATTGTGGTGATAACACACATTTTGCAGGTTACATAAATTGGAGCAATCCTGCTGACAGAGGAAAAATAGTGGTGTGTGATGGTTTCCTCTGGTTGCTAGGAAATAGAGTCAGTGCTCGGATCCTTACATGCCTCGGTGCACACTCACGACAGATGATAGATTCGGCACACGTGTGGAGCCCAGCCTGTTAGCAAGCCCTGACTGAGGGGAAAGCAGCAACGCAGTGACAGCAAGATCCATTTAACAAAAATATATGCATTTTTCATTAGGAGAATTACATTTGTTTGCCCAAGGCATTTAGGAAAATGTAAGCAAAAAATAAAGGTAGACCTTAAGAGACAGGTGGTCCATGCAGGCAAACCCAGAGTGGCTACGCAGATGCACAAGATGGTCTGTGTTAAGGATTTTAACACCTGTCCAGAGCTTTAACATGAACAAGCTGTGATTTTTTTTCTTTCAAAAACGGTCTTTTACACACTGCAAAGCCCACACAGCCGAAAGCGCCTCTGCCTCGTGGTCCCTTCACCGCCGCGGGGACTCAGTACAGCTGTAAGGCAGATCCCTTCGCCTCCCCACATCACTTTGGGGTTATATTCTCTTGCGTGGAGAAGCTCAGCCTGGTTCCTGCTTCTGTAAATGTTTGCTGAAGCAAATTGCAGTTTGTTCTATTGGTCTCCTGCTCCAGTTTGCTAGAAATAGCACGGCACTCGGTCAAAGCTCATGGAAAGTGGTCAGATAGCAGCAAATGGAACACTTTTTGATTTGTATATATGTGTGTGTGTCTACAGTTTTTTTTAATATATATATATATACACATACTGTTAGGTCAGCTAATCTATCACCCTGCCTCAAGGCAGGAACAGCTCTACCAACCCATCCCCGCACGCACCTCTGACCTGCTTTTAACTATAGCAAAGCTGCATTATGAAGACAACGTTAAACCATACAGCTTAAAATAAAGAAAACAATTGTCATGATTACAGCTATACCCTGTCCATAGACAGGATATATCATGCCCAGCCAAGGGAGCTCATCTGTCTTCCTGTGGCGTTGTTACTGCTTTTATTACGCTGTTGCCCCGTGAGGACCGCTCCATGCCAGCGGCACGCTCTACAGGCACAGAACTGGCTGGCATGTGCCCAATTTGCTTTTTAGCGTGATGAACTTCTAAGAGTTGTTCCTCGAGTGAGCTGGTCTCTCTGTGCTGCTCTCACCAGAGCAAACGGGACACCTTCTGCCAAACTCAGCAAGGCGAGTTCAGAGGAAATTAAAAAAAAAAAAAGAAGGGTGAGCGAGGTTGCAGACTGCGTGGTTCCTATAATTGATTATTTGGTACAGATCAACGCCCTTTGTCTTAAGACATTCCTAAGGATTTGCTGGAGTGCAAACACACAGGTGCTATTTCCTGAATTCCTGGTACTCTTTGGTGTAAAATCCTTCGTTTTGGATAACCCCCAGGCTGGGCACCGCCCCATGCGTAGGGTGCAGCGGCTAAAGGCTGCACTGGGGCTGGGATGGTTAAACGCTTTCTGCCCCAGCTCCAAAGGGTTTCTCTGCCTCACCACCACCTAGCATGGGGAGCGGGATCTCTTGAGCCCAGTGTCCGACCGAGGACCAACGCTCCCGGCAGGACTCAGCCTCGCACCAGCCAGGGCTGTCACACGCCGGGAGGCAGGAGCAGAGCCCACTCTATAGAATGATAAAAATGTGATTTAACCCCAGCTGACAGAAAACATTTCCCTAAGTCTTTGAAAGGCCTGCTAATCCTTGATTTGCCCTCAAATCTTGAAATTCTCCTAAAGAATGAAGGGTGCTTTGTCTATCGAGTGCCTCTACACTTAATGAGGTTAAGGTCTATTAGCGTGCACAGAAGAACATCTCTCCTGGTTTGGGTGCAGTGGAGCTCAGGGCTTTTGTCTCTTTTAATCCAAGTCCTCCTAGTCTGCTCCCCCCCACCCCGCAGTGCCTTGAATTTGTCCCTACTTGTTGCAGGGACGGCTGTCTCTTCACTTCAACGTCAGCGGAAAGCTCCCCAAACTGACTTTGATGTAGTGCTTTTGTTGTTATGCCTTCAGATGTTTCTGAAGAGCACGCTATGGCTTTTCCTCCATGGCTGGAAGACTAAAGAGGTCCACAGACCCAGATGTATATCTTGGGGTCTGTCAGCTAATATGTAGATTTATTTAATATTTTTAAAGCAGAACTCATTCTGTTTCCACAGAAAGCACAGTGGTTTTTTGTATGGACATGCATCAACCCAGCAGCCCTAAACCCTTCAGCAAAGCAAGGTCACCTCCTTTAATGCAGAAGGAAGCAAGGGTCCAGCTCGTGCCCAGCATCAGGACAGGAGGACAACGCACATCCACGTTTCTGGACTGCCTCCATCTCCCATCACAACCATATGGGAAAGGGAACGTGCTTAAATAGCTGGCGGCTCAGAGCAAGCGGTTGCTTTCAGCTGAAGTGAGACATATCATTTCCCCAGGATGCACTATTAAAGAAGAAAACCTTTGCCAATGTTATGCTTTATAACGCAATGATTTTCATAACAGCCCAACATGGTTCATCAGCATGTGATCTGGCATGGGATCAGCTTTCCCTTAAACCATCCGAACGGGCTGCGAGAGGTGGGGGGAGAGAACAGACACAGTATCTGGTTGGGTTTTCAAGCAATCCTTGCAGCAGCCTCAGTTCGTCTCAGCCCACACCGACTCGCACCTTGCTCAGAGCGAACCTCGGCGGTAGTATCCCATTCCGGCCTCAGACCAGAACAGGGAAATGCTGCCTGCGGTGCCATAGGCTGGGGGGCACCCCCCCCCACAAGCCTGGGAGCCCCAAACTGATAGGATTTACTTCATTTTCAGCAAGAAGCTTGTCCCCAAGCACTAACCTCCATTTGCAATGACCACAGCTAAATAACCACCTAGCATCACCTGAAAATTCAGGTTAGCAGCCTTCATTAATTTCATCACTTAAGATGGAAAAAAAAAAAAGGCTGCAGCATCAGCCCCCCCCCAGCACACAGACTCCCCCCCCACGTATGCAGGCAGCCTGGCAGCCGCAGAGCCAGGTCCCCTCTGTGAAGCCCCCTCTTAGACGCTCAGAAGCGGCTCAGAGGTGCCATCACATTGATGTCTTCTCCTGGGGCAAAGCCCAGTTAGGATGTTCCTATGCACCCAAAAAAAAAAAAAAAAAAAAAATCCCCTCTTTTTTAAAAATTTGGTGACGCGATTAACAGAGCAACCTGCAAACTATTGCTGTGACGTTAATGGATGGGGTGGTAAGGTGTGAAGTATGGGTGCGAGAGCAGAGAGCAGGTTGTGTCCCTGAAGCAAACCCTTCTGCAGCTCTACCTGGAGCTGTGCCCCCGCTGCGTCTGGGGGAGCCACCAGCAGCCACAGCCCCTACGCACACACACACTCCTCCACCACTTCTGCTTTTGCGTGGGGATGATGCTTTGGGAGGCGGGAGAGGGAAACCAGCTACGGGACTTCCTAGAATTAAACCCTTGCTCCTTGCCACGGTGCAAGATTACTTTTAACCCAGATGAGGTCCCCAGCTCAGCTGGATTTTGCACCAGTGAGGGAGGGTGAGGTGGGAGCCAGCACACAGAGGTATGAGCTGCTGGAGGAGACAGAATCAGAGAGTCATAGAATGGTTTGGGTTGGAAGGGACCTTAAAGATCACCTCGTTCCACCCCCCAGCCCCGGGCAGGGACACCTCCCCCCAGCCCAGGTTGCTCCAAGACCCGTCCAACCTGGCCTTGAACACCTCCAGGGATGGGGCAGCCACAGCTCCTCTGGGCAACTTGGGCCAGTGTCTCACCACCTTCAGAGCAAAGAATTTCTTCCTGATATCTAATCTAAATCTCCCCTCTTCCAGTTTAAAACTGTACCCTCATCCTATTGCTCCCCTCCCTGAATCAAGAGTCCCTCCCCAGCTCTCCTGGAGCCCCTTTAGGTCCTGGAAGGGGCTCTAAGGTCTCCCTGGAGCCTTCTCTTCTCCAGGCTGAACAATCCCAACTCTCTCAGCCTGTCCTCACAGCAGAGGGGCTCCAGCCTTCTGATCATCTTTGTGGCCATCCTCAGGAGCAAGGCTAATGGGGCCTGGAGCAAAGCCCTGACCTTCTGACCCCCCATCCTTGGCTTTACAAGAGCTGGAGCGTGTTATGCAGCACGGTTTGGCACGCAGCCCCATGAAGGTTTGAGCAACTGGGAGACAACATTCCCCGAGGGAATGAGGAGCTTTAACTTGTAGCACAGCAAGCATGCAAACGCAGGATCTTGAGGGAATAAGAAAGATAAGTTATGTCATTTCAGCGCTGTTCTTGGAACGAAGACAAAAAAGCAAAAGAAAACAAAACAGAGCCCCCCTGGGATCCATAAAGAGGAAACTAAAAATATGATAAGTAGGCTGGATCATTATTTTCTGAAGATGACATATTGCAGCTCATGTTATATATCTAGATTCCTATTGTCACTAAGGATAAAAACTTTGGCATAATGTACGTAAAGGAGAAAAATTAAGTTTCTGCCATTCCATAAACTAATAAATACTGGTCAAGAGCCATCTACCTGAAACTCAAGCCAGAAATTCCAGTCCTGCAGGACAAGAGAGGAGGAGGAGAGCACCAGCTTTCCATGCCAACAGTGGGCAAAGGGGTAAGCAAAGGTGTAATTCATTGTGTTAGCTTAAACATTTGGAGATGTTAAGAGAATTACAAGATCAGAAAATAGCTGCAAAGTGTGTAAAGATAATCGTAAATCCGAGGGAAATAATACGTGCTGATAAATGCTGAGGAGATTATGCTAAAACACCTTCTGGTTTTATAATCAAGCGGTAAGAGTAGCCGGGTACCCCATGGCAGCGGGTTACCCCCTCCAGCGTGGGACACCATGGCCTGCATTGCGATTTACACACAGAAACGACTCCCAGAGGAATCTGAGGATAAAGCAGAAGAGTGGAAAGACGAGTAATATTAAAAATGAATTCAGAGAAGGCAGAAAGCTGGGATCCTTCATGCAGTTTTAAAGGCACGACGGCATAACAAGAACAGCAGCCGACAGGGATGGGAAAACCCTCTTTTAGAGTTGCTTGGCACCAGGCATGAAATCTTCAATTTCAGATATTGGGGAGGAACATATACATTAGCACGTTGTGACAAGATTCAACTACCCCGCTGGCTTTCCCAGAAAATAGGGGTCATGGAGCCAGCCTGTACTCGGAGCTGGGGAATTTTTCCTCATTTTCTCCCTGACTCTGCTAAGTCATTTTGTAGCAAAGCCTCTCTTGGTACAACTGCTGTTCTTTTAACTCTTGACACTCCAAAACAGGACTGGGAAGATTACGAATTTGTGGGATTTTTTGGTCCTTAAGGCTTAAAAACCTATTCCTGCTCCTTCCTATCCCCACTCCAGGGGGAAGTGGGTGGGTTGGGATAGAGCTGTCGGGATGCTCGGGGCAGCCAACAGGTCCCCTGCCTCATCCTGCCCCACAGCCAGGCAGGACAAGTTTCACCGGGGCTTTTTGAGGGATCTGCTCAACAGCTGGGAAAACGTAACCTCTTAAAACCTGAGTTTTTAGCATCACTGAGTGGTAAAACAGACTCAGGAGTTTTGGTTATGTCGGCAAAATGCCACATCAAGCAGAGGCTAAAAGCGCACAGCTTTGGTGCTCAGCGGGAGGGTTTGTAGTGCATTGTGAAAGTGCCTGTCCAGGTCGGTTTGGGGTTTTTTCCTAGTTTAAACAGCTCTGGGTAAATGATCCCCTACCAAAACCAGCACACTGCCAGGTGTGATACGAGTAGTTTGATTTGCAGCTCAAAGGTAGCTGCACACCACACGGGACACAGGGCTGCAGCTGCCCCAAACTTTAATAGATCTCCTCCGACAGCACAAATATGGACATGATGCACAACCTGCATGTGGGCACCAACCAGGTAACCAAACCACCTGGGGCAGAGCAACCGTAACGCAAGTGCTTCTGCCATCGCCCTGCCATCAAACACCTCTCGGTTTTGTGCACATGTGCATACAGATGCGCAGCCGGGTCCAGGGGAGCTCAGACATACCACCACGAGAGCAAGCTCAGCTCCTTACCCAGATGGGAAGGAATAAACTCATACAATCACCTTTCTCTCCCCATTGTGGTGTTTTTGAAAGCTTGCTTTGCTTGCCCCGTGCATTTCAGAAACACAAGTTTCATAAACAACATGCATGGCTAAATAACCAAGAAACCCACTTCTTTGATTTCCCCAGGCACTGCGGGAAGATGGGGGTGCACCAGAGACATTCCCCTAACTGGGCTCCATAGGAAATCCCACCCTCATATGTTTTTTCCCCTCTCATAGAACACCCAGTTTGACCCCTGTGATGGGACCAGCTCACAGACCCGTCAGCAGGCTCGGTACAATCTGCAGCTCCATCCTGGGTAAGCCGCACAAAACTTTCCCTTCTGCATATTAAGGGCAATATCCCCAAGTTACAAAATTCCTCACAGCTACACCTTTGTCTCAGGGAGAAACGGAGTACTGTCAAATACAGGATAACTCCTGAAGTAGAGGTTTTCAACACAGTTTGGTGGAAAAGAGCAAGGGGAAAGAAAACAATGATGAAAAGGAGATGACAAACTTCGTAAAGTAGCTCCTGTTTTCATCCTTCTTCTCTGGCAGATTTGAACCAGCCCTTTTTCACCTCTGAATCCTGGGCTTTAGGAAGGTACATGTGCTATACCAGGCCTCTTAGCAGGCTCCAAAGAGTCAAATTTAATCTGGTAAACCTAAAAAACAAACAAACAAACAAAAAAAACCCACAAACAAAAAAACCCACCCAACCAAAAAAAAAAAACCCAAAACCAAACCCCAAAACCAACTCAAGCTGAGTCTTTGCATTGAATCTAATATCTGGATAAGTCACTATGGAACACCATGGAAAAAAAAAAGGCAAAGTAAGATGTGTATAAGTTATCTAATATAAGCCATTCCCCCTTTATCCCTTCATTTCATAGCAAAAACACAGCTACTATTCACTCTGCAGAGCTTTTCAGATGAAGTAAATGCTGCTACATCCATCCTTCATTGGAAAAACATGGACCTGCAATTTTCACGGTGGTTCATTTCCAACACTACGGCCCCATCCTGTCTTGGAAGTAATTTCTTTTCTTAATTATACCTATAAAATAAAGACTTGCTCCTTACATAATTAAAACAGGCACAATTGATAGATATCTATTTCTGGTCAATGATCTCACTTTGTTTATGCAGGAAAATTTCCAGAGGGTTCCAAAGACACACACCAAAAAAAAAAATGGTACCCCCCTCCCCAAATTATTCCCAGACTTCTCCAGTCTGAATGTATTTATTTGCAATAATGATTGCGGCTTTATGCGAGCAGATGGGCAGTCCCTGAGAGGATGATTTGTTTCCCCTCTTTTCTTACTTCATGATGTATTTTATGATTTCAGCAGGTCAGTGGCTGCCATGTGTTTCTTTCTAATCTGCGAGCGCTTTTCGTTTGCCTCATTCTTGGCAGCCGTCGTATTTACCAAAGAGATCAGACACGGACAGATGATGGCAGGGATCCAGGCTGCTTGAGAGTTCAGTGCTTGGATGTTGGCAGCAAATAAAGATATATGGATTGCTGTTGTTGGTTCAAACTTACAGGGGCTTTTTCCCTCATTATATTTCAGTTTATATGTGCACATATATGTATATATATGTGCGTGTGTGCTCACACACGTGTTTTTACATTCTCATTGTAGTACCCTCAACCAGATAGAATACAGATGAGCTGTTATACAAAGAACAATAGATGTCAACTAGATTACTACCCCCTCCCTTTTTCTTTCTTCCTCTTTTTCCCCCCTTCTTTTTTTATAGGCCTGGTTTGTTATAAATCCTCCATGACCATTAACCTCTGAACTGCACTGATGATATCTCTTCCGAGCTAAATTGCCTGTATTTCCAGACGTTTGTTTGTTCACTTAGAGGTCTATTGGCAGAGGGAGGGGAGGGACATCCCATTGCTGACTAGGACTCATGGATTATAAATGAAAATTCTTTCTCTCCTTGTAAGATGATGCTTTGAGACCTGTAGCAAATGGACAGCTCTAGTTTATACGCTCACAGGTGGAAGCCAACAGTAGAAAGTTAATCATACCAATACCAAAAATATCCCAGCAGCAAAGTGGGAGTACTGGATGCATCCCCATAGCCGTGTCCTACCCAGAAAAAACTCTGCGCCAACGCATGAAGTCACCTGCCGCCACCGCACTCTTGCTGTGGCACCAGCAGCGAGGGGCTGAGGGGGGCCGGCACGCTGCCCTGCGGAGCCAGGCTTGGCAGCACACCCCCTGGAATAGACCAAAACTGGGACAGGCTCCCGTCACAGGGACACGGCCAGAGACGGGGCTGGCCCCAGGCAACCAGCCAGGGGAAGACTGCAGGTCAGGGCTGTTCTCCCAGAACTTTTGCTCCAGTTACCGCCCGTGAGAGAGCAGCCTGCTTGTCCCTCAGGAACGCAAAGCTAGCTGCAAGGATGCAGCATTGCCACCCTCTGCCCCTGCCCGGGACCCCGCCTCTGGGGACAGCCTGCTGCCAGGCTCCTGGGGCATCTCCGCTCCCTCCTTCCCTGCTGCCGACGCCTTGTGAGGTTACATCAAGTTCTCTGAGTATACGCTACACTTTTTCTTCTACCAGGAGGAATAATGCCTTGGTGGCTGCAGAGTTAGTTGGTTGGTTGTTGAGTTCTTTGTTTGTTTGCTTATTTGTTTTTAAAAAAGAACAAAATAAAACGTACAACAGGAGCACAGAATTGAGAAGCAGCATTAGATGTAAATTCGCTTTTCCTTCCCTATAGCACAGTATATCTCTGCTAAGACTGTCTCTGAACCCCAGGCTTGGTGCAAGCCATGGGTTTGCCCAAAAGCCATCGGTTTGGGTAGCTTTGCCCAGAGTCAGGCCACCAAGCTCCCGAAGATAAAACCCTGTAGATGTCAGCAGCTCCCAGACAGCCTCCAACAGGACCTACCATGCAGTTTCTTAGTAAACATGGCCTTAGCACTGCCAGGAGGAATTTCAGCTCATTTGAAACATGCTGAAGAGCATTTCCAGTATCCTGACTTTAAAATAAAACCTTGGAAGCAGCAAGCATGCTGGCATTTCCAATACAGACCTCCTGCCTTCATCACTGTTATGTATATTTAAACTTACGGTTCCAAAATAACATTTTACTTCCATACATCATTACACCTATTTAAGCACGGGTTCCATCTGATCTGTTTTGGAGCCAATTCCTCAGTCTTCCCCCCTTGCCGTGGGCATGGGTCCCCGAGCACTGCAGGTAGTGGGAAGAGGAGCAGTTCCCCCAGACGCTCCAGCACACTGCATCCCCCCTCCCAGCCCCCAGTCTTTACACTGGGGACATTCTCCACCAGCCACTGGTGGCTTATGAAGACCATCCCCAGCTTTCTACCCCTGCCTCCTGGTTCACTCTGTTCCCTGGGAACAGGTCTGAAAAAGCCTCCCAGATGAGCTACACAGGAATAATTTGGGAACTTTGCTGCTGAGGCTTTGTGCTCTGACTTGTATCAGGGGTTTCCCAGCTAATTTCCATGTCCTGGTGATAGTTCATAGCTCCTCTGAACCGCGCAGTGGGCCAAAGCCAACAGCTGCAATGAAGAATGTGGTTTACATGCACCCCATGAACATATAGACAACTGCATACCTGCTTTTCGGTGCAGCTGCAGCAAGCCAGCAAGGAATTAAACAATCTGGGGTAAGGTTCTTTTGCCTAGCAGAGGGTAGGAAGCTATAATAATCCATGTTTTTTCAGATCATTCATGGTTTTCCTGCTCTGCCAGTAACAACTCCTGATTTCCATGGCAACCCTTGCAATTCTTCAGTACGTGGTACTTTTTGCTTATGGGGAGCACTGTTCCCACATACCGGGATGACCAAGCTCCCCAAAGAGCCAACAGAAAGCACCCGACACAAACACTTGCCCATCTCCATCCTGCTGTCCTGGCCATGCATCTGCATGTTTCCCAGTGCCTGGGAGAGAACAGTATCACCAGGATGTACACTACTGTCTGTTTCCCATCCAAGAGCTCATTTTAAACTTGGCTGTGGTTTCTATTTTAATCCTCCCCCCCCCCCATTTTTGGAAACACTTACTAAACTATTAACACATTTATAGGAAAGGAAAGATGGTGATTAGCATTTCCCCCCATCATTTCTTTTTGTGTCAATTTTTTGGCTCACACGCTGCAGCAGAACGTGGTTACAGCCGTGCATACAATTCTAGTGGGTGTGAATTCCTCCACAGCATAAACTTGATTTACCTCTGCCTCACTTTGATTTTCCTCCATTTCTATACACACTATTTCACCAACACTCCTGTGCTTGTTATAAGATGAACATCATGAGCTTTACCCAAAGTTCACCAAAGCCAATGTGAGAACTTCATCTGGGTTCAGTGCATGTTTTATTTAACAGGCCTGTGTTAATGGCTCATTAAGACAGTTGATTTGCCTGGTCCGGCCCTTATGCATCTCATTTCTACACCTATTGAGATGTTTTCATAAGTAAGAATCATTTCCAATGTAAAGAAGCAGCAATTACTACATTTATTTATTTTATGGTAATTCACACCACAGCCCTAGCAGTTTCTGATGGCCAAGGCGCAGAATAAATAAACAAGGTCCCCTTGAACTATCTTAAATTTCTCCCATATGATGGGTCAGAGGAAAATCAAGGCTGCTGTGGGATCTCTGACCACATGGGATCGTGTGTGCAGAGATGTAACCAACAGGGCTGCAAATTAATGCAGAGGAGAGGGCTGGAAAGTGGTGCTAACGAAGTGCAGCAGCTCAGAGCTGCACAGCGAGCTCCAGTGGAGCCTCCTTCCTGGATAGGAAGTACTCCTGACTTTATTTCCAGTTGCATTTTTTCTTCACTCCATTCAAATCTCTTTTGACACTTCCTCATGGAGGAGCTGCATTCACTGGGGAGATGGTGCCCATGACTAAGGGATCGCAGGCATGACATGGGTACTGCATCGGAAGACTGCAGAGGAGGACGTGACACAAGATTCTGCCCAAAACAAGAGTACCAGTGTTTCTTTGAGTAAAGACAACTCTGAACATATCCCAAATCCACATTGACTTGGCCGAAGTAGCCAAATTTATCACTTGTAAATTTAGAAGGATGAAGCTATGCAGCTTGCAGGTGAGGTTTGACCTTCTTTTGATTTTGTGGGCACTTATAATTTCCCTAGTAGGTGCGCAGGCCGTTGGATACTGCATTCCCATCAACAGGCTTGCTTCACTTAGCTGCCTTTCATGGCCTCCTTTAAAGTTCCCCCAGGTGCTGCTGGACATGGGGCTGGAACAGCTTCACATTTCTGCTTCCACAGCAAAAGCTCAACTTTTCTTAGACTTCCCAGTCTAACTACCAGGCCAGCTAGCGGAAAGAAAGCATCATCTAAGAAAACACCATCTACCCACATCTCTTGATATTAGCACTTGCCTGAGATGTTGGGACACTCTGGTATTTATGTTTGGCACAGGAAATAAGTGCCCTGACTCGCAAAACACATCGTCCACGTAAAGCACTCAGCTGGCAAAAGTATAACAGAGTACAGGCTGGTTTAAGAGAGGCGAATTAAACCAGGTACACCCAGCCAAATCCCACGCTCAACCAGAAGGCAGAAAGTCAGATTTGAAGGTGTGAAGGTGCAGGTGGTGGCCTCTCCGTCTTGCGTTTCCTGTTCAACACATCCAGGCTGCTCAGTCACCCCCTCCTCCCCAGGCAGTGCCCTCACAGCCTCCAGACAGGGAGCTCAGCTGCAAACCTCCTCTTTCTCGACATCAGATACAGCTCTTTGTGGATGGACAGAGCCCCTTCGGGACAAAAGCCACAGGTGGCCAAGAGTTTCGCCTGCAGGTGATTTTCAGGAGAGACACACCACACTCAAATGTTCATGCATTGTTTGCATCGCAGATGTTCATGAAAGCTGAAACCCTGACACGGATGCTCCACCAGAATAGTCTCTTACAGTCCTGAGACATCATTTTAATGTCCAATTTTCCCCCTGAATTTGATGTATATCAACAAGATAGTGGGAAGAGGTGTTTCCATATAAAGCCTACAATCCTTGCTTTCTTCATGAAAGAATCTAATCTAATCACTGCTGAGACAGCAAAGCCATCGGTGCAGAGAGCTGAGCAGCGTAGCAGGGAGAGAGCGTACTGCTCTCCTTATAGGTCTGCACAGGGCAGCGCAGAAAACCAATATATTGATTAAAAATTCAAGGCCTTTCCTTTGACTTACAGCACCTACAAGAATAAATAAAAGCCAGCTCATTTTGTAAAAAGCAGCTCTCAACGTCTCTCATTTGCTCCTGGCCCTGGAGGGCCTGGACTCCTACCTGTATCTTTTGAAAAACTATTCCTACACTGTTATATTGGGTACCATGTTGCTTCCCACCTTCCTTGAAGGCTATTCTCTGACAGTGGGCGAAATCTCACATATGTCAGCGATCCTCAGATCTGGGCTTGCAAGGAAGGACCATTTCAGAAGCTGAACTTCAAGGAAGATGTATAAAGCTAAGGACCACACAAGAAATGATCCGCTTCTTCAGGCTGGAGGGGTTGAGAGACAACCCAGCCAACGCGCTGTAGGTGAGCTCTATTTAGATGAGAGTCACTAAGGCAGCCAGCAAACATTACTGCAGACACAGCTGACAAAACCTTGGCATAACATGTTTCTTAGACAGAAAGGAGTCACTCAGGTTGACGCTGGCATTCAGACAAAGAAACGTGGGGAGAAGGGTCTGTATGGCCTCCACATGCACACAAGGATCCAGAGCACGGGAGGAAATCTCATGAGGTGGAGAACAAAGACAGAGGTTGGACTTCGGAGGTGGAAGTCCTCAGCATGTTACCATGGGCTACACGTGGTCACCACATGAGCAAGCGAAACTGGGCCTGTGAGTGGAGCGATGACAGGTCTACAGTCATGAGCAATTTTCTCTAAGATGCACTTATGCATCTGCTCTAGATTAACATTGTTTTACTTAAAATGAACAGTTTGCAGATATTTAAGCAGGTAAGTGGCTGCATGCAAGCATAAGGGGGAGACATTTGAAAGCAGACATGGGGACATTTGACAGGTTGGGTAAAGTCAGTCCCATCACCGAAAGAAAAAACAGAGCACATTGTGGACTGTGTCAGGGGACATGAAGAGCAGCAATGGCTCAGATCAGCAGTAAAGGATACGATCACTGCATCAAAATGCCAAGCAGCGAGGACTTGCAAGAGTTTTGAGTAGCTGGAATAAAGAGGATGAAAGTTGTTGGTCCACTTTAGCTAGAAACTGTGAAACCCAGGCTTTATAGCTTGGTGGCAAGAGACCAGTGCAGATGACGTATTCTCTGTGGTTAAAATACTTTAACCAACTCAACCTGGCTGGGAAGAGCTCCTGAGCTGGCATACTCACACCTTGCTTACAGCAGTGTTCTGCAGTATCTACGTTTATTTTTAAAGCCCTATAAAAAAAAAGCCCAAAGACTAAATTAATAACTACATCATTCAGACTCACATAATACTCAAATACAACCAATAACCGTGCAGATGAATGAACTAGATTCAGGTATGGGAGAGAACAGCTTCAAAGGCTGAGTGGTAGAATATATGCAAACACCTAATAAATATGACAAAAAAACCCATTAGACCAAGAAGAGCTGACCTGACCTTGAGGCTGAGGAAACAGGAGGAAGGTACTCACGTGGTGGAGGCAAAGGGAATGTAAAAGCAAGCAAGAAGTTTCCTGAGGGCCAGCGCTGAACAATGACTGAGGCATTCAGGGCAGGGCAGTCGCACAGATCCTCCTCAAAGACCAGAGTGGATTTGCCCCTCTGCAAGTGCCCAGGCAGAAACAATTACTGTTGTCAGCCAGGAGTACTCCATACCAGTGGGCGACACAGGTTAAGCCTAAACCTTTTGTCCAAGAAAGAACTTCAGCCTTGTGAAACCCAACACAAGGGGATAGGCCTGGGCCCACAAAAATGGTCCCTTCAGTTTTCAGCACCAATTCACCCCACAGCAGTAACACGCCCTCCAAAATCCAGTTAATCTACCTGCAGCATCTGACCGTCCCAGCATCTGGAAATGCCTGGTCATATTGCACACCGCTGTGCACTCAACAAGCGAGGAGGACTCCAGGGACCAGGTTGGATGGGGCTTTGAACAACCTGGTCTAGTGGAAGGTGCCCCTGCCCACGGCATGGGAGTTGGAAGTAGATGATCTTTAAGGTCCTTTCCAGCCCAAACCATTCTATGATTTTATGACCAGTTGCCCACGTTGGCTTTATAGCATGGAGACACTGAACAGCACACAGGGGAGGTGGCCAGTCGTGGCGCATGGAGCGACAGCTCTTTGTGGCCTCTCTGCTTCCTTCACCCTAACACTACCTGAGCGCAAGCAAGAGGCAAGGTACCACTTGCTAACAGACCACTGCTGCATAGCAGCGGGGGCCACACCAGGCTCTCCAGCCAACCACCATGGTGTGGGTATCATGAGGTGCATCAGGTCCGGCAGCCTGTGCTATGCGGGAGTTCAGATTTTATATTCTTAATTGCACCCTTCAAAACCCAACTCTACAAGCACATGTAGAGCCAGTAACTACCAGCAGACAGTGAGCAGCTCTCACCTAGTCCCCTGCTGTCAGTCTTTCAGTTTCTTCAGCCTGAACCACAGGACATGGATGGCAGTCCCAACCTGCTCTTTTTCAGATGCCAGAGCACAGGAATTTCACATACATGTTCTAGTTCAGGTTTTCCTCTCATTTCTGTAAAAGACTTAATTCCTTCAGTGCTTGGATTCCAGGATTTTAATGGCTTTAGCTCTGTTTTCCCCCTTTCCTGCTCTGCGTCTAATACTTCAGCCCATAAATCTCAGCAAGCACACAGCACAACAACATATAAGGAAAGCTGTATAGCCATAAAATGTGCTGGAAATAACCAACATCAAACCCACCCTAAATACAAGGATTATAATCAATGGAAGAAGAGGCAGAGAAAGTCAGATTAAGTGTTGCTGTCAAAGTTTAAATAAGTCTAAGAAAAGGTGTCGTACGATAGCTTAATTAAGCTACAGTAGATTATAGTCAGTGATGCATCATTCTGCCGATGGAAAAGCTTCAGAAGAGCAGATGAATACAGGACAAGCTGAATTTGGGGTTTTTTTTGCAAAGGTGGTGCTGCACTAGTGGCTGAGGGTTCCCCCCCTCCTCAGCCCCCACATCCCTGCACACTCCCCTCTACCAGGGACACACATTTGGAAGGGGTCTGACAGACCCATCTCCTTTAAGGAGGATGTAAGTGCCCATCTCAATCAACCATCCTGAGGTACAGTGTGCATGCAAGACCTCACATGGCATCACCTTCTGCGTCTGTGCAACGATGGCCACAATTAACACTAATAACTATTTCACTCCATAGATTTAGTCCTTTTCCTCTGGGTAATTATGATCTTTCTTCCTCTCCCCAACATGCATTTCAAATCCTCGTGGGTAATGTGCAGCCAGCTGATTTTACATTTATCTCGGTTCTATTTGTTTGACACATTTCAAGCAAGCTCTGCTGAAAAACACTACAAAGCCAAAAACTCCTGCTCGTTAATAACATTCACATCACCTCCTCCTTAGCTTCTTTACCATGCTGCTTTTATTTGGTCTAATTGCAACTCTCAGCGTGATTAATCACAACATTTTTGCGGGGAGCTGGGGAATTTGATATCCCTGTCCTCATATGGATCTGATCACATTCATGCTGAGAGTCCAGGCACGCTTCCTGCAATCTTAATGTAAAAGCTTAGCGTCAAACGATCCTTCTTGTCTAGTACACACTGACTACTAGTGCTGCTGCATTCACCTAGGTCCCAAACATGGCCTGAAGACGAAGCTAAATAATGTGGTTCCACCCTGGGAGATAAAGCTTTCCTCTTACAAAGGTCTATCTTCTTCTGCGTAGGCTCTCCTTTTCTCAATTTCTCCTCTGGACCTAGACCATTTACCAGATAAAAGGTTAGCAGGGATGTTGGAAGTTTAAAGAATTAATATTAGTCGGAGGAAGACTCTTAACCCAAGGGGCCGAGTCTCTTTGGAGAGACTGCAGAAATGCTAACAGGCACTATGGAAAGTGAGCTCAGAATGAATCGATGTTAAGTTTTTCAAATGCAGAAAGATAAACATCACCAAAGAAGCCTCCTCAAAACCAAGTTCAATTCTTGCAATAGTTACAACTTCAAATTTTATATTTTTTAAATTTTGTAGTGTTACTGCTGAAAAGTTCTTAAATCAGCAATGTTGGAATATCATCTTTTTCATATAGAAGGCAGTGGCAAAGCTCCCATGGATTTTAAAGAAACATGAAGAGCACCAGTATACATTTCTGAAGCGTCATCTGGAGGTCACACATTAATATTTGAAGATGACACAACCTCGCTTCCCTCTGTACTGGTAGTAGCAGCACAACTGCAGTTACCTTCTCCAGTACAGGTTGAATCCTTCCCAGTTAAGTAATGATGTAGTGTTTTAGCCACTTTTCACCTTCCAAACCCCGCCTTCCCCCTCCCCAAACCAACTGGAGAAAGGGCCCAGGTTGTTCTGGGAGTGGACTTTCCTCCCCCATGTACTCCCACCGAGGCAGACTGTCAGCCTCAATTAAAACCACATGGACACCAACAAGCATCACCTTCCCACCGCTCCCCCAGGCTGCATATTCCCCGCATCATTTGTTTTACAAAGCCCTTTAATTAAATGGCAAAGGCCCACTGATTATCACCTACTCAGAAAATACCATTTGAAATAGGGCAATTAACTGCAGGCTCCTATTTGGTAGACCCAGAGTTTCATCTTTTTCTTGATGATCTCCTACAAGTGCTATTCCCCTTTTGGTGCTTCACCAGATGTTACCTTTTCTACACTGAAAGGCTGAGAAAGCAAAGAGCTAAACACGGGATTTCAGTAAGGTGCAGGAAGAGGGAAGGAACCCTTTGGCAGGAGGCAGAAGATCAAACCATGTTGGGTACCCCGTATTGTTGAGCCCGCTGGCGGCTGTGTGCATGGAGGGGTGGCTGGCGCAGCCTGGGCAGGGAATCCTGATGCCAGCCAGCACCTCTCCTCACCAGGGCCCTCAGGACACTGCTGTGGCACACAAGGGGATGCGACCGAGCACCAAACCTGTATTTGACGCTGCTCCCAGCGCTGCAGAGGTGGGCACCATACGGACACGCAGTCCCACCTTCCCACGCGAGCACGCATGAAGCTGGCTGGCAGCTTACCATAAATCAGCCCTGCTCCAGCCAGCAATAGCTGACAGGGTGATACCTGCACAACCGCACCGGCAGAAGGTGACAATAACGGGGTGTGACACTCCTAAAACCCACCGCCTAAAATCTCTGGTTGTTTACTGAGAATTTCTCACACGCGCACATCTGCAACTCTTTGTAGCCCTGACAACAGGCTGCACGTGAAACGGTATCTCTGGATGTAAGGTATTCACCCAGTGACAGGCCCCCCAAAATAAAATGGAAATACAGGCTCTGCAAAGCCCTGCAGAGCACAGGATAGCCCTGCCAAAACCGACACCTCACAATTTCTCACTTATCTCAGCCAGTCTCTGTTCCAATGCCTTTTCCAGGTGCCCAGCTCCCAAACTCCCCCCACCAATGCCTGAGCAAGATTTGGCTGTAACGAACAGCCCTGAAAAAGCATCTCTGCTCTAAAATCACATCATTTTGTTTATGTGCTTATGTTCTTTAAGAAAAAAAGTCTTTCCTCTACTCTATATTTTTTTAAAAACCCACCACCTAAGTCAACAATGATATTCTAAAGTAATGTTAAATTACATTTACACAGATATGCATCACCATGTTCTTGACCATTATATAGAGAAAGGCAGAATCTGTAGGAAAAGCTTGTGTCACTTCTACCAAAATAAGTTCAAAATAACTACAAATAAGATAATCAACAACTATCTAGCTGCAAGGAATAAAAGGATCTGTAACTTAACCTCTCTAGCCCATAATTTATTATCTAACCATACCCTTTCTTCAGATTCCCCATTTAGATTTGCCAGGTATAAGGGATGGCATGAGCCTTGCATCTTCCACGCACACAAGGCAGTCAGGAGGGTTAATGGAAGTTTTTGCATTCCCACAGAGCAGCTGCAGGTCGCTGTCTGCACGAGAGCTCATCTCAGCCGCACCGTCCATACCGCTCACGGCACAAAACATGCTTGGAGTGAAGGCTGTGACTTTTTTTTTTTTCCTGCTGCATGTTATGCTACACACGGTCAGAAAATCTATCAAAGCACATGCCTGAGCAGCCTGTTTCAGCTTTTAATGTCACTTAATATAGACTTCTGAGGAGTACCTTCAGTTCAGACACGGCTAACTTGAGAGCACAGCATGAACGTTAAACACAGTCAGCTTTGAAACACCGCGGTATGCACAGTGAAGCGGCGGAGCCCAGACCAGCGTAGGTCCCCGTCAAGCTGGAGAGCTCTGCTAAGCAAGTCCCTTGTCAGGCAAGTCCTTCTCCATCCCCAAAGGGCTCCTTCCCCATGCAAGGGGCAAGAAAACACCTGTAGGTACGCAACGTGTCCTTGTTCCTGCTACACACTATACATTCCTTTCTGCTGACTTTTTTTCCCCCCTCTAATCACTCAGCTAAGTGCATCCTCAGGTGAGTTGGGTTCAGAAAGGAACACAGAAGTGGCAGCAGGAGGTACAGCCCTTATAGCACACTGATGGCAGATTCGGTAATGGGCGAAGGCACTAGATCATAGAATCATCAGGTTGGAAGGGACCTTTAAGATCATTGAGTCCAACCATTAACCTAACACTGCCAAGTCCACCACTAAACCACATCCCTCAGCAGCACATCAACACGTCTTTTAAATACCTCCAGGGACTGTGATTCCACCGCTTCCCTGGGCAGCCTGTTCTGATGGTTGATAAGCCTTTCAGTGAAAAAATTTTGCCTAATATCCAATCTAAACCTCCCCTGGTGCAACTTGAGGCCATTCCCTCTTGTCCTGTCACTTGTTACTTGGGAGAAGAGACTGACCCCCACCTCCCTACACCCTCCTTTCAGACAGTTGTAAAGAGCGATAGGGTCTCCCTCAGCCTCCTTTTCTCCAGGCTGAACAACCCCAGTTCCCTCAGCTGCTCCTCACAAGACTTGTCCTCCAGACCCCTCAACAGCTTCGTTGCCCTTCTCTGGACACGCTCCAGCATCTCAATGTCTTTCTCGTAGTGAGTGGCCCAAAACTGAACACGGTATTCGAGGTGGGGTCTCACCAGTGCCAAGTACAGGGGGACAATCACTGCCCTCATCCTGCTGGCCACACTATTCCTGATACAAGCCAGGATGCTGTTGGCCTTCTTGGCCATGCTGCTGGCTCGTATTCAGCCAGCCGTCAACCAACACCCCCAGGTCCTTTTCTGCCAGGCAGCTTTCCAGCCACTCTGCCCCAAACGTGCACTGCATGCTGCTCTTCCTACAACTGAAATACATCCTCCTAAAGAGACACCAGGAACCATCCTTCTCTGGATAAATGCTAGGGCCAGGATAGATATAGATTACAGAGAGGATATCCTCATCGATGACGACACAGACCGTACACCAAATTTAGCTTTCTTTCCTTCAGCTCAGCATAAAAAGAACCCAAACAAAACACCCCACACATCCTTCCTCCCCACCAGCATCCAGCCCACGGGGCGTCTGGCAGATTTTGGGTGAAAAAGCACATGACCAGCAGCCGTGTTTCTCGCCGATAAAGCTGTGCACCTCGTCCAGGCTGACACCAGTATCGGAAGTGGTTACCTGTGAGCAGAAAGGATGCTGAGCAAGGGGGGAACTGCGAAGGAAACAGAGTACACCTGACCCTCTTGGCACAGTTCGGGTGGAAACAGGCTGCTATAGTCTGTCTCAGCACACTGAAAGGATTTTTGGGGTTTTTTTTGTGAAATACAGGAATGCAGGTTGTGTTGGTTACCAGTAGAAAGACAAGAAGAAACTCCCAAGATAAAAGAGATACTCAAACCTTTCCAATTTTTTCTTCACAGATCAGAGCCTTACCAAGCAGCAAAACCACAGGTAGTTTACACCAGTTTGGCCCAGCATTTTAGTTGGAACCCCACGGGAGCTTATATTGGTTGCTCCATCCTGGCATGCGTTCAGACCATCCATTCCCGTGACTCACCTCCCCAGTTCTTCTCTTCCTGGCGAGTTCAAAGGAAGTTGCATCTTCTCAGGCGATTAGCAGATGAAGCCATCATTTCTGTCCAGGCTTCTACACTTATCAGTAGCCTGTTTCCTAAAAAAAAAAAAAAAAACAAGGAAAAAAGGAAAAAAAAATTAAAACCACCAGCAAACTACGATCAGGTTGTTCTTTGTTCTCCTTAAAATATTAACTAGACATTGACATACTGTAGTACTTGCTGCATGAAACCTGCCGCGACTGGGGATAACCGGGGCGTTACAAAGGGCTATGAATCAGCTCAACTGCAGAGGCTTCAAGCCTTTTTGCTAGGCAAAAGTGAAATATGTTCCCTTACAACCAAGTGGCCATTTCAGTATTTTTCCCAGTTATCGCCAGAACGTTTATTAGATTAGGAGGTTTTATTTATGGACTCTGAAACTTTGCCGTTTCTCAGTGAAGAGGGTATTATCTGTTCAATGTTTCTTTTGTTCTTCAGGACATTTGCATTTATTTATTTGCATTCACTGCTGCACAGGTACCAGGCTCTGAGTACCTACAGTTTTAAATACACTCACAACACACACATCTTCAACATTTAAATTATCTTTCCTCTAATGGCTCCCAAGTGCCAGAATATCTCCATTCCCAGGTGAAACTCAAGCATCCTAGGATCAAAACTGCTCACATACGACAGCTAACACTAAACTTTCAAAACTGCTCATACAACTCTATGCAAGTACGCTCTGTAGTTTGGCACATTTAGGGGAAAGTCAGAGCTTGTTATAACCGATTTATTTAATGTAAGGCTTCATGAATAGGGCCTGTTTCCGCAGTGCCTTGTGCTAGGGTGTTATTTACCCCGCAAATAAGCTCAGCCCATTCAAAGCTGGCCTTGCTAGCAGGGAAAGTTCACCTCCTTGGCTGCATCTGCCCATTGGCAAGGTTAAGATATTGCCTGTGTGTCTCCAAGTGATTTGAATTTAGGACCGAAAGCAGAAATTTTTTGCCTATACCCAAGCCCTCAAATTTACACGCAAGTTTTAGATTAAATGTTCCATTTAACGCTGATGCAAACCAAAGCCCACGCTGCAGGCAAGGGATCTGAACTGTTCCGCAGGACCAGGGCCTGAGCAGAGAGCCCACGGTGCTTCTGCCAGAAGCAAAATGAGCATGCAGCAAGTTTCCACTGGAAACCAGGCGTGAAGAGCGTCTCCACCCCAAAATACTGGATTTCAGCTTTTGCTGGACTCAGATGACTGTGTAACGTAAGCTCTGAGCATCAGTCACAAATCCTACAGCACTCGGTAGTGGCTTTCCTTTGAACAGGTGTGATGGGTGCATGTGCATGCCTGTGTCTTATGTTCCAATTTTCTTTGTTGCCATATGTACTACACCTCTTGTAATGTATATTTTAAATTTCATGGGTATTTTTAATGCCTCTCTCAATTAGAATAGATCTGGAACCAAATAAAACACAAGCAAAGGTAACAGACATGACGTGGTATTTGCAAGTTTTGGTGGAATTCGGGTGTAAACTCTGGGGACTCTTGAAATCAAAGTTGGTTTAATTGATTAATGCAACCAATGCTGCTCTGTAAAACAGTTGGAAACTCAATATGTCGGGCTGGTTTTGAGCGGGTTTCCCCCTGCCGGGGTGCAGGAGGACTCCTAGGGGATAAGCCAGGGAAGGGGAACGCCGGGAGAGCACACCTAAGGATGGCAACAGAAGCTAATGCTGCGACAGCAGCCTCTGCCTTACACTAACGGCCCAAAGCCATATTATCTACCAAGAACACCACCTGGAAAACCACTAATAAGGAAATACAGGCTGTTCTCCAGTGGGGGAATTAGAGCTAATCACTGAAAGGATGCCTTCCCTGCCTGCTTCAGATTGTGAGCGCAGGCAGAAGCTGCTCACTGCAAGTTTTAAGTTCACCCCTGTGTTTGTCTCTGAGCAGAAACTGCAGTTGCTCTAATTTCTGCATTAATGGCAGCAAACATCAACCCACTGCCCGAGGAGCTGCTGCCCTGACATCAGCCAGCAATGCCACCAGCACCGCAGTCGCGAGAAACTAACCATGAGCAATCGGGACACTAAAGGAGCGGAGTATTCCAGGAGAGGCACATTAAACCTTAGCATTGGTAACCATCATCCTGCTTTACCGACAAAACACATCTCCAGCTTTTCAGGCTTTCTGCAAGAGCTCTTCCTAACTCCGCCAGCACACCAGGCACGCAGCAGGGCACCCCGGACAAACAAAATCCTCCTTAGCTGTGATGATACCAGCTCTGCCTTTGTTGACTCCAAATACTGCTTTTGAAGCCAGTGAGGAAAGAAAACGTGTAGATACAATCCTGGCTGCTATCCTTTTTTCCCCCCAGCTTATCTCATTTCGCATATGTAAAGAACTACAGGCAGAACATCTCTGAAAGCAGACAGACACAAGAACATGCTGTATCCCCTCAAAAGCAGTGGCCAGCACAGGCAGTTTGCATTCAGTCAGCAGCAAGTTTTTAATCTGTGCAGAACCTAAAGCGGGGGGGGCCGCAGACCACTTCTAGTACTAAGGGTCAGGAGGATCTGCTGAGAAGCTTTAGCTCTGCCACCATCAGTGATGGCTTCAGGATGGGTGCATAGCCCAAGTCCAGACCGGGAAAGCACTGCTGGCCACTAAGCATCTCCTGAGCAGGAACCTCACCACCAGCTTTGTGACAAAACCACGGAAAGGGCATCAAATCCCTCACCTAGAAAAGAAGGAAGAACAAAAATCCCCCCGATATAAACACAAAGGGTCTGCTTTTGATCCCATTTAAGAAAGGAGTAGCTTTTACAACGTCAATAACATAGCTTTAGATGGAGAGCTGCATATGGAAGGATGAGACCGAGGATGTTGGAGATGCAGGTGGTGAAGGAGAGTGCCTGGAAATGAGCTGTTCTCCATGTTCAACATTTCTCCAATCATTTTCATATTAGCATATCTCTAAGTGCATATAATTTTCACATCAAAGTGTAATTTTTTAGGTATTTAAAAAAAGAAAACCAACAAAACCCCCCTAGGATTGAAGTAGAGAATAATTTCTTTGCTGAAGTCTTTCAAGCAGCTCCTCTCTATGGCATGACAGAAAAATTACAGAGGAGACAAGCATTTAGAAAACTCTTCCCTGGAATTCAGATTATTCTTCAAGTATACGGTAAAAAAAGGTTCAGCCAAACCGCAACAGAAAATGTAAAGAAAACCTCGGGAGCACCAACCTCCCGGCATCTTAACTCCGGAGCAACACGCATCCGCTGCCCCTTGCTTAGGGGCTAAAGTAGTCAGCGTTTAGGAGCTTGTGGTGGGGAGGGAAAACTGGAGACAAATCTGAGCCCTTCTTGTCTCCCACCGGTCCTTCCCAGCTGGGGTGGTCCCTGTGCAACAGCCGGGAGCATCTCTCACCTTTCCTGTCTAAGAAGAGCTCATCCTCTGCTCTGCTTTCTACGAAGCCCTTTTACTCCTCTGGGTCTGGACAGGAGCAGCGTGCTCTCACCCCGCACAGCCCGGGAGAGTGCCAGGCACTTCTCTCCAGCCCTAACCGGCTCCGTGCGGGGGCCCGTTTACTCTCTCCGCCCCCCCTCCCCAAAGCAGCTCAGGATGCTGGTCTTTGGTGCTCTGTTCCAGCAGTTGCAGGAACCGGGCTTGGGCACGAGCTCTCCTTTAATGAGATTTTATTAAAAGACTCTATTACAAATAGCCACTTAAGCAAGTGAACCTTTGGAGCCTTTAGTCCATGATGTCAGTACTGTGGCTGGATGTTTCCCAGGAGTATTAAACCTGATGCTAATATAGGGCTGTTCTATATGACAGCTATAAAACTGCTTAAGCATAGCAGGCAGGAGGCCAGCAGGGCTTTTTGTTGCCTATCAGGGCTTGGCTAAAGGTCCCCTGCAACAAGGCAGCAGGAAGCAGGGCTCTAGGCAGGGATTCAGCTCTCCCTCACCTCCCTCGCGAGGCTGGAAAAATCCACGTAGCAAAGGCCACGCAGCAAAGCCTTTGTACCTGTACCAATGTCTCCTTTGCTTGGCGAAGTTACCCATCCCCGTGCCCAGCCTGCGGGGCTCCAGCTGGTGCAAGAAGGCCCCCCAAGCAGCGCTGCATCACCCCCCACAAGTTATACACCACACCCCCTCTCCCTCCGCATCCCAGCCGCGGGCAGCGGCTGTAGAAATACCCAACATTTATCCTAAGCCGAGTGGGTTTATCGACACATCCAGCAGTGCTATTTACACAAGCCTTGGCTTTTGGGTCTGCCCTCCCCTGCTCTCAGGGAGGGGGTCTTGCGTACTTGCCCTCTCGGCACACACGTCCCCGGGGCTGCGCGTGCCCACCGGCAGCTGCCTGCCCGCAGCAAACCCGCTTGTTTGCGAATCACACCCAAGATACACGAGGAACGCAAGGAGTGTTTGCCAATGGTAACTGATATTAAAACTAACAGTAAAACTGGTTCGACCCACCCGTCAGCTGGGGAACGATAAGCAGAGGGCATAATAATACACATTAATCACATCATAATCTGCAGCTTTCCACCAATAGGTGGCACCAGCAATTTTTGGATATGCTACAACATGGTGCTTCTGTTCCCTTGCCACAAGGCAGCGAGCCCATCAGCGTTGCAACGAAAATGGATGGACCATCTACCACAATGGCAGCATCCAGCCCCTCTCTTTTTAGTTTGAGTTAAGGAAAGGTTAAAACTCCTGCAAGCCAATTTTTTCTTCCCCAGACAAACTTATTTTCAGGAGGCGATCTAACTTGGACATGTCTTTCAGGGAAAATGAATCTGGAAGCTGTGTACAAATAGATCAGAAAAAATTTGTTTCAAATGGAAGAACAGACTGAGCCTCCGTAGAAGGCGAACAGCAAGCGTACAATTTAACACAGCAAATGCAAAGCTACTTGTAACTGAGCCTGGCCACTCATACAAAAACATCTAAGTTACAGTCTAGCACAGTTTAAATACATGTGGTATAAAGATATTACCTTGACCAGAGCCGTCCTACAGAAGAAAACCTCAAACCACACATGTGCCCGAGACACACATGCTCCATCCTCACGCGCACACAATAAAGGAGAAGCAACCCCAGCCAGGTCAAACCGAGCCCACGGCCAGCACAGCTCCGCAGGGAAAAACCCGTGGAGCCGAGGCAGGGCTGGAAATAGCCTGCCCGACAAGCAAACTCCCATCAGCTGTCCCAGACCACTACAGGTGCACTGCATCTAGCGGCTTCAGCTTACGACTCCACACAGCTGAATTCAGCCTGTATAAATTATGAAAGAGTCTGCAGAACATTACACAGTTCATGTAGTTAATGATTATAGTTCAGCGTCTAGGTCAGATATAATTAGATGTTACATTAAAATAGCTTCACAGAGCCATTTATTCTGATTTAATTACTTAAAATGATAGTATAATGAGCAGTGCTTTCAAAGAAAAAAGAAATCTTTTAATGAGCTCATTTTAAGTTAATATAAGGCAAATTAATCATTTAACAAAATGCGGTAAAAAGACAAGTTCATATTTTAAAATATGTTGTGCCTATGTCGAGGAGGTTACTTTATTGCCATGCGGGGAGAGATACACAAACAGGTGACTCTTGAAACAACACCACGTCCCAAATACTGTACATCTGGAACATCTTTAAAGCATGTTTTCTTCCTTCCCCAGATATACCTGCTACGTCAAAGCCCTTTGAAATACAACCTGAGCAGCAGATTTATGACCATCAAACCTTGTCTTTATTCCAAAGTGAAACAGAGCAATAGCTGTGCAAAGCAGTTACCCGGAGTAGGTGAGCTTGTGATGAAGGGTTAATTGTGGGTTGGTTCATTAATCATTCATTTGCGGGCTCAGAAAATTAGCTTTCACTTGTTTGTTTGCTCAAGAAGTGATAAGCCCATTCCCTCACTAGCTCATCTATTTTCTTCCCTTTGCATTGTTTTACAGATTTTAATCCTTTCCAATTTTTGTAATCAGGCATTTTGGTCTTTTAGCAGGGGCATTTCCAAGCGAGCAGCAATTACTGGAGTGAAAGCAAGCAACTCTCTGCAGGGAAGGCAGCAGGCTGGTTCGTAACCCTGCCAGGAACCACATCCCTCCGCTCGTTGCCCCGCACAGCGGCTGATGCAGCATCCCAGCGGAGGTGTCCTCCTCACCAGAGCCACCCCATTTCTGTGGCAAACGGGACTCCCTGCACTTGCACAGGTGTTTGAATAAACATCTATACCTGGTTAAAAAACAAGTCAAGACATACTGAGAGGTTTGCAGGTCATCTCCCAGCCACAGCCACTGCCACTGCCACTCACCCTCTTCTATCCTCACCTGAAAGCGCAGCCTCACTGAGCTAGAGAAGAAAAGCCTGGAGATATTTGTGGAGGAGCTAAAGGGGGTCCTACTCCCAACCCTGATTTTTTTCTCTGCTTAAGGGATAAAACAGCAACAACACAAACTTCTCTCAATAGAGATGTTTACAAACATTTCTGTAGCATTGCCTGCAAAATGCGTGGTCTCTCCAGCTCAGGCATCACTTGGATACCTTGGTGGGGGAGTAGAGGCTGACTGTCAAGCAGCAACTGCACTACTCCCACTAGGAACATAAATAATTTGGGGCTACACATTTCTTTCTTAACGTATCATCTCTGTTCCCAATTAGGTAAAGCCAATGGCTTTCAGCTGCCGCGCTTCCTCAGCAGCAGACACAGGAGCAGGAGTTTGGTGCTATGACAACACTGTGGGTGCCATCCATCTCACAGGTGGTACAGGCAGCATCGGGTGCACCCACCCGTGACCTCCCCATCCCCTCCCTCCCAATTACTGGGACTTAGGGACACCGGGACTGGGATATCACTCTCTTTTGGCTTTTTTTCTTTTTTTTTTTCTTCCTTTTTTCTTTTTTTTTCACAGCCCTACCCACCGAGCTTTACAAAAGCAAAGCCACCCTGGCCATTTGCCCACATATGTTCAGCGGCAGCAAACCAAAGCAGGATGGCCGCAGTCGAACGTGGCCTCAAACGCCACTGGCTACCGCTTCCCCTTTTCTAGTCTGAAACCTGGATTTCAAAGAAAAATGCAGCATCTCCGGGCTGCAAAGCCCCAGCGCGAGGCTCGTGTCACACAGTCATTAATAAGGCTTTCCAGACAAATCTGACTGGAGAGATAATAGGCTTAAACAATTAGAAAAAAAAAATACCCAACATTTTCTGTGATGGAGTATTTTTCTCGTCCTATTCGCTGTAATTATTTTCTAAATGTAGATCATTTTATATGATGCAGGCAGCAATGTTCCAGAGCTAATCAGGCCATATGTTTTCACGTTTTGAAAATAAAACTAATTAAAAAGAAATGAAAAATGAAAAAGAAGAAAAAAGAAGGTTTGTAAGGAGGGCTGGTAGGTTTTGGGTCAGAGAGGAGCGGTGAAGGAATCCTTCAGGAATGTATACATTCACTCCGCTCAGTTCTGCGTTTTGTTTTCAGAATTGTTTCTGGCAGAAACCTAAAGAAAAATATGAACCAGATGTACAAGGAAATAGTTTCTTCATCAGAAAGAGAAGAATAGTTCTCTGTCTGCCAAAAGAGTTTTAGCCTTTACGTTTTACCAAGGTGATGTTAAAAATACCCTTCAGTGATGGCGTCTCCTTCAGCAGCGCCGGGGGCAGCCTGGCCGCGGGGAGAGCATCTCTGGGCCTGGGGATGCCCGAGGAGAGCGATTGCTCGTGGGGGAAGGTCTGCGACACCCGGGTGCCTTCAGCGATGGAGTGAGTGATGGCAGGCCCCTGCCATGTCGGCACAGCCCGTCTGCCGGCAGAGACCCTGCGGTCCCGGCGCTGCCGAGCCTGCGCTGCCGGGCGGGCAGCCAGGGCGCCGGGCAGGGTACCTGGCAGGCAGCTGCAGTGGTTGCGTTAGGGTTTTTCCAACCGCTCCCAATGATTTAACGTGCCGGGGGCTCAATCCTGAGCCATGGCCTCGTGGCGCTGGGTGCTGCGCAGAGCTCAGCATTCCTAAAGGGTTTAGGGACCAACTTGCTGGGGAGACCCCGCGGGTGTGATGGGCAGAGGGACCCCCTGCCCAGTGCTACAGTGATGGGTCTGTTGGGCAGAGGACAAGCGGCTTGGAAAGGGACTACAGCAAGCTGTCCCCTGCCTAGGGCAGCCTAGAAGCAAATCCCATCCAACAAGAGGACACCTCCGCGGGCATCCACACGATGCAGGGTGGAAACATGAACAGCATCTCTGCTGACAGAAAGCTTCCCCTGGCTATGCTGGAAAACATGGGAAAGGTCCCAGAAATGGGTCAGCAGCTTCATCACAGCGTCTTAATGGAGGGGAGGAACTAGAGACCAAGTGGTGGGGAGAAGAAATAAAACCAAATTGTTCCCTCTGCTCCAAAATACTGACTTCTGACGAAACTAGCCACAGGCAAGAGGGCAAGTACTTCAGTGCTGGAGTGCCTCTGTGCCTCATCCCAGGGCTGTGACCATGCCTGAAGCTCTGTTCCCCTCCTGGGTTGGGTGCTCTGTGTCCCTGGTTGGCATCGTGGGGGGCCCGCTGGGAGAAAAGGGCCCCATCGCAGCGGGTGACCTGCCTATGGACACACCACGGTCCCACACTGTCACCCATGGGTGCTGCAGCCGCCTCTCCAGCCCGGCAGGGCTCCCACGGGCGCCCCCAGCGCCTCCAGCGAGGTCAGTGTCTTGGGAGGGGAGCTCAAGTGGAAGTTAATTAGGGCGGGAAGAGAGCAAGAGAGAGCAACCGGGGAGCTTTAATCTCATTAAATACACCTCAAGGCTTAAGTAGCCCTACCTGCTTATTAGTAATTTTGCCAAGAGGAGACTCTTTCTTGCTCTTCGCCTTGTTCCAGCCTCCCTACACCAGGAATGGGCTTTGTGGGGGCTTGTCATCCTCTGCTTCGGGCAGGTCAGAAACCTTTCTGATCCCTCCTATGGGCTGGATTTGAAAGGAAAAAGAAATGCCATGAGCACTGGTGACTTTTTATCCATTGAAACTGGGGTATTTTAGGAGAACTGCATCAGCTCTGACGACCAGGCTTTCTGATGAGGATCTCCAGTGGCAGCGATGGGTCTTCCATAGGCGTTTGTTGTCCAGAGTGGGTGAGTTCCTGTCTCTCAACAGTTTTTAATTCCAGAAAAAAGTTTCCCAAGGTTTCATAATTAAAGGTAAGGAAACCCAAGGCTTCACTACAGTAGTATTACAGGATCTTTGTTTTCTGGCCAGCTCTACTTAAAAACAAACAAATGCTGCAACCTCTGAAGCTGGCTCAGCAGATTGGCCTAGACCTCGTAGGCACTAGCTAATACAAAAAGCAAGAAGTTCAGTTTTCTGCACTGGAAAAAGACAGTTTCATCTGTTTGAAAGCCAGCAGCACCAGCTTCCCAGGTCCATCACAACTCCCCATAAATTTAGAAAGCTCAGTTGTATTTCATAAAGCGTCAAAAGCAGCCGAGATTTCACATGGGACACCCAGAAGAGAAGTTTAACAGCGCATGTTTCATGGTGATTGGCAAATTATCAGGTCATTGCTCCAACTTCCACAAACATCATCAGCCAACAGTAATAAAAATACAGGTTTTTGGTCTCAGGAGCCTTCAAACTATTTTCCAGAGTTTGACTTCATGACAAGATGCTCACTACGACATTACAGAAGCACTGAGCTGCTTAATTAGAATAACACAGATGCAGTTTAGTTTTTAAGTCAATCAGAACAATAAATATAGAGCCACCAGATTTTTGCAAGAATTACCCAAACTTTTTGCTTGCTTTGTGTTTTAAATGCAATTTTTCTATTTTGTCAGTAAGTAAGCCTGAAGAGTCTCACTTCTTCACAGGCAGAGGGGCACTGCTACAGATGGCCGCTCTCTGCCTTACCTGGGATTTGTCTTATTCAACTGTCTCAGCGCTAGGAAAAAACTCCAGCATACACATTTCTTTCAGCTCCCCCATCTGACAGGGGAGCCAACATACGTACAGAGTGGATATCTCCAACCTCAACATTTCCCCGACAGCAATATCAAGAAAAAAACTCCAGGGGGTTTGTTAATAGAGAGGAACTTCAAACGTCCTTTAGTCCCAGATTTAAGCAGGCTGTAATCCTGTAGAGTTGATTTTTCCCTCACTGGCGAGAGCAGATACCAACGAGTTGTTTCCTGAAACACTCACAACTGCTACTGATGCTTTGGGGTTGTTTTTTTCCTTGCTTGAAAAACTCCAAGTTCCTCAGAATAACCAGGCACCAGGTGGTCCCACTCATTTCTCCCCCAGCTTTGGGGATGCCGCTGCCCGGGCTGGAGGCGTTGGGACACAAGCCTGTCCTGTGCCCCCCCTGGTCCTGGGGGAGCCGGGGCTCACTCTGCCCTCCCGTCTGCACCCACCCAGCCAGCGATGGGCAGTGTTTTGCCCCAAAAGTCCCAACTGGGTGCAGCCCCGGAGGAGCCTCCAGATGCAGAGCATCCTCCTTTCCCTGCTTGGTGGTTTGTACCCATCGCTGGCTCACGCGCTCCTGGCCTTAGCCGGGGCTCTGCCCTGCCTGCTCCTGCCCTGCTGCCCACGCTGCCTCACCCCGCTGGGGCCGAGCAGCACCGCCAAGGGGATAAGAGGTTGTGATTAGGCACTGCAATTCCCTGCTCGTGTGGGCTGGCAGAAAATTACCGCTCAGCTGGAGAGGAAAATAACATCTTATTTACTGTCTCTCCTGGGACTTGTCTGAGGTCTGAGCGAATGCTGGCTCACAGGCTGCGGAGAGGTGCTGAAATGCAAAACCCAGCTGCGAGCATCGTCACACACTCCTCACCTCGTCTTTGCCAGAGTCCCGCATTTGTATCTCCAGTACCCGTACCAGCACCAGCATCAGCATCAGCATCAGCTGTCCCTGCCGGCTACCCCCGAGGGCAGGCTGGCAGAGGATGGGGACCTCCTGCCTCTGGCCACCGCAGGCAGACGGAGGCAGATTGCTGCGAGCAGCGGGTGACTGTCCCTCCGCAGGCAGCAGGCGTGGGGCTGGCTTAGCAAACACCCTCGGGGGGTCGGGGCGCGCTGGCCGGGGTGGTGAGGACAGGCGAGGTGAACGCTTCTGCCCTACGGCGCTGCCGAGAGAGCCAGAAGTTTTAAAAAAGGACCCTGCCTCCCCATTTCACTTTCCTGCTGGAAACATCTGGTCTGCTTGGCACCTATGCTGCAGCAAATATAGCAGAGCATCTTGCTCATGGGCACAGTGCCACCGTGACAGATGGGTACGAGCACAGGCAGCCAAGAGACCTTGTATCAGCATCAAGTGTGTTTGCTAAGGGCAGGATTCGCAGCCAGAAATGTCAAAATGGCTGAGTTTCCATGCCTATAGATACCAGGGAGGCGAGACTGTGCTGAACCAGCCCTGGGCAGGATTAACTTTGAAATGGGACTAAAAAAGCTAATTTCTGCGGCTACAGAGCATAAGTTTCTGGTCGCGTGGAGCTGGATTAGCTTCTGGCTCGGGGAGGTTCCTGCTGCCTCGTCCCGCTTCCAGGCGAGAGAGCCCACAGATCATCCTGGTGCTGGCAGGACACCAGCAAGGCGAGAAACCCGGAATCCCACATCCAGGAGGGACACGGGCAAGAAATTAATCTTTGCAAAATGGGTTACGAGATCTGCTCTCGCTTAACCTCAGGTCAGCTCGACAGGCACGGGGAGGTGCCAGAACATCTCCGCTGCACGCACCCTGGCAGTCCCGGGCAGAGCTACGCCTGCCTTCCGCAGGACAACAGCTGCCTTCGTTTTCCACCAGGAAGAGGGCAAAGGACTAATTGCGCTAATCAGCTTTGCCCTCATTTCGCAGTGATTTCAGCGGTTAGGCAGAGCGCTGAGCCTTGTGGCAGGTTGGGGGGCGAGGAGGGAGCGCGGACGTGCAGACGTGCAGCAGGAGAGGCGTGGGATGCTGTCCCCAGCCCTGCCCGCTGTCACCCCGGGTGGCACGTGTCCTCGGGGCAGCCGCTGGGACCCGGCCACTGCAGTGCCGGCGACGGAGGCGACGGGCGTGTGGCTGAGCATCCTCCATCCCCGCGGCTGCTGCCGCTCAAGACTCCCCCCGCAGCCACAGGGGCTCGGCCGGGGGCAGCCCACCCGCCGCCGTGACCCATCCTCCATCGGCATTAGGCGAGAGAATGGAGCAACGCGGGGGCGAAGAAAGAGCGAGCTGCCCGTGCCACGCACCCCGCTGCGCACAGCCTGCCCTCCGCTGCCCGGCTCCTTGTCTCCGCCGGCTGTAATGAGCCCTCTCTGACAAGTGATTGACTCGGCCATTATATTCCTGGGTGATCAGAGAAACAAACACACTCCATATAAAAATCTCGGCTTTATAATCCTGAAGGCGCTTCCTGTGGGAAAACTTGGCTGGTTGCTCGGAGCGGGACAGAGCGGCATGGGACAAGCTATTCAGAGGGGTTGGGGGGGAAATTAGGAGCAGAGCAGTGATGTTTTTTTCTCCCTGCATTGTTATAGCCTGCCTGGCTCTTTCTTCAGCTGGTACTTTAAGAAAAAAGCAATACAACTTACACCCTGAATGGGAAAGGAAGGAGAGTTGGCAGGAACCAGCACGTCTGCACTTGTTTTAAATTTTTATATTTATTAAAATACTCTGGAAGTCTCTTGCATTCCAGCAGCCTTTGGAACAGCACTGAAATAAGTTACATACTGGGAAATGCTCCATTTCCATCAGCTCCAGACAAACATATCTCCTGAAAGGACCAGCAAGGATGGGCATAGAAGTAAGTTACCAGTGCTTAACCCCATATGTGAAATGTCCATATTCTCCAGTCTGAGCCCTTCTTACAGAGGCAGGAGTCAGCCTCAAGCTGCCCTCAAGTCTAAGCACGGGGGTGCTGGGACCAGGGTCTTTAAAGATAATTTTTTTTTAATTATGTTTTTAAGATTTAACTTCGCATATGTGTGAAATGCTCCATGTGCATGAGGGCCCTTTCCTCCTCTTCCGTGGGCTGGACGTGTTGCATCTTCCCCGGTGTGAGCAGCTCTTCCAAACGCAAACCCTAGCACCTGTGCTGGGGCAGGAGAGCTCAGGGAGACACGGCTGTGCCCGGCAGGCGGAGAGGAGGGTATTTGGAAGAGGAGGGCTCTGCTGGGCTGCATCCAGACCCCGCTGGAGTCAGTGGGAGCCTTTCTACGTCAGGCCAAAGCCAAAACCCCATTGAAGCTGATGGAAATCTTTCTTTGGGGTTTTATGGGGTCTTTTGTTGCCAGCCAAGCTGTTTCTCTAAACCTAAACCAGGCTTGGTACCAGTGCCTATCACTACTATCTGTCAGCCTTCACTGCCTCATCATCCTCCGCCTTTACAACTGGAGGTTGGCAGAATATGGAGAAAAAAAAAAAAAAAGATGTTACTTTGCAGGATATTAAACCTCCAGGTTCTGAGCTTGCAGTGAGAAGGAGGATTTATGGTCTCTTGCACTCGCCTTCGTGACTCCTAAGAGGCAGCTACGTCTGCAAGGGAGACAGCCCTATTCGAAACGCTGGGTACCCGGGACTGCGGGGAGCACTCCGTTACCACACCCCGTTTCTAGCCAGGGGCAAGTAGCCAGCCGACAGGCACTTAGTTCGGAACCCGCGAAGCATTCACCGACCCCAGTAGCTCCGACAACCTCCAGCAAAGAGCTGATCTAGAAAAGATCATAAAGAAGGTAGCTAAATGCTAAAAGACCACCATAAAGAGAAGAGCCGGAGACTGCTGGCAGTGCCCTCACCCTCACCAGCTGGTGCCAAGAAATAGCCCAGACCACAGCAAACCCTGGTGAGGAAGGCAAACGCTGCCCAAACAGCCCAGTTTTGGGAAAAAAGTGCCACCAGCTTCCAAATCTGCCTATAAGCCCCTGAGCAGGACACCAAGGAGGCACAGGAGAAATCTTTAATATATTAGGAGCAGACACACTGCCCAGCACCGGTCTTTAGCCGCTGTCAGTCTCCAATGCTTTAGGGAAAAGCAGAACAAAATCTTTCTAAACTAAAAGCTAAGGGAGGAAAAAATACATCTATCCTTTCTTTAGGTAAGCAGCAAAGGCTGCAAATCCCAGAATGCAAATGCAGTGCAAACCGTCACACCCCCCTATCCCCTTTCAAGTCTCCCCAAAGATGTTCCAGAGCGCTCGCTCCCCGTGCCACCGCTGGTGATGGTGGCAGGTGTCATGCCTCCACAGCCTTCTCCCAGGCGGGAGGGGACATGGGGGAGCAAAGCCACTTCCAGTGCCACTGCCAGCGGCACAGCATCAGGTGGGCTTTGCTCACCGGCCACAGCAACCCGTTCAAGCAAGAGTGGGGTCTTCCTTGGGGGAAAGTAAGGGGACACGCCAGGGCTCCTCGTTTCATCTCCTGTCCTCCAAAACTTCTCTCTGTGCTCACACACCGGTGTTGCCTTTGCACTGAATCCATTTCCAGGTAAAAGAGAGGGTTGGGGATGGTTTTAAAGTTCAGACAACATCTTCCCCAACATTGGGCACTTTTAAGATTCAGCTGGACAGGGTGCTGAGCCGGCTTGTCTAGACCGTGCTTTTGCTGAGAAAGGTTGGAGCAGAGGTTCCTTGAGGTCCCTTCCAACCTGGTATTCTGTGATTCTACGATCTCCAGCTACCGGGGATGGAGAAGAAGCAGCAAGGACAAAAATTGTACCTTTTCATGCCCCTGTGTGCTGGAGTGGGGTTGGTACATCTCTTGTGCCCCTATCAGGTCGACCACAGGAAAGCCAAGGAAGAAGCACAGCTTCCTTAGTCCTTTCCAGAAAATGCATGGACTTCTGTCAGCATCCCTCTTGGGAGGCTGAACTCTGCACTGGAGAGGGGTAGGGAGAGGAAATCTCCTTGTGTTTTGAACAAAGGAGATATAGAGCGGGGCTTTTAGATGAAAACGGACATGCAAAAAAGAAAAACTTTCATTAAGGTCTAAACGTTTTCTCCCTCCCCTTCCCCATCAGCAAAGGGCTTGGCTAAAAGTCACTGGCCAGCTCAGGGATGAGGATATCTCTAGTGGCTCCCTCCCCGCAGTGATGCTCCAGGACCCCATCCTCCCTGCCAGGGCGCAGGATGCTCCCTTCGCCCCCCAAGCCCTCGACTCCGAGGCCTCCAAAATATGGCGTTGTTTTCTCCTCCAGCAGCTTGGAAGCAGCCGGCGGCATGGATTGCTGCCGGCTGGAGCGGGCAGAGCCAAGGCTGGCACCGGCACCGGCGGAGCTGGCTTTGGCCCCTGCCTGCAGCAGCACGAGGGGCGAGCGGGGCTGGCCGGGATGTAGAGACATTTCTTTTCAGTTATGCTGGACGGGACGGGTGGGTGGCCGAGCACACGTGAGGAAATCAGCTTGAGATCAAAGCAATGCAATGATGTGAAATCCACTGTGAAAATACCGCCTCCCCTCCAAAAAAAAAACCCAAACCAAAAAACCCACATTATTTAGGAAGAAAGCCAAAGTGGACCCAAGGGAAGGAGTGAAGGCGCAAGTGAGAAAAAGGAAATAAAATAGCAGGAAGTCGCTTAGGCAACTGAGAAGGAGAGAAGGGGGGGGGGGAAGTTTGTGCAAATACTGAATGAGGAAGGAATATTTTGCACAGGAACAGGGTAAAATTGTCCATACCTGAGCAATACGGTTGCTCAAGACCCTCTGATTTGCCATATTTTAAAAAAATGCATCTGCTGTCTGGAATGCAAACCCAATGGTGATTTTAAAAGTACTTGGCAGCTCTGGAGACACAAGAGCAAACAAAAGAGCCCGGCTGCAGGTACAAGGGGAAATGCACCTTTCCCCTTTCCTATCGGGGAAAAAATGCAGGCCTGTGGGTCCAGATAACTGAATTCCCTAAATACACACAGCTGGTTTATACACACCCTGCAGCTCCAGCTGACTACCAAAACACGCTGCGAATATCATGAGGTGTCATAAAATACAGAAAGTATGTAGAAAATAACTATGTCCTACAATGAGGACACAGACATCCTTTATCCCCCGGCGATTACCTTCATGCAGCTCTGTCTTATTCAGCAGCTCTGTAGTCTCCAAACTTTGGAGATTTAGCTCTTACATTCACTTTTTTCTTTTTTTCAGTTGTGAATATTACAGCTTCTGACATAAAAAGAGGCTGGGGAAAAAAAAGAACTCTTTACCTGGGAGGAATGAACAACAGGCATATGAAGGCAACAAAAATAAGAGAGTTTCTCTGCACACCTTCCTTACATCATTTATTTTCCCCAAGATGCAATGAAAGTGGTAAACAAAAAAAAAAAACTGGTCCAGAACATACTTCCACAAAGCGTTAAGAAAAGTTCGTGGTGCTCAGAGACCCAGCAAATTAGGGACACCCAACAAAGAGCTAGAATTCATCGTTGATTACCAGAATAGACTCAAACATGTTACTGTTAAAAAATTAAAGAGAGAGAGACCTGGAAGTGGCTATAATCCTTCTGGCTCCATGGAGCAGGAATCAAACTCAGCTTCCTTCTAGTGCTAATAATTAGAAGGACTTTTGAGGCCTGAGGGAGAGATTAGGTTGTTTACAGTTTTGCCTTTATCAAATAAATTAAGGTCTATCTGAAGCCAGCACAGATTTCCCAGGAGGAGCTTGTCTCCCACTGCGCAGGTTCTCTGTGCTGCCCGCCGTGGCAAAAGTACCCTTAGACTGATGCAGAAAATGGCTTTAAAAGGATAAAAAATAGGAAACAGACTGAATTAGCCCAAGAAAAAAGATCAATATCTGTATAACAGCACCCGAAAACCACACCTGCAAAACAGAGGGAGACCGGAGCAACGTTCCTGTGTCTGCAATGAGACCTCACCACGGGTGGAATACTGACGGTGTCACTGGTCTAACAGCCTTTCCAAGCTGGAAAGAGGGAGAGATGGAAAATCCATTGCCTATTTTAATACTTCCCTCCCAGTTCCAGAGGTTTGTACTGTTTTGTCCTAGATGATGCAATACGGGACTTTGACAAGACAGGCCTGAGGTGAGCTTTTGCCCAAAGATGACAGTTAATGCCATTTGAAGAGCTGCACAAAATAGGTGCTTCTGAAGAAACTCTTTCTCCAGCGAACCTCTCCTCCGATTTAGCACTTTGCATCTGAAATTTTGAAGCTAATTTTCCTCTTACTGGAGCTTTAATGAAAGGAGCAAACGATTTGTAATGGCAGTCATTACTTTGGGAAGAGGCAAGCAAAGCTCTTAGGACTTTTGCCCTGGACCTCACCTCACTGTTTTACACTGCAACAGAGACAAGCTCACATTTTTTTTCTCCAGTGGCTCATTTATTCCACTCAAATTAACACAAAACCTTCTCACTGCAAGGCTCTTCCCTGCCCCCAGCATGGAGACTGGTGGGTCACCCTGGTGGCACACGGGAGTGTCTCACACAGCTCCGGATGATCCACAAACATCAGGTCTGTGATCGAGCCCTTCAGAGCGGGCACCCGTCAGCCCCGCAGCCCTCCCCTTGGGTTTTGCCTTCCCGTTATCTCAAGGCCCTGCTGTAGTGCTGCTCATTCCCTGCGACGGGGCACTTGTCCCGCTGGGTGCCAAGCACGGTCCTGCTCCATCCTACAGCCCGGGTGCCTAATGCAGGTGGTAGCGGAGCGAGTGCGTTCGCAGGTCTGCACCGCAGGCTGTCCGAAGTGGCTCATTTCATCCGTTTTCAGCTTCTAAAACAAAGGCATTTGGGGATGGGAGCAGCTGAGATCGGAACTCCCATTGCTCGTGTGTGGGGAGGTGGCAAATGCTCCTGGGTTCACCCGGCTGAAGTGCCTGAGCCTCTGGAGGTGCAACGTGGGTGTACAAACGTTTCAGCTACTCTGCAAAGTTGGATTATTTTTTTTTAAGTAGCTCTGCCTGAGCTCTGCCTGGGTCCTGAGAGGGGTGACCAGGACATGAGCATCCACCTTCTCTCTCGAGTATCACACACAGCCGCACGAGACCCGTAGCAGAGTGCCAACTGTCAGCAAACGGCGGGACCGGTGCTGCTTGGGAGAGCCTCCGGGGACAGACAGTAAACGCGAATCTTGCAATGAAAAAACAGACAGTGAAGGAACCCGAAACCGTAACATTTTTAACTTCCAACTTTCACGACAATCCAGTTATTTTATAAGCTGAGAACTGACAGTAGGGTGAGTATTATTTGGGTCGACTTAAATATATAGGTGAAAAAACCTCCAGTGACTTAGGAGAGGCGTCTGAGAAGGAAAAGGCAGGGAGGTGGGAAACGACTTATTGCTTCGCAATAAAGCTTTTAAAGAAAAGAGAAAGGGGTGGGGGGAGAAGGAAAGAAAAGAGCAGCAGGAGGCCATCTAACAAAGCAGATTCTGCCCAAATTGCCAGCGAGAGGCCCACAAATCAGCGGGGGGCTCACGATGGGGGGGGAAAAAAGCTCCAGCAGCCCTGAGGATGTTGTGTGAGCTGGAGAAAGCCCTTTGCAAAGTGGGAACAGCCTTCCCTACCGCTGGGGTCCTTTCTTCGTTTCCTCAGCTCTGCAAATCACTATCTAGACGGTATTTTGCAAAAGCAGCCCTTGCCCAGCGGGTTGGGATGATGCTATCCCCGGCAGCCGCTGTCGTACGGGGTCTGCATCGCCCTCTGCTCCGAAATAACTCCGGGGCAGCTGCACTCTCAGTTGCCCTCCGTGGTTTTCCCTTCAGACCAGGTGATACCGAACAAGTCCTCGGGGCAGAGGCAGCATCTTGTCTGAATGCCACATCCATTTTAAAAATAAGACTTTAACTAAGCCGACAACTTTAACTAAGTGCTTCCTGAAAAAGCCCACAAGTTGCTCCTCACTCAGTGCAAACCAGCGGGTTGCTCCAAACTGCATCCATAACCTGCTGCATCCTCTGCACTTGCAGATGGCACGTGGCTATTGTTCCAACAGATCTGCTACTTTACTCTACAAACGTGTTAAAAAACATAACTTGTCGTTTTGTTGAGCAGTACCTCAATTTACCAGCTTGTCAAAACGGGCAATAGAAGCCGACCTATAAATTCCTGTTTCTTGTTGGTGGCTGAAAATCACTGCTAAACGATGCCGAGTGCTTCGGCGCTATCAGAAGCCGCATCGCCCACAAAAGAGAGCTCCCGGGCAGGACCAGCCTCTGCGAGGGGAGACTTTGAAGTTGTGTCCATTCTTTTCTTTCAAGGAGCGATTTATAGCGGAGCTCACTTCCAAGAGATTGATGGACAAAAGGGCTGGATCAGCTACTGTATAGTCAGGGGGTGAAAGCCTGTATCCATCAAGGTCAGTGGCAAAACTCTCATTGACTTCAATAGGGGCAGGAATTCAGTCCTGCTCTGTGCTTTGCTGGACGCGCTTTCACACGCAAACCTTGAGTTGCAGCAAGACAGATGATAATTTCGGCTTCTCCTTCAACACATGTACCACAGTGATGCACTAAACAAGGCACCTCCAATAACCTGGGCCTGGAGCCCACACGCACACGTGCACATGCGAACACACACGCCCTTTTCCAAAGGATTTGAAACCTTGCAGAGTTGCAGGAAAATGCAGTACGTGAAAAGAAAGGAGCATAAATTATCCCAGCCTTGGGGCAGGAGTGACTTGCCTTCCTGCCAACAAGCTCCGTAGGTTTTATGTGTTAGTTTACTCTGGTGATTAATAAAACATTTGGTACTTAATGGGACTTGTCAACCTCTGCATCCAGGATGTCTCCTGGAAAACAGCAGCAATATTCTCAATTATACGGCTGGTGCCGGAGCGGGCGCTCAGGACCTTGTGCAAGGTGCTGTAGACACATCGCCGAAGGAGGATCACGCCCATGTCTTATGCCATTGATACGAGGCACTGAGAGTACCCGGCCCTGACGTGAAGTTAAGCCAGGCGAGGTTTAAATGAGATGCTGCAGCACTAGAAGCAGCCTGGTCACAGGGCAGAGACGGCTCAGCCCAGGCTGGCACGGCTGGATGGCGCCTGTCCCCGAGCCCTGGGAGCCGTCCCCGCGCAGAGGGCTGAGCAGTGAAACCCCAAGTTAACGGGGACTTTGCTGGAGAAGTACCTGCTTGCAACGTTATCCTGCACTTTTATATTGACCATATGGTTTCCAGCTACGCTTCCCCTGTGCAAGCCCCACGCTTATCTGCATCCTGGCCCGTGCTGACTTGGCGTTTTTAAGATGTCAGTGGAAGAAACATCACACACATGTGCCTTAGCATCATCATATGTCAGAAGTTCCAGGTCCACAAATACGCTCCCTCCCTCCCCTGTGCTTTTCATGCATTTTACCAAGTAAGCACTTTTGCACTTGAATTTTCCTTCACAAACACTTCTTTTTGAGCTAATCTTAATACCCTGGAGAGATGCAAGTCAGACAGCACAGGAGAGGGAAATTTTCTGCTTCCAGAGGAGATAGCATGTTCCACACCAGCAGGCATGCCCGTTAGATGCCCCTGTGATGATTGCCTCGGAAAAGCCTCCTGGAGACAGCCCTCAGAGCAGTGAGCAATTTTGCCTCTCGCTGTCCCACTAAGCCCATGCCGAGGGAGGAGGTGGCTCTCCCTCACCATTCCTGCTCTTGCTGAGCAACCCCTGCGTGGGCAGAAACCTTGAGTTCAGGTTTTGGAGGACGCCCAGAGCAGCGACGAGAGCAGCCCCGGTGCATGGAAGCGGGTCCAGTTCCCCACCAGTGGGGAGGAGGGCAGAGGGAGGCAAGCAGCCAGCGAAGAAGAAACACATCACATTTTAAAGTCACACAGAGCTCCCTGGACCCCTCAAGCTGGACCCTGCGGCGGTGCCTTCTGGCCATGCCGAATCAATGGTCTGACGCCCCTCTCCTGCCAGGCACCTGCACCCCTTTGGCAGCCCAGGAACTGGCCAAGCTGTGCCCACTGGCAGCAAAGCCCATTTCAGATGGCTTCAGAGGCTGGAGAGGCTTTGAAAATTAATTTACAGGCACTGGAGTTTCTTAGCACTCATCGTAGAGCTAAATCAAACGAGAGGGCTGGATGATATTCACAGGCTATGGCTTTTCAGACAGGGCTTTGTCAAATGCGCAGCCTCTAACAGGGAAAGGTCTGGGCAGATGATCTTGCTAGCTCTGGAATAAAGCACACTCCATCCAGGTTTGAGTTCAAATTATGTTTTCTAATGTACCACCAGAGATTTTTGCTCTGTTTTCACTGTGCAAAAGGATCTGTAATGGAATGGATACTTAATCTATCATTGATTATTGCATTATTAAAAAAATAAAAATAAAATTAAGTCAGGCTCTTTGAAGGACGAGGTAATATACTTTAAGAAAATCCTAAGTTTCATAGTAACTCTTAAAAAAAGTCTTTATTGCTGTTCCCTTTCCCAAATACAAATCTTATAGCCAGAGGCAAAGTTTTACTCTTGTGCTGTTTTATATCTCATTGTTCTATTCTCTCTCTGTCCACTACAGTCACTGTGATCAGACTGTCCCCAGTATCACCTACTTTTTCTCCTTTTGTCACTTGTCAGCATTCCCTTCCCTTTGTATCTGTCTGCAGTCACATCTTTCTGCTCCTCAAGTATGCTCTAACTTCAGTTACCACCTGGGGTTCCCTTTATCCTAATCTCCACCAAAAAGAAACCCCAAAACATACACATATAGAAAAATAACTCTGTACTCCAATTATAAACTATCAGATTAAACACTCTGGTTTGAAGACGTTTAAAATTCTTAGTGGCAAGGGCTTTATGTCACATACCATGGTGTTATGTAGCCTTTTAGCGCTTCAGAATTGCGAAACGGTGAAGACAAGAGGTAGGAAAAACCAAACCGAGCCAACTCTGATGCATTTTTGCAGGGAGGCGGAGGGATGGAAAGAAGGCGTTGGTGCAAGATAGCATCTGCACACAGATACCTGCAGAATTGAATCTGCATGCTGGAAAGAGGGAGCGTCCCGGCTCAGCGGGGACCAGGAGCTTCCTCAAATAAGCTGCCGAAGCCCCGACTCACTCAAGGCGTGGAAAGGGTCAGGTCCAGCACGCGCTGCCGTGCAGGGCCAGGGATGCTCAGCTCAGCGCTGCAGCCGCCAGCCCAGCATCCCCCCATCAGCCAGGCTGCGTGTTGCTCGCCTTCTGTGGAACGCATTTTTACAAGCAATTCGATATTAAACCCAGGGTTTTTTGGTAAAATGTATGTATTAGGGTGCACATCATAAAAAATACACAGGATATGCAACACAATCAAGCTAACATAGTTGGAACCTTACCTTTTGGTATACTTTCCATTTTGTTATTTTAACTGCAAATCTAAGTCTGCTTAAAAATCTAAGCGCTACTTTAACAGAGGTTTTATTTTGCATCTTGTACAATTAGGGTGCTGAGCAGTGGTTTGGGATAAGGGTGCACTGGAGATCAAAGCCTTCCAGCTACATTTTCCCTCATCACCTGGAGGACCACAAACAAAACTATGCAGATGTAGATTAGTTTACAGAAACCTCATTTAAGGTGAAAAAGCCTGTTAGCTATAATCACTAGATTCTTAACAGATGTGGGGCCGGAGCCAGCAGCTCCATGCTACGGCATCTAGTGTGGAAGAACATATTTAGTCACAAGACATTTCTTTCGTAGCACACGGAGATGCTTGAACCCCAAGGAAAAAAGAAATCATTTCGTTTATAATACATTTAAAGGCAACTTTGAACCTGGAGCTGTTAAGTGCAGGCTTGTCACAAAAGCATCTAGCTACAGAGCTGTCAAACACCTCCCTGCCTCCCCACAGGCTGAGAAACCCTGTCCTGAGTGGGGAAGCCAGAGTGGAAACGCTGCGAGTGCTGGCAATAATGTCACCTCCCTCTGACCACTCAGCCAGAGGGCTGTCCAGAGGAGCGAGCCGCAGAGCGGAGACAGGCAGGAATACAGGTACAGCTCCCGACAAGCTGTGACTTGTGTATCCCAGCGCGCCGGCTGCGACCGAGCACTGGTTGCAGCTTCTGCAAACGCTGGAAGGGATAACTGAGGCGTCTGTGATTTCAGAGAAATAATTGGTCTGAAGATGTTGCAGGAAAAAAAGAATAAATCAAGCCAGTTTCTCAGTGGATTTTAATCTCAACAGCCAGCTTTGAGAAGGGACATGTTTCAACCATTCTGTCAGCTGGAGAAAAATGAAAACGCACCAAAATTATGATTTTGTGTCAGGGCCGTGCTTTCCGAGTCACTCCAGACAACACAGAGACATTAGAAATGAAGAAACTCCTGAATGCTACAACGGGAGAATAGTCCTGGGGAGCAAGCCTTAACTCCGAAACACAGTGTGCTGGAGCTGGGCACCTCTGCAAACCCTTCCCTGACGGATGGACCAGCAGCAGCAGTGCCATGTGCCACCCATCAGCCGTTGCACCCTTGCTCGCTCCCTCTCGCTCCTCGGGTGCCTGGACCATCCCCACAGCCGAATTCCCAAGCCGCCCTCGCTGCGGAGCCACGCTCCATCCTGCGGGCACGGCGCTGAGACACAGGGCCCCTCCTACGCTTGGGGGCCGATAAGCAGCACTCGCTTTTAAGATCCCATAAATCACAGCGTCAGGCAGCTTTTACAGTCTAATTGAGCCCGGAGTCCTTCGATAATAAGCCCTTGAGAAGTGGGGGCAAGAAAGCATTTCATAAAGCCGAGCTCAGCAGGGTTTTTACCCCTGCCAAATACCGCTACCCTCAGGGCACTTTTTGTTGAACACACCCAGCAAAACAGCAACCACGGGCCAGCAGTGATTAAGTGTCAGGTAAGTGTGTCAGGTAACTACATGCAAAGAAAACAATGCTCACCCATAGTGAGAAAATAAGTCACCCAAAGGCCAGAGAGATAAGGCAAATCCTGCTCTGGATGTCTTCTCAACTCTCATGTCTCCGGGTTTGTGGAAATAAAACATTACAGCCTGTTAACTCCCCAAAGCCTGGAACGAGATGGGACCTTCTCCCTCAGCAGAAAAGGGACCTTACGAGAGGAAGATTACAAGACTAGAGCTTCCAAGTTTGAAGTTCTGTCTTGAGGGGGGGTTGGACTAGGTGACCTCCAGGAGGTCTCCTCCACACTCCATTCTGGTGTGAGTCCATGGGGGCAAAAATCACATCTTCACCTGACTGTGCTCCCCTGGAGCCACATACCCGTTCCCAGCCAGACTTGACGCAGTGAGCTCCACAAACCCCATTGTCTTCTCTTTCAACCAGCTTCACCTCCCAGGTGAAACCAGGAGATTACCAAGCCCTCAGATATGCTCATTAGGCTGTTAGATAGATAAGGAAGATTGAACTCTTCCAGTTTTCACAGACTTCAAATCAGTTCTGGTAGTTCTGTACACTTCTAAGCATAAGTAATTTCCATTTTAAAATCACAGACACTGAAGCTCAACAGTTGATAACTGATTGACAGTTATGACAATCAACCCAGCAGCAATAACCTCCTAGCATCTTCCAAAGAGACCTCGGTAGATGCTCAGCTCAGCAAAGGCAGATCCTGGCACAGTTCTGGGTGATCCTGAATTGTTTGCACAGATCAGGACGGGCATCGCTGTAGATTTAGGGACCCCCCCTAAGGACCTTCAAGAACTTATATTTAGAGCAAAAAGAGGTGGGGAAAGAAGACAAGCTGAACGAACAGAGCAATTGTTTGCAAGCACGCAAGTGCTAAAGTAAGTAAGCAATCAGAAGTGTAGGTTTAAAATGAACCACACCTTGAAATACTCAATCAGTTAATTGTTAATATTTGCTCCAAGCAGTCTGTTAATTAGTCTATGGATGGCTTCTTTCATCACCTTTTCCCAAGGTTTTCTCAGTTTCAGCATCTTAATTATTTGCCTTCATATTGAATCATCTCAGTGTAGAAAGACTAAAATGTTTCTTGAGCAGGAATAGTTTTTCTCTTTTTCTTCTGCAGCATGTAGGTTTTTGTGTTTCATTGTTCCTTGTCCAAGAGTGAACAATTACTGGAACACTGCTGGGAGTTTTAGCCATGAATTTAGGAAACTCCGAATTACTGGGACACTGGTATGTAGGCATGAATACATGAAATAGGAAGGGATTTCTTCTATCTTGTGTATACATGTTTGGAGGTAAATTTCTTTAATCTTTGTCCATTTGCCTGTGCAAATCAGCACCATTCCTGCAGGTGGAGGAGACCGCTGCAGAGATGTACTGAGACGGGAACGCCCAGAAAGCAAGGGCACGGGAATATCACAGATGAGTTGGAAAGTGTCGCTCGTACCCTGGTCATTCTTGCCTTGCCATCAACTCGACACCAGAAAGCAATACAAACGTTCAGGCTCCGTAATTAAGTCACTCTCCCTCCTCTTGCTGAAAGGGTTTACCAGCCGTAACAGGTACGTCGGATTGCCGAGGGCTGAGCTCGCCTCCTGCCAGCACCCCGGGACGCTTTACACGGGCTTGCGCTGGGCTCTCGAAAATCAGATCCTTCCATTGACTTCGGTGAACCCAGGACAGTGGGAGGGAGAGAAGCCTCCGGCCAAACCTCTCCAAACCCACCGAGCACTGGCTGGGAAGGAAAGCTCGAGTCAGCAGATCTGCTCCTGTTCCAGGGAGACCAACCTTATAAGTTCGTGCACATCGAGGAGCGATAACATCGATGCCTCTTCTGAGACAGATCAGAGGTTGGCGTTGGGCCCAGGGATTTTGCAATTCACTTCTATTCTGTACAAGTAACACCTTGAAATACATTCCCTCAATAGATATTTCCATTTTCCTCGTTAGCTACAAACACTTTGCAAGGAATACATCCCCCTCTCTGCTTCCTACAATCCCTCCTCTTTCCTGCCTGCTCGGTCCCCGCATTACTCAGAGCCCCGGGTAAAGCTCTTTTCCATGCTAAATATGCATCCAACCACTGTTAATGAGCTTTGGCCAGCTCGCGAGGAGTTTTGACAGGCCTGTTGAACCGGTGCCAAGCAGAGATGAATGTTTGGCTTGGACCCGCACAATGCTCTGTTTGTCTCATTGTTGCATTGGAAGTGTTAGCAAACTAATGTGACAGGATGGAGACGCATACGACTGAAAAATGACTGAAAATATAATTCCATGTCAGCAGTGACTCCTGAAGGATTATTTGTCTCCGGTGACTTTCAGGGAACTTTTCTTTACAGGCTCAAAATAAAGACAGGTCTGTGTGCTCGGGGAAAGCGATCAATTAGTTTTAAACCCAGACGTAAGGAGCTGCACTCTGCTCTCGCTTCCTATGATTTACTTCTAAATCAACCAGGCACTCTACCACAATTATTATATTTTTTTTTTTCCTTTCCAAAAAAAACACACATTTGGCTGCTTGCACAGCCCTGTAAGAGCCTGAACTCTGCTCCGCTCCCTGGTATGTGGATGGGCCCCAGCAAAGCCCGTAACGGGGACGCTCCCAGTCTGCAGGTATAGGAACTGCCGGACCAGAGCAAACGATGTTCAAACACAACCAGTACCAGCACTTCAAGAACCGAGTGACAGACCATTTCACCATGGACCATGACAGAATTAAGGAGACCGTAAGGAGCAAAGAACCTTTTCTGGCACTCTACTCTGTAGAGAGACCTGTGGAGCTGAAGACTACCTAAACCATGATGTTTAATAGCCCTTTTTGGGGATTTAGCTCCTTAAGCTTTGCTTTTGGTATGCAATAAAATGAACTTTCTTATGTGCTTACATTAAAAATATTTGCAGAATTGTTACCTTAATGACAGGGTCCCAATTCCCCGCTTCTCCCATCCTTCGAGCTACCAGGTTTTGATTTATATGATAACTGGGGAAACTTAGATTTTCAAAATATATTTAGACCTCTAGAGGTGAAGGTATTACTTTAGTGAGACTTACAAAAGGTACCCAACTCCTACTGAAAGTCAGGAGGAGCTGAGAATGTCACTTAGGCTTTTCTGCAAATCCTACTAAATGCTTATCTATCGCTTTCGAGTCTTACAAACCTTTGTAAATCTGGAGCATAACTGTAAACGATATTGTTTATGTACAATAATGGTGGGTACCACCCCCACCCAGAATTAAAAACTGTGTATGTACTCACTTACCTAAAGGAATACTCAACTTCACTGTACATTTTATAGTTTGTTTCTTTCATTTTTATAGCGAGCATTGCACTGATAAATATAGCTGTTTCGCCAAAGTCAATGTACTGGAGGCAGAAGAGAGATAAACCATGAACATTTATTTGGATTCCTGGTGCAATAGCACATATACTAAAGTTCATTATAAAAATAATGTAAAATAGTCTTTGTAGCGTAAGGCTGGCTTTGCAAATCCTTTTAATTATACCCATATTTTCGATTGCTTTTGTGTCGGAAAGAGACGAGCTGGTGCTAAACATGTCCAGTTTGTTGGGGTTTCATTCAGCTCTTCATATCACCGAAAGACTTTTCAAAAACTTGAGCCTTCTTATCTTGTCAGAGGCTATTATTTTTTTATTCACATGACACTTTACTAGCAACAGAAAGTATAAATATATATTTCCCTCTTAGGAAAATTGCTAGGATCCTTGTCTAAAGCTCTTGAAGGGACTGACAGTGTCGGCAGGTTGTCATCTGGAGAATTCCATGTGCAGATGCTGTCGGCTGCAGCTCTTTGGGGATGATGACTTGGTAGCTGCACGTTCTGCTCGTGCAGGGACCAGCACAAAGGGGATCTGCTATAACGCCACCAGAAAGGACTGCAGACTTGGAAAAAGATTTCATGGAAAGTCTCGTTTCCATTTTGTAAACCTCTGGTCCACTTCTGTGGAGCTTTTCCATGCTCTCCTAACGAAAACCGATTCCCAGGAGCCAAATACTGCAGCTGAAAGCTGGGGCTTTGGTAAGCACAGGAAAAAATTGATATTGCATAAAAAAAGATAGTGATGGAAAATTTTAACAATGCTGATTGTTTAGGCTTTCTTCCCCTTTTCAAAATGAAACACTTTTTAAATCAAACCTTTTTTTTTTTCACTGGGAGCTTTGTGAGCACGTTTTTTCACCTGGTTCCAATCTAGACACTGTTGCAACGCAAAGGAAGAGCGAGAGCATCCGGCGAGGGAGCGGGCGAGAGTGCGCTTCCAGCACTGCAAACCTTGTGCTTTCTGAATTCCCCACCAAATCCTGTGACTTAGCACAGAGGAGCACAGAATAAATATGACTCGATACACAACATAAACCCTCCAAGGCACGGAGCAGCTTGGAGGGGTGACAGCAAAAGTCCTTCCCTCCAGACTGGTGGTTTGGTGGCTGGAAGGCACCGAAACCTCACTCTCCCTGCTGGTGGTTTAATGGATTTACGCCAAACATGATGGGAATTAGGTTCCAGTCCCTGCTGAAGAAATGGCTCCTCCAGAAGCAGCCCAGCAAAATATCAGTGAAGCGTAGGACTGGGAGAGCTCAGGAGGGATGAAGGGCACCACCAACACCCCCGAACCCTGAAGCACCACGGGAGTTGTTGAAACACGCCGGTCATCCAGCCAGAAGGACTGTAGCACAAGCTATGGAGAAGAGCAAACAAATCAACCGTTTATGAAGCAACACCACCCAGGCTGACCCGGGATGGGGACGGGGATGTCGCTGCCCACACCTCTGCACCCACAGGGCTCCGTGCCCCGGCTGCCGATCGCTTGCCCTCGCTGCAACCCCTCTGCAGCTCCTCAAAGCGAGGGGGCATGAAAACCAATGCCAAAGGTCAAATATCCAATGGTACAAAAACCCCAAACTCCTCCTGGTGCAGACCATGACCAGGGGAATCCTGAATCCACCAAGGGAGGGAACAAAGTTTAGATAAACCAGATCCCCCCCACGCTGCTCTGAATTCCAGCACTTGGGACCCAAGACACTATTCCTGCAGAGCTCTGCGGTCCCCTCCACCGGCTTATCAAACTCCGTCTTGAAATAATTTCAGCCTTGAACAGATTTGTTAAACGGTGTAATATGAAGATCAAGGAATAAAGATGAGGAAAAGCAAAATCAGATTAAGGCTGTAGATAGCGTTTGAGTATAACTAATGCCAAATAGCCAGAGGGCAACATGTCAACAATGTAATAGGGCACAACGTAAAATAATGTTTTCAAAACAAGCACTTCATTGGATGCTTCCCCTTTGAATCAGATAAAGTGTATCACTACAGAAAGATTTGCTTTGATCTGTCCTGCAGCAGAAGGTCAAGGGTGTCTGAAGCAGCTATTCAGAGCTTGCGAGTAATAGAATTAAATGGCTCAGATCACTCGATAGGTCTCTGAGCTCTCAGCATCCCCCAGATGTGGGGCTGGCCCCAGGGGTGGGGGGCTGAGCCCAGTGCTCCCGGCTGGCAGCTGAATTGGGTGCTGGCTCCGAGCCTGCGCTTCTCGTGCCACCCCCAGCGCTCCCATGGGAGCAACCTTTGCCGCCCGCTGAGCCCGGCAGGGGTTGGCATCACAGCCACGTGAGAGTGGCAGCTCGGGGACAGGGCTGTCTGGCAGACAGACCGACCCCAGCACACCTACCTGCTCCCGTCTGCTCAAGCTAAATAGCAGGAAGGTGTACAAACCTGTCCCCAGGTCTCTGGGGGCTGGGGAGGGACCTGAAAGTCAGAATTTCTGCACCCCTGTTTGTGCAGAAAGCATCTCTGTTTCTAGGAAGCCAAGGCAGCACCTACCTTCGTAAAGGATTTGTCCTGCACAAATTGATCCACAGTAGTTGTAGGCATAATGAAGTGTTTATAAAACCCGATGATCATAGGGATGATTTAAGCCCAAAGAGCCGTTTTCCATCGGTGCTGCGGGTAACAAGCCCAAACTCCGCCATGCCTTTTGCTGTTTCTTGCAGACGAGGCAGTTAGAGGGCTGTGCACAGGATTTCGCATTTGGTGACCAGTCTTTCGGTGGCCAGCAATGAGGAAAGCACAGCAGTCAGTGCCGGACAGTATAACGCAGAGCTTGCTGCCGTGGGGAGGGTGCAGCCGGGAGCCCGACCCTCACGCACAGCACAGGGCGGCAGGCAGCGGGCAGCACCCCCGTGGGCTCCTCTGAGAAGAGCCAGGCCACAACACATCTTCTGTTCGTACACCCCTTGCAGAGATCACAGTGCCAGGAGCCAGTTTAAACTGCTTTCTTATTCCAGTGGGTGAGAAAAATCGTTGTGGGGCACAGCTCTCCCCTCCCCTGCAAAAGGAAAGATGAGGTGGGGGGTGGAGGCAAATAACAGGGGGAAAAACAGCATCAGATATGTTTCTCATGGCCGCAGTACACAGCGCTGCAGCATGCCATGGTATTTTGCTACCTATCTCTGCTCTCCCAACTGTAAAATTTAAGTAGGGGCTGGATTAGCCCGTCCACTGCACACCCAGCATAGGAGGTGCCACACAAAGCACCTCCAGAAGGTCCAGTTGCAGAAGATGCCATCTCCCAACCCAGGAGATGATGGTATCAGGCTTACTCTTGGTAGGAACTCCATGCAGTAGTCTCTGCACTCACCCAAATCACTGGTATGGATTTTAAGAGCAAGATCAGGTTTAAGAGCCCTTGCGAGCACCACCTGCATGAACAGGCAGAGCCATGCAGGAGTGCTGCGAGAAGCCCTGTGCGCCTCGGCCACCGCGCTGCTGGGGCTGCAGCAGCTGCCGGAGCTGTGCAGGAGCCTCGGGGGACTGCCGAGAATGAAGGCAATAATAGCACTCATTTATCTTCGGGATGTCACCCTGATAGCACGCTGCTGGCACGGCACCAGCAGGCGCTGGGGAGCTGCCGTGCTTGCTGGCTGGTACCCGATGGGAAAGGGCAGCTGGCACAGGGTCCCTCTGCACATTTCCCTGTGGATCAGATGCCTTTTGGAGAATTATAACCTTACCTCACTTCAAAACATTGGGAGGTTTTCATTGGTTTCTTTTTTTATGCGTTTATTCTCCTGAAGGGAGAAGAGGGCTCTTCTGCAGCCCCGTTAAGGGGTATGCACTTCATCCAGCTCAGCCAGGCATTTCTCCTTGTTCAGTTTTAATTTACCTGAGACACAAGGAGTTCAGCATTTCTTTTGGCATTCAGGATTGCTCTCCCATCACCCATTCATCTTTCCCTCCCAAATCGCCTGACAGTTGTCCCAAATTGTCTGCCCACTTCAGCCGATGCCCCTCCAGCCCTTCAGCGCCCAACAGAGGCTTCTCCCAGGAACCAGTCATCCCACGCCTCCCCAGCACCTGGCCACCAAAAAGTCCAGGGCTTTGTCAGGTGTTTGCCCAAATTCCCTCTTTGCACATGTGACCACCCAGCCCAGCGAAGCCGCAGCTGGGATGAACCTTCACTCGCTCGTGATGCTCCTCTAGGAGCTTCTCAAAGTGACAGGTTTTGCATCTGTTAATCATCTCCACTTTCTCCGACGGGCACGGAGGAGCAGGTTGCTTTCGCAGGCTGTCACGTCTCAATTAGCTGTGTACGTTTGGCGGGGGAGCGTGTGACACGGGGCCACAGGGTCTCCACAGCTTTGTAGCTTTAGCATGGAAAGGTAAATACATCCGCAGCGCCCAGTGGTGCTTAGAGCTGCCCCTGCCCTGCAAGGGACTGGCCCTAGACCAGGGACACGGAGTGGTGGGCACCACAAAGATGCCCAAGATCTCCTCATCCTGACTACCCGAACAGAAAGACAATTCAACTGAGGCAATGCTCAGCAGAGACCTGCCCAGACCATGTCTAATGACAGCCCTTAACTGCAGCCCTGTTAATGAGATGCTGAAGACAGGCAGGTCTAAATCTTGCTCCGCCACAGATTTTAGTGCTTTCTGCAGAGCTGCCTGACAAAAGAGCCTCTGCCCTGGAGACCAGTGTTTAAAAGAAAACCAAATACTGAGAGGACATATAAATTCTTCACCTCCTGCTGCTGGACGAGCAGCCCCAGTTGCTCGTCCAGCAGCAGCTTGTTCCAGCTCTCGGCTCATCCCTCCTGTGGCCCAGCAGCCCCATCCTCCCTGCCTCCCATAATGCTGAGCCCCTCGGTGCCTCCCTCTCTGTCACCCGGAATGGGCTCCTACCATTACCCTGGGAGCTCGGACGGCCCCACGGCTCTGACCCTAAAGCCAGAGGCAGAAAACAGGCAGGCAGAGCCGGAGGAAAGCCACTGGCTGTGTGCTGCAAGGCGAGCTCGGGGAAGGAGAACAAATTTAGCCCTGACTCATGCAGGATAAATTCACCATCTTCAGAGCAGCACTTATCGGGGGGGGTGCACCAGCTTTGCGTAGCTCTGGGTTAATGGGGAGGGTTGGACTGCTGCTCAGCAGCCCATCATCTCCCGGGAGGGAGCACCCGAGCTGGGGCTTCACCCATCGTCTGCTTCCAATGTGGTACCCACAGGGATTTTGCAGCTGTGGCTGTGAGGGTGCGACTAGGCTGATCGCTAATTACTGTAGCTCGTAATCAGTGAGAGGCATCGTTAAGGTTTCTGTACCCAGGAGGCTCCAACGAAACTGTCCTGACATTTTGATGCCAATTACTGAAATGCCCACACTAGAAATAGCCATAATTGATAAGGCAGGTCAGCAAGTGTTAACAAAGCTGAAATTTAGGCAAAAATGGAAATGAAAGTTTGTGAAAACATGATCGATTTTTCCTCTCGCTCTAATAGTTGGATACAACTATCTGTTATTTACGGCTGTTTTTTTAAATACTGAGGCTGGGGAAGAAATGAACTTCCACTTGGAGGTATGCGCTCTGCAGAGAGAGGAGCGGACAGGAGCGCTCCGGCTTGGCTCTCTCCTCCGTCGCGGCACCAGTGCTGCAGCGAAGCGCGCTGCTGAGTCTCTCTGCTGGAGGCCTTGATGGTGGCTTTCCCAGGTGCTCCTTACCTGCTTGCTCCTCACGACGGTAATGCCCAAAGGTATTGGAAGGAGGTAGGTAAAAAAGACACATTCAGAGAAACTTCATCTGAGCTGTATAGCAAAATTCCTGAAGTACGGATGTAACCTGCTACTGTTTTACCTCTCTGCCTCCATTTCACAGAATCACAGAATCGTCAGGGTTGGAAGGGACCTCTGGAGATCATCTAGTCCAACCCCCCCGCCAGAGCAGGGTCACCTACAACAGGTTGCACAGGACAGCGTCCAGGCGGGTTTTGAATGTCTCCAGAGTGGGAGACTCCACAACCTCTCTGGGCAGCCTGTGCCAGTGCTCCACCACCCTCAAAGTAAAGAAGTTCCTCCTCATGTTAAGATGGAACTTCCTATGTTCAAGTTTGTGCCCATTACCCCTCGTCCTATCAATGGGCACCACTGAAAAAAAGACTGCTCCCATCCCCCTGGCATCCTCCCTTCAAGTATTTGAAAGCATTAACAAGATCCCCCCTCAATCTTCTTTTCTCTAGACTAAAGAGACCCAAATCCCTCAGCCTTTCCTCATATGAAAGATGTTCCAATCCCCTAATCATCTTTGTAGCCCTTTGCTGGACCCTCTCCAGCAGATCCCTGTCCTTCTTGAACTGGGGAGCCCAGAACTGGACGCAGTATTCCAGATGCGGCCTCACCAGGGCAGAGTAGAGGGGGAGGATGACCTCCCTCGACCTGCTGGCCACACTCCTTTTGATGCACCCCAGGATGCCATTGGCCCTCTTGGCCGCCAGGGCACATTGCTGGCTCATGGTCATCCTGTTGTCCACCAGGACTCCCAGGTCCCTTTCCACAGAGCTGCTCTCCAGGAGGTCGGCCCCCAACCTGTACTGATGCATGGGGTTATTCCTCCCCAGGTGCAGTACCCTACATTTACCCTTGTTGAATTTCATTAGGTTCCTCTCTGCCCAACTCTCCAGCCTGTCCAGGTCACACTGTAAAGCAGCACAGCCTTCTGGCGTGTCAGCCACTCCTCCCAGTTTAGTGTCATCAGCAAACTTGCTGATGGTACACTCCATCCCTTTGGCCAGATCATCGATGAATATATTGAACAGGACTGGACCCAGTACTGACCCTTGAGGGACACCACTTGTTACTGACCTCCAACTAGACTCTGCACCACTAACCACAACCCTCTGAGCTCTATCTGTTAGCCAGTTCTCAATCCACCCCACTGTCCATTCATCTAGCCCACACTTCCTAAGCTTGCCAGTGAGGATGATGTGGGAGACAGTGTCGAAAGCCTTGCCAAAGGCTTTTATACAAGAGGATGGTTTTTGTCTAGCCCCAGATTGGATGCCACCTTCAACAAGGACACCGCCGCCACCACATCATTAATTCGGGGAGAACTCAGTTTTCTGGGTGACAGCCCATTGCTTTTACAGAAGGACAGACCGACAGGCACATGGGCACAAAACACTGGTGCTCTCTGATAGCCATTAATGAATAAAAGCTGTTTTCTTCCTCCATGGCCTTTCCTTCTCGGCAGTTTTGGCTCAACCATCCCCTTGGCTCCGCCGTGAATGTGCACCCCTGAGTCCTCAGACACCGTGGTGGGAAGGACCCCAGGTTAGGAGTGAGCTCTGTCGGCACCATTGCTGATTTGCCACTTGTCTTATTTAAATAATTTCTTACAAAAGAATTGCCAGAAGGCACCTGACCTTGAAACACTGCAAAATAAATGAAGACCCAAACGGAGGTGTACTCGCCTGGCCCCGCTGGCTCAGCAGCAAACCCCGGGTAGGGAGGGACAACACAAACCCTGCCAGACCCGCAGACCCAGCACAGGACTCCCATGGGGTGACCCCCGGTGGGGGTCCACTGCCCACCGCCACCTCGGTGTGGCTTTTGGCAGCAGTGTCTCCCCCGTCACCCTGGCAAAGGCCAGCTCTGGAGCTGCCGGCACGGCCGCAGGGCTCTTTCCAGAGCTGAGCCTCATCTCACCCACCTTTGATGAGTCCCGCTCCCCAGGGCGGTGCGGAGTCGGCCCCGAGCGGGCAGGTCCGGCTTCTCCCGGCTGCGCTGGGGCTCTCACACCTCGCAGCTTCCCAGGGCTGGCCTCGTACCTTTGTTCTCGCAGCCGAGTTTTCCCTCCCCATCTCCCCTTGCCTGCTGTGCGCAGCGTTTGATTTGTGATGGATTAATGTGAGATCTTTGAGTGCAGCGATTCCCCCCCCCCAGCAGCAGTTTCCTCTAATGATTCACAACCGGAGCCGCACAAACCCTGTGAGTCCAGTTTATTCCAGCATCAGTAAGCGGCTTGGGTCAGTCCAGTCTTACGGCCGTTGCGGTTCACCCTAAAAACCAAACGCAGAGGACACAAGTGAAGGGAAAGAGAGGGCCATGTGCTGCCCTTCCCCACCCCTCGCCCCTGCCTCCCTGCCCAGTGGTGGGATGCATCCTACCCACTCCGCGGCAGCCGACGTGGAAATNGGCTCGCCATGCCGAGCGGGCCCACCAGCGGCCACGGGCTTGGTTTGGCAGTGTCGGGGAGGAACCGTCTCTGTTTTGGCAGGAGCCCATGGCGAGGTGGGTTCTGGGGGTGTGGAGCAGCAGGCTGAGCCCGCTTTCTGTGAGGGATCCAGCAGAGGTGCCACATTTTGCGTCCTGTGTGCCGGCACAGACCAGGCAGGGCAGGACCAAACCAGTGCCCACAGCCACCCCGAGCCCACGAGGACAGGACGGGTCCCATCCCCACGCACCTCGGGGTGAGGTGGGTGGTGCAAGGGAAAACAGCCAGGGCGGCTTTTTCCCCCCCGCAAACCAGCCAAGGAGCAGATGGAGGGGAAAATCCCTCCTCTCAATTCCTGCTAGACTAACATTTTACCTGCAAAATTGAGGTAGGAGGCTTTTAAATGACTTGTAGGTGGATCTGGTTCTTGAAACAGTTCTGTTTTACAACAAGTCTTCGCTGTTTGAAGGAGGCGGGTGTAACAGCAAACAAGGAAACGGTTAACTACAGCCTTGGGTTTGTGCTCGCTTTCCCCAGGCTGCTGGAACATAGGGATTCCGGGGTCGAAGTCACAAATTTACCATTAAAGCACATGCCCATTTCATCCGTTTCGGGGGTGGGTTCTCTTTAAAGCTTTCATCCTGGCAGGGATGTTTGAGGAGCTAAAAATAGGCAGCAAAGTCACGTGAAAACCTCCGGATGTGAGAAATCACATAAAAGATACGAGCGTGAGTCCCTGTTTCCTTGGAAATAATAGTAGTAGTAATTCTTGAATGCGAGGTTGTAATGGCGAGGTCTGAAACCGGCCCGTTGTTCTCCGAAACCCGCTGTGCGCAGCCAGGGCAGGGTAAAACCCGGGTGTCAAGAGAACAAACTGCCCCGGTATGCAGTGCTCGGGGGGGTGAGGATCTGGTCCAACCCTGCTCCCGTGGGAGAAAAGCCTTCCCTTGCAGAGCTCCAGAGAACGAGCCGGTGCCGGAGGTTTCCACATGTGCAGGATCGGACCCGGAGCCGCTGCACAGAGGGGACGGGAGAGCTCGGGCAGAGGGGATGGCACAAAGCTCTCCAGACCTCCAGCGCTGGCTGGAGAAATTGCAGTTGAAGGTTTCAGTTTGGGATGAGCCCAAAGGAAACCCCTCAGTCACTGCACCCCGAAACTTTGGTTCTGGCTCTGGATTTAAATTCAGATCTGCAGCCAGTGCTGGGTGGGAGGGATTGCTCCAAGCCTGGGACTTGGACACCTCTGGGAATATTTCAGCACTGGGAGCCAAGTCTGTGGCACGAGCCAGCCCTGGTGGGAGCCAGTGAGCTAAATGGCTGCAGCAAAGGGCTCTCACCCATCCGCGTGGAAATTGCTTACATTTAAAATTTAGCATCCCTATCCCGAGCACTTGAAGGCAGTGAACACACTTAACTCCAGCCCATCGCCGAGGACCTGGGCGGTGCTGAGCATCGTTAAGGGCAACACAGCAACCTGCAGGATGAGAGAGCCGGTTTCCCCCAGCTGCCGTGGGGTGACACCGAGCCACCCTTCAGCCACCGGAGCTGCCACACGGGGTACAGCAGTGACACTACAGCAAACTACAGCCCCGGGTCCTGCACCCACCCATGCCTCACGCTCCATTTTCTGTTCCCGCATTGCCAGCTTGAGCTGCACGCCACCTCCTATAAATCCTTTCTAAATGAGCATCAGCATTCAATTTATTTCAAAAAGACTGATTGCTTTGCCTGTATTGGTTTTGCATGGGAAGCACGGGTGAACACCAGTATTTGGACACCGAAGCCAAATGTTCACCAGTTAGTAAATGCCAGAAAAAAGGTTTCATAACCTATCCTGCCAAGTCACAGCTTTGCACTAAAAGAGAGCAGGACTCAGACTTTCCACTAAACTGGTTCCCGATGCCAACCACATTATTTGGCATCACTGTTAGTCACCTATAGATGTAAGAGCAGATATGGCTAAAATCCTTTCACTGCTGCGATTGCAAAAGAGTATACTGGCGGTGAAAAAAAGCCAAATTTTTTCAATTTTTGAGCTGGAAATTTTGCTTCCATGGGCTAGAGAAATATCATGTTTTTTTCTTGCTCCTCTCTTTTCCTGTTGCTGCCATCACAACCGTCTTCACATTCCTCTTGCCAGAAAAGAAGGATGAAAGCGAGAGGAGCAGAGGAGGCACTGGCTGTGCGCACGCTATGGGTTGCACGTGGGGTCCCCATCCCCGCACGACTGTGGGTCCATCATGTCCGAGTCTCAGCTGGGATGCGTGAGGCCAGGCACCCTCACCGACACCCCAGGCTGTTCCTTTGAGCGCTCAGCTGCAGCCCGGGCAGGCGGTACCCGGCGCTCAGCAGGGCTGGCACACAGGATGCTGCAGAGCCCACTCACCTGAATTTTATACCCAAGCTCATCATGAAGACCCCAAAATCTGCCACGAGCATGGATTTTGCTGAAATAATAACTGTGCCTGATGCTCCAGCAGTCCACCACAGCCTGTCCGTCGCTCCGTTTGCCAGATGCCTACGTGAGGTTTTGTTCTGGATGACCAGAAACCAAATTAGGCTGCCTCCAAAGAGACGATGCAACGTTGCTAGGCAATTACGTCTGGCTGAAAGAAGCTGACAGTCATAGCGAGTTACTGATCTGTGCAGGATGCGGCGATAAGGTTATCTAATTCTGCATATGGCACTTGCGCATGTTTGTGCCAAATACGACTCCAGCCTCTCAGGTCAAGAGGACTTTGGCTCAACTTTGAAACTGATGGAGCTCAGGAGTGGGGTGGGATGGGGATGCTGGCGGGGCCATCGAGCAGCACCCGCAAGGAGAAACAAATTAAGGGACAAGAGAAGCTCCAAAAATCACGTTACTGCTACGATAAAAAAGAAAAAAATGAACCTCCACCTTTGATATAAGGTGAATGGTTTTTCTGGCAGGGAAAATGGCTTTTCCTCCCTATTTGAACAAAATCCTTCTTCTGCCCAACAGTAGATGCCACCCATGACCTGAGATGGACCGTTGGTTGTGATGCCTTTCCCCAAAGAGCCAGTTGTCCCCACCTGCCTGCACCAGTGCTGCATGTCACAGCAGCGTGGCTGGACGGACGCCGTCCCCATCCCCCACACTGCCGCCAGGCACTGGGAGATGCTACAGGTTAATTAGCACTTACTCATTAGGGCTGATGCCAGAGGCCTTTGCCGAGAACAGCAGGGAAATGAAAGCAGCTGCAGGAATGGTCAGGGCTGGAAGAGGAAAAGGCAGGAGGGGACCGAGCCAGGGGGATTCCAGCTGGGATTCGGCGGAGCACTCCTTTGAATTCTACCTTTTGCTAATAAAATGAGACTATCCAAAAAACTGAACTTTGAGGCTTTGATAAACACGCCTGCTTTAAATCAGGCTGGCTGGGGACACTTCACCCTGGAACACAGCTGGTACCAGACACCGGAACCAGGCAGAAGAAAGAAGGCTGTTAAGGCAGAGGAGTGGGTAAAGGACATTAAAACGAACTCCTTGGCAAGCTGCGATGCACCGAAGCCTCGAGCACGTGCCTCCCTGCAGGCGTGCACGCGGCGCGCCCGGTTTCAGTGGCAGCGCTGGTGCTCTCAGTTCCCGCGGGGACCGCGGAGACATCGATTCAACAGATTCCTCCTGGGCTGGGACAGTGTCCTGGTTCGAGTGACCGGCGGTGGCCGTGGCACTGCAGTGAGCAGCCTCAGCTCTGAGACCGTGCACCAGTGCTTGGGACAAAGGGAAATCAGGTCCTAATTCACTGCGTCTCACTGTGCAGGGCACATCCGGCGTCCTCAGAGACCCCAGCTGCGAGGGCAGGAAAATAGATACACACATATTTTTAAACACACGTATTTTTAAACAATGTACCTCATTTCGTGCACTTTTTGGGTGGAGAAATTTTGACACCAATGCCTGGGAGAGGATGCAAAGCGCTGCCTTAACACCATCTGAACAGCTAGAATGTGTTCCTTTGCCAAGATAGCGCAAGAGCAAGCTCTCGAGCATCCCACCAGCGAGCAAGCGTGCCCACGCGGCACTAAAGCATTTGGGGGAGCTGCACAGCACCTCGCTTCTTGCTCCAGACCTCGGGCTGAACGAGAGGCCTCCAACTGCTGCGGAAGGAGGAATGTGCTGCTCGCTGCCTTGCAGGATCCTGGCTTATAATAGCAATTGGCGCAGAGTCATCCTTATCAGCTAGCACATTAATCTTAATTAACAGATCGACAGCAACAGTTCCTCCCTGCAGCTCCCCTGAGCATTCGCAGCCTTTGCTGCGCCACCGCTCCAGCATCAGTGCCGTTCCCGCTGTGGGGAAGAAGGCCAAATCCTGCACGGAACTGGAGTGGCTCCACTGGCTCCAGCCCTCCAACCGCTCTCCCGGGAGGCCCCACTGTACCCAGCCAGGAGCCCAGCAGTGTGTCATCCCCCCATAGCTGGAACCAGGACCAGGAGGTTCCTCTCCATCCCAGACCCCCCTGTCCCGGGTTTGGCTGGGATGCAACACCCATCCCTGAGATGCCCCACATCCTTCACCCGGGTCAGGCCCTGGAGAGGAAGAGTTTCCCTCCTACATGTCTGCACGTTTCTTGAAAGGACAATTATTTATATATTAAAAAAAAAAAAAGGAGCTAAACCAAACCAGCTTATCTGTGAAAATGGAAAATGTTGTTAGTTTGCTCTAAATCAAACCCGAACAGCAGGGCCCCTCTCGCCTTCCACTCCCTGCTGCTGGAAAATTGGTGCCGACTGTCCCAGGATCGATTCACACCCTTTTGCCTAAAGCTGATCTGCTCTTTGTGCATGAATAATGCTCACGGGTGAAAGCTCCAGCGAGCAAGGACCCAGGCCTGCATGGGTCCCTGACCACCGGCTGGGGTCAGGGGACACGTGTGCACCCCTGGACTGGGGCCATGGGGCAGTACAGCTCCTAGCAAGACAAAGCCCAAATGGGCAAAGACTCTAACTGGGTGCATGTGAGTAAAGGGAAGCGATGAAATGGCTGAGGCTGTTGCAGGTGAGAAAACTAACAACCCCTGGCTGCTGCAGTGTGAATTTAGGGCACAGTCATTCCTGCCAGGTAATTAAAGGGCACAGGGACAGCATCCATCACACCTTGTCTGAGGACTGCCCAGGTCAGACACAAAGCCAGGACAGCTCAGACCTGGCAGAGCTCAGAGAAGAATGTCATTTTCCTAGGAAAAAAAAAAAAAAAACCCGACAAAATTCACCACCACCAACAACAAAAATACCCAATTCCCTTGTCCAGGTCAACAAATCCCATTGGCTCTGCCTGGACTGGACCCATGCACACGGCAGCTGAAGGAAGCAGTAAAGCATCACATTTCCCAGAGCAGTGGGAAAAGTTACCCTCGTTGTGCAAAGGCTGGTCCCCAGCTGCCCCCCGCGGTCGGGCAGAGGTGGACGCTGGCACGCACGGCTGCAGCAGCCACCTCGGAGGACCAAAATCACAGCTGTAGCAATCGGTAGATTGGAGACTCCTGAATAAACACTGTTAATTCCAGAACGAAGACATCCCCGGGACAGCACGTGGTCCTTCCACATCCCTCACCCCACTCCCTTCAGATGTCACCGCATTAAACCCTCGTGTGTGGCAGCAGCCGGGCTTAGGCATGTGTTGCTTACTGAGGGCACCCGGGGGGGGGTCATTTTGCCTCCTTGCTTCTTGGCAGAGGGCTGGGTGTCAGAAGGATGCCCACGTAACTGGCCGGGTTTGCTGGCACACCGGGGGGTTAGGCAAGGCTGTGGGGACAGGCAGAGGAGGCAGTTTCCTCGGAGGGTAACTCAGATCTTGCCATATTGCTTTCAACTCCTCGTTATTCCCCTTTTTCTCTTGGCAGCCCAAGGCACGGCTGGGAGAGCGGAGCCAGAAGCACACTGGAAGAGTTGCTTTATGGCACGTTACTTCAGCTCAACACTCAAAACGCAGCCAGAAGGTACAGCCCGGGGGTGGAGGCTCCAGACCTGCAAGGGGGTCCCTGCGGGTTAGGAGAGGATGAGCCAGGAGGGTTAAATTGGAGGCTTAGACCTGAGATTAAGTTACAGCACCTAAACGAGCTGGCACAAACAAGCAGAGGCGCAGAACCCCCTCCACTTGGTGCAAACCGGTGATGATGGGCTCCTGCATCCCGGCGCCGGGCTGGGGGCAGCCGTGGAGCTCACCCACACCGCGGCGCCTTCGGCAGCCTGAACTCACTTCTGTGCTCGAGTCCTCGGACAGGGAAGGCTTTTTACATCACGTTACACCGATCATTTTACTAAATAAGTATGCATGATTTAATTGTCTTAAATAAGAAAATTTTGCAACTGAACAAGAATTTCATTTTCTTAAAGCCATAATGTCACAGCACAGCTTAAGCCCCAAATATTTTAAAAATATGAACCCGGAGTTCAAGTTCTCTGTTTGCGCAGATGCTAGCGGAAAAGCAGCCTGGTTTTCACAAATTCCTTTCAGGGGATGCTCCGGATTTGCAGAAGTCAGACCACCACAGGGCAAAGAAGTTAGCTCCAGGCATTACTTCTGAAAGCACTGACCTAAGTGTTTTTCCAACATAGAGAGGGGGGGAAACCCATCTCAGCTGAAATACCAAGGCTTTAAAAATTAGTTGCTGTTCATGTGCAGTAGCTCTTGTTATTAAAAACACCATAAAAGTTTTACTATGCTGACTTAGGGTGCATGTAAAGAACCTAGCTTGTCTTGACAGACCATAAAGGAACTTTTATGACCTATTGGGTCAATGATTTGCAAAGAAGGATTTACGCTGCCATCCAGGGCTGGGATGCACTGCTGGAGGAGGAACGTGCCAAAATGGTGTGCAGGCCTGAAAGGTGGACCTGCTACGGTCTGGCTGGGTAAACAACGTGTACATCCAGCATGACTAAGTGTAGCAGCATACCTGCTCGTTATATGGATTGTGTTAACGCAGAAGGACACAGCATCATGTGCTGAGAACATTTAACCAATTGATCTTTATTATTTTGGGGTCTTGCGTGGAGCTTTAGAAAAAAAACTTACCGGTGTGTCAGTTCAGTTCTCCCCCAGGGTTAAAGCTTTGGAGATCCAGGCTGAATTCCCAGTGTTGCAACTGCTTTATCTTCTATTGCAAGATGTCAGGGAAAAACATCGGCTTCACCGGTCCAAGGTTCAGTCTCAACACACTCCCGGAGTAACTTAAGGAAGAGGAGGACCTGACTCAGTGAAATAGTATCATCTTGGAATGATACTACCGTGTCTGTTCAGGACAGATGAAGCGGTTCAAAGGAGAGCCCCGCTGTGCCAGCAGCCGCCTATCAGCGTCAGCACTCGTTTACCTTTATAAAACACCAACATCCATGGACACGCACAAGGGCAGAGCATCACAGCTGCAAGGGAAGCGCTAGGGAAATCCAAATATGCCGTGCGCCTCCAGCCTTAGGGACCGGTGAAAGGGACACAGGCCCACCTGTGAGTGACGGAAACTGCCCTGCAAAAGGGACTAAACCCCCAGTGCCACCCTCCTGGGGCAGCACCGCCGGCCACACAGCCGCTGCTCTCCCTCGCTAGTGCAGCTCACGTCACCCCGATCCCCACCGTGGCTTTCGGCTCACCCCCAGCCCAAGCTCTGTTGCCCAAATTCATTGCTGGTGTTGGAGCCACCCCCGGGTCTGGGCAGCAACTGGGACAGTAACCCAGAGCACCGGACCCCGTCCCAGCCCCGGGCAGTTCTGCACGGAGGACGCGCTCGGCCGGTGCCAGCCCGGGAGGGAGCAGGACCATTTCCAGCAGATGCAGACCCCCGGGGAGCTGCGCTCCAGAGCCCTGCGCCTGCGGGAGGGAGGTGGTAGCCTGGAAAGATCAAATACTTCAAACGCCAGCGTGGGCTGAAAGGAAAACCAGTAAAATCTTTTAAATGCCAGAGGCTGGAGGGCTCCTCCAGCCAGGCTCTGGCAGTGCTGCTCCCTGGGGCGACATCTGGAGGGTCTCCGAGGGATGAGGAGCTCCATCGGCCTCGGCTCACCCAGGTGTCCACGCTGCCACGGGGATGCTCATGCAGGTCAAACACGTAACGCCGACCGGGACCCTTCAAGGAGCAACACCCACTCTTCCTCCTCCAGCTCCCTTCCCCATCCGCAGGGCCAGCGTCACAGGCACCGAGGTGGCCACACTCTACAGACTTCCTTCCCCAAAGCCCTTTTCCTTCAGCCCTCCACATCCAGATGGATTGAACCAGATTTGCTGCACACGTGGCAACCAAATGAAGTGGTTTCTTTGGCAACAATCACGAAAGCTCGGAAAAAAATTTTGCTTTCTGTCTCATGCGACTTCAGCAGCCCAGGTAACGCAGACCGGGAGGCAGAGAAACTGCGAGCATCTGACTTGAATTACTGCCTGTGATAGGAATCAGACACGCGCTCCAGCATGTCTGCTGCGCGTTTATTTATTTATTTGGGGGCTGATGGATTTAAAGACTCCCTATTGCCCGAGCAGCAGTATGGCACAATAATTCACTTGATCTCTGATTTATATTTCACGATCAAGTGAAGCAGGACGCTTCTGCCCGGCACAAGACTAAGCTGTATATGCCAATACCGCGCTCGGCAGCTCCAGAGAACCTGGGCATGTACAGAAGTAAAAGCTGAGGCTGCAGGAAGGGGTAAGCACGAGATAAAAGCCCTGTTAAGCATCCAAACCTGCATGGCCGGGTTCACAAACCAAAACGGGGACTCACAGATCCCCATCCCCTATTTGACCTTAAGCCAACTACACCAGCAGCTCTGGCTGCAGCAGGTGAGGTAATTGCACCTAATTAACTCCCTCTGTGCTTCTGAATCCCATATGGGGAAAGGATCAAAGCGCCGCTGGCAAAGGGGAGCAGGGTACGAGGACGGGTGAGACAAGAGGGATCTCCTGGGTTGGGGGGAGTGTCAACCAGAGACCCCCCACTTTCCCCCTGTGGCCCCTCAGAGACGTCCCCGGGTACTTGCAGCTCCAAGCAGAGAGGCAGGAGCCCATGAACGCCATGGGAGAAAAGACCCCCCTGTGTCCCATCACCCCCCGGGTGCCAGGGGCTGCAGGTACCTCCACGTGCTCTGGTGCCACACCAGTGGCAGCAAAAATAGATATAAGGTATTTCAAATGTTTCTCCCTCCTTTTTACAGAAATCGTTACACAGAGCAAAGATCTGCTGTTCTCTGCTCTGCTTCCCACTTGGAAATACCCTCTAGAATTTAAGGAGGATAAAAATAGCAGCATTCAATGGGAATAGGAGTGAGCTCTTCAGAAGGTACCATAATCACACAGAGCCGGAGCCCAAGCCCTTAGCTGCCGTGAACAGCACTGCCAGTTGATCTCCTTCAAAGCATTGCTGAATGAGGTCTTAGCCTCATAATTTAAGGGGATGAAGTCCTTCCTTGGGTTGTGAAGATCTGGGCTTTCCAGATCTATTATTTTATATTAACTTCTCCTGGAGAGCCTAATTAGATGAGGGGGCAAGGGCTGCTCCCTCCTTCCCCCATCATCCAGGGCCCTTTCTCCCCCCATAAGAGATTTTATTTGTGCTGCGCGAAAGATTTATCAACCACCTTTATAGCCCTCCCTGCACTAAATCACACTCCTAATGGGTAGCCTGAGGTAAGAGCACCACTGTTTATTATATTATTTTTTTTTAATCCGTTGGATAGCACAGTTACACACACAGCGCTGGCAGGCTGAGCTCTGCCTCCCCCTCCTCCCCGGACAGCACAGTTTTAAGACTCCCATGTGGCATTACTTGTACTGGCCAGAATCACAAGACGCAGGTTGTGAGAGCCTCAGCAGGAGCATCTCAAGGTCCAGACACTGGTGACGACCTGGGGATGGCCGGAGCAGAGAGGCAGCCTCCCCTGCTCACCCTCCGCTTCAGGGAGGAATTCACAGTGGTGCCACCAGCTCCAGTCTCCCAAAGGTCCGTCCCCGCAGGAACAGTTGATTTCCATCTTTGCCAGTGACTTGGAAATCATCCAAATGCAGAGGTTAAGTTAAAAAGATCCCCACCCTTTACCCTAGTCCAGATGTTGAGAGTATTGTTGTTAGAGCTGGATGAAGGTGAGAAAAAAAAAACAACAAACCCTTACTTAAATCCAGTGATATTTGAGATCCACTCCACCATCCCAGCTTTCAGGAACACCAGCACCCTTTTGGCAAACCCAACTTGCAGGAGAACCCATTAAGCACCAGAAGAGTCATTAATTCACTACAAATAAGCTGTTAATCTGCTGGTGGGAAAACATCTCCCGTTGTCCAGCAGGGCAAGGCACAGACCCCCTTCTCACCTGCAGACTTAACTCCTAACCGTCTGTAAAATACAACACTCAACGCATCAGCAAGAATAACTCAAGTGGCTCATTACAGGCTCCTCCTCAAGTCTAAGGCTGATGGTGGTCTAACTTCTCCCAGTTTCAGCCAGGAGACCAGGGGTCTAGGGGCTGCACGTCCCGCTCCTTCCAGCTCCTGCTCCTCAGCCAGTGTGGGGGTTTGGGATGGAAAGGGACCACTCGCTTGCGGTCCTTCTTCAGATAAAAAGCTTTTCTCCACTGGTTACAGCTGTCTGGCTGACACGCGGAGCACAGTGAGCCCACTACACCCAGCTCAAGGGGAGTCACCATCCCTAAAAGAGCGCATGTCGGCTCATCACTGCTCTCACCTCCATCCACGCACGCTGCCCAGCCGCTCCTGGGGGGGCTTTGCTCAGGGGGCACCAGGTACCGCAGCCTGCTCATCCCCCAGCCGCTCCATAGGCGGGGGAATCACAGAGTCACCTCCCAGTTGTTCTAACTCATCGCCTTTAACTCAATGTTTTGATTGATTAAGCCTTTTGGCATATAAATTTGTGGGATTTATAACTTTGCACGGAAGGAAAATGACAATCTGTATCTCTAATGGGACTTGCAAGAGCATAGGTGGGCCCAGAAGGGCCCAAAAGCATAGCTGGTCCTGCTCGGTACGACAAACTGCTGCAGAAAATAAGTGTAAAGGTTGGCAAATTGGTTGTTGGTGAGGGGTGGCCATCGGGCCCACCTCCCCAGGCCTGCTGGGTGATTGCCGGAGCAACACAGCAGCACAGAGATGCTGAATTCGGGCTCCTCTCCTGCTGCTTCAGAAGGCGCCCTGCTCGTGCTGCAAAGGCCGTGGGGATGGCAGACCCTCCCGGGAGCAGGGCAAGGTGACGGCAGCCAACACCGACAGCAGCCGGGGCTGAGTCGGAGCCACCAGCCTGCACACAAATCCCCAAATCTGGCATCCTGGCAGCCTCACTGCACACCCGCCTCTCCCACCGGCTCCCAGGCTTTCTTCCTCCCCGAGTGTCATCACAATCGGGGAGCTTTTGCAGTCAGGGGAGTTTCCCATCAATCATTTTTCCCCGTGCCATTGTACTGCAGGGACTCCCCATTAGATCCCTGTCGGAGGCTGTCACACACCCATCACGCCCCGCGCTGTGGCAACAATCCAAACCCCCAGGAACCACCGTATTCCTTTCCCAGGGAGCGCTTCTGCAACTCCAGACCACATTTTCCTTCCTCAACTTCACACCAACAAAACTTCGCTTGAATAAGGAGAACAATAGGAGCAGCTAAATACTTTTCCGTCCCCTCTGTCCCCCAGTAGCAGGCACAAATCCTGGGCTCGCAGGGACGCTGCCAGGCTTTTTGCGGGCTCTCTGCTGGCAGGTTTGTTAACGTCGGGATGCAGCCCCAGCCCCTCAGCCAAAGCCTCAACCTCTAACGTCGGCTGCACAGAAAGATTTGGAGATTGCAGAGGATTCTCCTTGCTGGGAATGAAGAATCGGGATGTACGCGTGTAAGAAGTGATGAACGATGCAAGTCGCTTGCTCCTGGGCAGACACACGCTCTGGGCTTCCCCTGGCTGCAGGACAGCCTCTCCATCCAGGCTCCACGAGCTTCTTCCAGCAGCTTTTGGGAGGCTTAAGGCTGATGGACATCTCTTCAAATCTGGGGAAAAAAAAATTCAATGTATACATAAATTGACCCTCCCAGAGAGTAGAATCAGCCTCGAGCCCTAACCAGGTTCCTCCTGCCACTCCATAATTTTGTCTTTCTTGGATCAGGAAGGAATGAGCCATGTTTTTCTTGCCCTTTCTTCATCTTATTTTTATCAACCCCATAGGGAAGTAAAGCATATGAACAGAGAGAGAGACAGGCTACTTCTGCTGAAGCCAACTTGCAGAGTAAGACAGTAATAACCACCTAAAAGCGGTGGGAGGGACTGTTGGTCCTATTTATACTTGGCTTACGCTGGGCATTCCTCCAGAGAGTCAACGAGGGAGTAAACCCCTATGAGAGGGAATTTTGACAAGTCACGCTTTTAAACTTCACCACATCTTTAGCCTGTCACATAGAGTACCTCTACAACCTATGTAAAATCTAACATATATATAAGATTGTATTTTATAGATTATATGTATTAGATAGGTATTAATTTCTGGGTGAAGGCAGAATTAAAGTCTCAGTGGCTCTCCTGCTTCTCTACACTACTCTGAGCTTTAATCCCTCCTAAAATAGACATACGAACGTGGAAAACTCCTCCTGCCATCTCCACACCAAACCTCCCAGGCAACATGAATCACACAGCCCCGACAGCACGGCTCAGGGAGGAAGAAAAACCAGCTTTACTCATTCCTGTTCTCCTCACCTGGGCAACCCCGTGCTGCTTCTCCAACACATCAGCTTTCCCCTGCTCACAGGGATATTTTGTACCCAAATTCAGCTCCCAAATTTGTTTTTTCCAACACTTGAGAGCAAATTAGAGCAGCTTAAACCCTTCAGTGCTCCTCCCTCCAACTCTGGCCAGCTCTAGTAGCTGTGGCAAATTAATACTTCCTAAAAGCTTTTGATGTGCTGCTACCAAGTGTGTATTACACTGGGAATTTCATGGTTCACTTAAGTGAACGCTATCGGCCTTGAAAGCCTGGAACGCCTCTGCCTCACCTGCGAGGATGAGGAGGGGAGGATTGCCAAAGCAGGGGAGGCAGAGCGATAGGGATTCTCACACCCTGACTTCCTCGGAGTTACTGTGCAGTTTTACGTCCTTCTCAGAATGGCTTTGGAGAAGAGGCAGTGTGTGTGTTGGAACAGTTTTGACAACTCCTAATGCTGGAAAAAAAGATGGAAAAAATTAGAAATGTTAGAAAGTCGTAAAAACTTCAGGATCCTGAAAATAATAAATAGTCACAGTGGAAAGCAATTTTTCTCTTTGTGTTTTGTTTTGATTTTGGTATGGGGACACAGAGGAGAACAAAGAAGTATTTATTACTTGATTCCTCATCTAGGAAGCATAACTGGCTCGTGCCGTCCGTGTTTCCTGTGAGCCAGGGCGGCCAGATCATTTACTGCTCTGCGAGAAGCAGTCCCCCTTTGAGGAGGAACAGGGGACTTCAGACAAGGACTGTGAGATTTTCAGGACAACAAGACCTGGCTGCAGGAAGGCACTATTTTCAAGCTTCCTTATGAGGACGGGCTGAGAGAGTTGGGGGTGTTCAGCCTGGAGAAGAGAAGGCTCCGGGGAGACCTTATTGTGGCCTTCCAGTACCTGAAAGGGCTACAGGAGAGCTGGGGAGGGACTTTTTACAAGGGCATGTAGTGATAGGACGAGGGGCAATGGCTTCAAACTGGAAGAAGGGAGATTTAGATTAGATATTAGGAAGAAATTCTTCACTCTGAGGGTGGTGAGCCCCTGGCGCAGGTTGCCCCGAGAAGCTGTGGCTGCCCCATCCCTGGAGGTGTTCAAGGCCAGTTTGGACGGGGCTTGGAGCACCCTGGGCTGGGGGGAGGGGTCCCTCCCCAGGGCAGGGGGGTTGGAACCTGATGGTCTTCAAGGTCCCTTCCAACCTAAACCGTTCTATGATTTTATGATTTAATATTAGGTGAAGACCAGAGTTAGGCAGAGAATGTCCTTCACCATTACAAGCTTCCACGCTATGTCATAGGGGAGTTTCCTAAGTGGGATAATTGCACTGGTGTGGTTTGAAACGCTTTAGTTCAGAATTTCTGGAACTGCCTTTTGATGTTACTGCTCTTTCTGCACGCAGCTTCTGTTTTGCGGGGATACCTAAATGAGCAATGAGAAAGCACTGGAGCCATTCCCGATAACTTCCTATTAGATGGGTTCAGCCGGGATCAGCATTAGCCTCAACCCTGTCTCGGAAAGGGCTCCGACCAAATACCAAGCAATCGGCCACCACAAGGTGGAAAACCACAAAGAAGCTGCAGTGCACCTCCCAACAACACAAGCAAAAAGACTGATGAACGTAAATATTCCAGAAAGAAACAACCGAGAGAAAGATAGGTGGACAAGACATGACTTTTCCCTGTCCTTACTACAACTAGAGAAGCCAGGAAGGAATCCAGGCATCACAAATTGCAGCCATTCTCCCTCTTCATTCCACATCCTGCTGGTTTTCCACAAGCCATCAGGATCAGCTGGCTCCACTGGGACTCTCAGTGCACCCTCTGAAAGGCTTTGAACCGGGCTCAGGCTCCAGAGTCTGCACAGCCGCAGCGCCCACCCCACAAAACCCAGTCTGCCGGCAAGCACTGGGAAGGGATGTAAGAAAACAGCAAATAGCAAATGCAGTAAAAGCAATCTCTACCATGCTTGTGTACTTAATTCCTTTTTTTTTTTTGGGGGGTGGGGGGGCAGCAAAGGGAAAGAAACACGGGGAAAAAGAAGAAAAAAAGGTCTGCAAAACAAGAATTCATGCGGGAAAACCTATATACTAGGGGGTTTTAGGGGTTTTGTTTGGGTTTGTTTTTTTTTTTTTTAGCTTTTCAGTTTGCAAATCAGAAGTAAATTTTCACAGCTCTGCTCTCTTTAAAGTATCATAGACTCAGGTTTACCTTTAAACGACTGACTCAGTGGGGCTGCAGCAGTCCATCCAACCTGCTGCAAGGCAAGATACTTGCCTGAAGCTGAACATTTACACCCTGGAGCAACCCACGCTCCAAGCCACACGCGCAGAAGGGATTTCATCCCCCTCTCTTGCAGTAAGCAGCGCCCAGTTTTCCAGCCAGGTTTTTTGGGGTTGGTTTTAATACGGTCATGCAAAGAAGGAAAGACTCCACAATCACAAATGCTGTTTCTCCTCAATGCATCCGCCTCCGTGAGACGGGAAGGAGTTTGCCCACAGCTGGGACCCAAACACAAGCCCTGTATCAGGGCGTTTTGCTGACTCAGCACAGCAGTCACGTTCCTGTGAGACACAGCTGGACCCGTTCATCATATTCCTCGTGTCTTTTGCAGATAGCTTTTCGCTTTGGGACTTAAACGCAAGAAAACGCAGCCGGACATACGCAGCTCATCGCTGCGAGGGCTGCGGGGCTGGAGGTAAGGAACAGGCACAGCCCTGCTGCGGGTTCCTGAAGGTCCTTCCAGACAGTAGGGTGATAGCGTCTTCTCAACTTAATTGTCCCCAAGCTGCTGTGTAAAGGAGGTATGTTCAAATTTAAATAAAAAGAGTTTTTAAAAGTTAGCTGACGTAGGAGCTTTACAGAGGAGAGGCTTTTTTCTTCTCTCTCCCAGTTACGCTAGTGGGTGCTGATTTTTGTAACACCTTCAAGTCTTAAAACAACTAACAGTTTACTCCAGAAAGTTTAAAAAAAAAACCCTAAGGAGCCAGGAACTAGAGCTCCCCATTCCCATCAGCTCCTTCTGTAGTCCCTAGAGGTAACAAACACAAACCTTTCAACACAATGCCCAAGCCCAGCACATACCTTGACGCAGCCGCGGGTGCCCTTATCCCCGCAGCCTTCACCCGCCTTCCCTCGCAGCGGGGCCGACTCCGCAGCTCCGGCACCGAACGCGGCTCTCAGCTCACGCGGCTCCAAGGCAAGGGATTTCCAGGAGACCGAGCCACCGAAATCCCGGTGAGGCGGTGAGTGGGCAGGCTGGGTGGGTACCAGCGCTGCTGTCCCCGTGGTCAAACCAGGACAGCTGCGCTGGCAATCGTTTGCCAGCTCTTCAAGCCTCCCCCTGGTGATGAAGCAGGTGGACGGTGATGAAGATGAAGGCCGTCCCCTCCGCTCCCCGCAGCTCTCGCCGCTTTGCCCTTTGGCTGGTCACAGGTTGAGCACTGGGACCATACACTCTTCGAGGCAAGGACTGTTTCTCTACTTGCTCGTCCGGCATGCCAAACAAGTGCTTTTCAGGTCTGCAGAACAACCACTGCCTTTCCTGTTTCTTCTTATTCTTGGCACAAAGGATTCTGAATTGTTTCCAACTGAGGTTAAAAGCATTTAAGAGTCTGCTTGCACAGTGTTGGGTTTTTTTTAACCCGACCTCTAGTTGTAACACACACTTCCCCCAGCATACACAAAAATACCCAAATGGCTTTTACTTTAGGAACTGTCCTCATATTTCTGAGAATAAGCTCTCGAGTAAGATTTCTTTTCCCCCTTCGCATTTTACCTATTGCTTGGTTTTCCAATTTCAACTTCATATTTGAACAGTTATGTCACACGTCTCCCGTCTCAGCTGGGGGGAAAAAAAACAAACTAGAAAGAGCACAGCAATTCACATCACCTTGTTTCCTAGGCAGAGGACCAAAATATCGCTTGCAAAATACCAGTATTTTTACGCAACAAAAATACAATTAGGCTCTCAATTAAATTTTACTAATTTTACCCGTGGGAGTTTGTTAGCACAAGGCAGCCGGAGGAACTCCCAAGGGCGCTCACTAAAATCCTCTGCACTAAGCCTTGCCGTTTCTGCAGCTACAGAAAGGGGAAAAGGGATTATTTCCAAGTACCAGAACCCAAATTCGGCAGACACATCCACCACAAACTTTCCGTACATCGTTAGTCGCAGGCTACAAACCTGATTAACTCGCTTGACCAACGTTTTCCACGTGCACAACCCTGTGTTTGCAGAAGTGGGGTGCTCAAGCAGCGGCTCGTGGACGAGATGTACAGACTGACAAACTGCTTCAACCACAGGACTCTCCACTTTTTCTGAATACCGGCATCTCCCAAAAAAGAGAGCTTTCAGATTTAATTAAATTTTACTATTTTATTTGTGAAAAAACTACAAGCAGAATTCATAAATAGACATTTCTATTTAAAGCAGGAAAATGATAAAGTGGCTTCTAATAACAGTCGTGCACATGCCAGTAACAGGAATATATTAACATCTTTTATTTGCTAGACAAAGAGCAGTGTCCAATATAAATTTTCCGAAAACATTTAAGACCTGTGAATTTCTGACCAGTTCACAAAACCACCATTGACACTTTAGCATGAAGATTAAAACAAACCTAACAGGACTGTCAGCTCTAAAGACTTTACAGAGCGGAAAAACTTTCAAAAGCGTTATACAAGCTGTCTTTCTGGGCAAATGAAAAATATAGCTCGTATAATACATTAACATAAAAATCCACAAGATAAGATTATGTTTTGACATACTTAAACAAGCATTCTATATTTGTCTCCAACAAACAAAGCTAAGGAAATAATGTAACCATCTTTACACAGTAAATTAAGGTTACAAGTCATACACAAGAACAGAACTGCTTGCGCATTAAAAACTGTTCAGCTCCATTGTCATACTCTAAATGTTGGCTCTTAAAACCATTCGGTTACATACAAGCAAAGGTTATTATATAGTCAGCAATTAATAAACTTTCAATAATTTAAGTTTACGGTAGAGCTTAAAAAAGTAGACTGAGAATGATCTTGGTAAGGCAGGTGAAAACATCTCAGTGGAAATAAACTCACGGAAGCTGCTGCCAAATTTTCGATCTGTCCAATTTGAAACAAGCAAAGTGTTCCAATTGAAATAAATAGCCTGGTGGTGTAAAACGCTGTCATTTTTCCTTTGCAGAACTACATCAAACTGAGCAAGTCAGGCAAGCTGTGTCGGTGTCTGTGTGTGTGTGTCTGTGTAAGAGTTGAAACTTTGCAAACATAACACTGTGCTTTACTTACCTGCTTTCTGTGCCACTGAACACCACGAATCTGGTCCTTCCCCTACACTAGTGTTTTGGTTGGTTTGGTTCTTAAACACGCTCCCCGCCAAGAGCGGGATGACCCACGGACACAGCGCGGCGGGAATCCCACCCCATGGATGCGTGCCGTGGGGATGCTCACTTCAGAAATTAAGCGTAAAAGCAAACCCTATCCTTCAAATCCACAACACAACAGCTACGGGTGAGGCCGGGGAGGTTCAACGCTTCACTAACAAGTTCTACTGAATGCAGAATTACAGGTCACTTGTTCCAAATAAATTTTCCCACTTATTTATAGCAAGCTACTTTATTGAGGAGGCACGCCCAAAGAGACCGATGTTACCAACTTTACCAGTAGCCATGAGTAGCTGGTTACGGCATTAAAGCTTTTTCAACGGATCTACAGGTCCATTTTCAATTGAAAAAGAAGCAATTTCCTGGTACACACAATGCCTTTTTTTTTTTTTTCTCACAAATTCCCAGATTCAACGAAGGTGAGCGCGCGGTTTGACTTGAAGCACCAGAATTAGCCCCGCTGAAGCCAGAGGGACTTGCCACTCGCTCACACTCGTTGCTGGATCACGGCCGAGATGCACGCAAGCCTAATTGATAATGGATCATTTATAAAGCAGTGCAAAATATACAAGTTCAGGGGCATCTTCAAAAAATCTCTCTTAAAAAATTATTCCAATACATCTCAGTAAAATAAATAAATATGGCTGACCAGTTTACCCTCCCTGAGACCCTTAAAGGAATAGTAAAAACTGGAAAAGGAATGTCTTTGCAATATCCCACTAATGTTAAAATGTGGATTGAGAAATTCATAGTATTTAAAACTATGTATAATAATTGTCTTGATGCTCATAGGAAGCATCTGGTTTCCTTTGGTTCTTTAATAAATACTTTAAAAATGCTTAAAAAGGTAAAGACAGCCTATACTGTGAATATAAGCAGAATTAAGTTGGGGTGCCCACGTTAACATATTTGGAATAAAACCACTGCTGCAGAGGCACTGCCACTGCACATACCTTCGAGCAGGGGTTGTAACGGATCCCTTACGCACGCGTTTCTGTCACCAGTGTGAAAGGAACTTATGTCTGCTACTCAAAACCACACAGATTTTAAAAGAAACCTTAAATCAGTTGCCTCCACAAAGAGAAATTACTCTTGCTAAGCAAATAATTCACAATATAACAAGCTGGCACAAAGTTGTCAAAATGTGGCCCTCTGTCATCATGCCCAGAAGTTATGCATTTGATGTCAAATGGAGCCACAGCTTCTGCACCTGAAATTACTGCAAAGCACCCTGGGGCCACTAAAGAAAGATGAAAAGCCAGAGAGGTTTGGGGTTTGTTTTTTGTTGTTTTTTTTTTTTTTTTTTTTTTTTTAAAAACTTTTAACAAGTTTGTTTCACCTCTTCAGCCTAGTGTTTTAGCAGGATAATGCATGGAAGGTAAACTGTAAAGCAACACTAACAGGCCAGTAAAAAAAATTACAGTCTGAATAGCTTTAGAGCAAGAATGAAGGAGATGCTGGTCACGAGCATGAGCCACAAGCGTCGCTCACTTGCCAGCACGAAAGCTTTTCCCTACTTGTGCTCCCACAGCAGGAAACCCAGAAGTGTCCAAACGTGGACAAGCCCAACATCATCACTGGACGAGACGCTGTTCAGAAACCACTCCTGGAATACGGAGGGACTTCAAGAAGAGCCACCCCAACAGCAAGGATGGGACAGACGGAAGGGGGCTGAGGACAACTGACTCGCACACCGCCAGCTGGAACAAGCACCAGCTTGCTCCCTCGACCTGCCATGGCTCCCAGCCCTACAGCTCCCTGCCGCCTTCCAGCCCAAAGCAAACCGCTCCAGTTCTAAAGTTACCTGGATCACCGATGCAGGTGGACAAAACTCATCAAATCTAAGAACACCAAACATCTATGGGATTGGCTATGCATGACACAGCGATGCTCACGTTGCCAAAATACAAGAATCCGTGGCATGCTGATACCAGTCTGGTTGTGAACACTTACGCTTCAGCCAGGCAGGAACTTGCAAGTTAATCTGAGTTACCCTAGTGGAAACACAAGCTACCTGGAGCAATCTCTTCTCATTTCAGAACCCAAGCTATAAAAATCAAAACTGTGTGTCCAGTACATTTTAGCCATTGCTTAGGGAAGAAACGGGGAAGGAACAATAGAGAGAAGGGGTCCCATCCGGGTTCAAACCTTCAGGACACTTTTCACCTAAGACCAGTTCCATTTCAGTTTCAGTACTTTCACAGAAGGGGACTGTCCCAGATCTTGAACTGTTCAATTATTATTTTTTTTTTTTCACTTCACAGTGTTTCAAGCACCAGCGTTTCCATGTATTGGTTTCAAATAACCCTTTATATATATTTATTTATATATATATTTATATATAATTTATATCA